>JAKUCG020000227.1:1200000-1674894 GCA_022539655.2 Ceriodaphnia dubia | reverse complement strand
TCAACCGCAATCGCCTTGTCCTAATCTTTTTCCAATCTAGTGATGGACGAAATTTTAAGGAGATATCATGCCGCAGTCAAAGATATAACATCCCGGCCGTACGACTACTTGAATCATCGCTTGTGCGGCTTTGATCAGCACATGTCAGAGTTTGAAGCTCGACTCAACGATCTTAAATTGTACGTTGGCAGCTATTTGGAGCGTGCCTACGATCCTGTATGGGAAACGTCTCAGGCTATGCGCTTCCTACAGAAATTTCAGCGGATCGGCCGTGTTATTCCTGTTGTATCGATGGAGATCAAGCACAACCGAATTCTCAATCAATTACTGGCCGACATGGATCGATTAAACAGAGTACTTACCAAGTTTGGAGAAGAACCACCTATTCCGCGAAACTTTTCGTCTACTACGGGTCTGTAGAAAAAAAATGAACATTGGTTTAGCACGTAATAGTAACTTTGTCCAATATTATAATTAGGAAAATTGATGTGGTGCGCTACTTTACAGCGATGTCTGGAAATCAGGCTGGAAGAACACGCGCCTATTTTACACAGCGAAACTGGCCGGCAAGTTTTTCGCAAGTACAAAAATCTGTTGGTCACCATCGTAGCGCTGGGCAACAATCTGTTACGTACTTGGACCTTACTGAGTGTAGGCTTGAATTTTTATTTCAGATCAAGTGAAATTGTGATTTACATTTTATTCCTTTGATAGCTGGCCGAAGTAGAAACTTGTCTCAATCAGACCATTCTTACTCCTAACAATGAACAGCCTCATTTGTTTGCTGTCAATTTCAACCCGAAAATAATTATGCTGTTCCAGGAAGTCCACTGTAATTTGACAATGTGAGACGCAGTAAATCCATTTCTAACGTTCTTTTACTTCCCAAAGGTGCCTGCCAAGCTGGACTTCGAATTCCGCCATCTGCCGCGTTCATTTTTGCTCGTAAAAATTCGCTGCTGAAGATGAAGGACGAGGCCCAGGTTGGTAAAAATTCTAAAATACATTTCGGACTTTTGATCAATTATCTTTTTCTCATAACCACAGTACCTCGTAGAAAATCACAAGTCGTTATTGGATTCAATCGATGCGGAGTTAAAACCGCTGCTGTGCTGCCATGTCCATCAACTCTATTTAACACTCCGTCCAGCCTCCGTGCTTCTTAGCTGGAACATCAAGCAAACCAAATGGGCCCGTTTCTTCAATCAGTGTCGAAAATCCATGGAAAGTTTCAAACTGCTTTGTCAGCGTCTGGAAGATATTCGCATCAACCAGCTGGATCGTCTTTTGGAGTCCCTTCGTCACTTCACACTATGCCCGGAAAGTAGGGATAAAACTTGGACGTTGGAAGAATTCGTAGATGCCGTCAAAGATTCTTGTCGCAAAGCTACTTCAGTAAGTCTACTTCAATTCAATATTTGTACATACAAAGTTTACAAAGAAAAAATTGTTTGAAAAAACAGGAAATTCAACAAAGAAATTGGCTCTTGGAAAACGGAGTCTTTGAGCTGATCGAATTGATCCGAGTCAGAGACGCTTCTACCTTTTTCGTGATTCCAACAGACGCCATTGCGGCACAAGTTGATGCGAAAGGACGACTTACTTATCCAACGACCACCCAACAAGTTGCGCGTCCCAAATCCATTGGCACCGAGCGAAGTAAGAAAAACGACAATCCTGAAACCAGTCGCACTGCCAAGAGTCCGCCCGCTGACCGCCAGTCAAATATGGGTACGGATCGCACGACAGCAAGGCGAAGACCTAGTGGAAGTGAAACAACTCGCGGTTTGCCACCGTTAAATCCCGTTAATGGAATGACTAGTAAACCACCTCCTGCACCTACTAAACCGACTCCTCGAACTAAATTGCCGAAATTGAATGGCAAGCGGCGATCGAGCATAGCTAAAGAAAGCAAGAATCAACAGACAAGTCTACCTCCATTATCGGCAAGATCAAACTCGAGCATCGCCTCTGCCGGCCAGGAATATACTTCCCGGAAGAGTTCCGTCGCGTCGAACGACGGGCGAGATCGCGAACTCGTAGAGGAACCGCCTCGTCGCACATCGAAAACGATCCTCGTGGCAGATTACGGATTTCTGGTTGTCCAACTAGAAAAAGCCATTCTTGAATGGAAGCGGCTCTACTCCAAGAGAATCCTTCAAGTTGTCGTCACTTGGCTTCGTTCACAAATTGACCAGATGCGCTATTCCGTCGTTCCGCTACCCAATCACAAAACTACCGCCGTTCAACAACATCATTCGGCGCTGTTTCAACTCAATGCTCACCTGAATCACACTTCAATCGAACTCAATCCAAGTTTGGACGACATTCAAGAAGTTATTCACAACACTGGCAAAATCATGTTGTGCGTCGCTAAAGGTAATCGTCAAGTTCCGTTTGGTTTTTGATCAAATTAACTTGCACGAATTTATCTATTAGGAATCAAACGTTGGCAATATCGCACTTTGGTCGATTCAAGATCAAGTTTGATGTCAGCCGTGCGGCATAACATTTACACATCGGTCTCTGAAAATAAGGAAGTTGTGAAAGGATTGAATCTCCTGTCAACTTGCCTCATTCACGTCAAAAGCGTAAGATAATTGCGAATTGCTAATTAAGACATTCTCTTTGACAATCTTTTGAATTTATCCAGTCATGCGGAGAACAACTGCGACAGTGGGAGCATCTCTGCAGAGAGATTTGTTGTCATAATCGCCGGGGTGTTGTCAAGAATTTTGTTGACAAGAATCCTTCAGTGTGGGACTGGGATCAGGCATTGCGTCAGTTTCGACAATTGGAAGATGTCGTCGAAGCCCAGAAGAGTCTTTTGGAGTTTGGTCCCATTCACATTTCAACTAGTATAGAAATTCATCCATGCCTAATTAATTTTGTAAATGCTAATCAATTGTATATTGCCTCACAGCCAAAATGCAGTCCACTTTATTGCTGGAAATTCAAGAATGGATGCAGGCGTATACTACCGTCCTTTATCGAAGAACTTTACGCGATATGGAGCGCTTAATGGTGGTATTTAACCTCTTGGACAAGAAACTTGATCGTAAAATTCGCGACCTTGAAGACACGCGAATTTCGATGGATTGTTTGCGGGACATTCGCGTTCAAGAAGTGGAATTTGAAATGTCTATCGAACTTGTTGAGGTACATTCTTCTTTCTCCTTATAAAACGCTTTAATTCAAATTAATTTAAATATTAGGAAGCGATTGGTATCATGATGAAATATCAAGTTCCATTGACGGAAGAAGATGTTGAGCGCGTTGACGCTGTGCGGATTACTTGGCATCGTTTGCAGCAGCGTTCCCTAGACCACCATTGCAACCTTGTGGCCATTCAGCCCAGTTTCCGTCAAGAGTTGCTCGATAATCTGACGCAATTCCGTGTCGACTGTACGCAGTTCTGCGCCGATTACGACGTCGATGGACCCATGATCCAGGGTTTAACTCCGCGAGAAGCTTCTGATCGACTGCTGCTGTTCCAGAACCGTTTCGATGCTTTATGGAGAAGATTGACATCTTACGAAGGCGGTGCGGAACTCTTCGGATTGATGATGCCCGACGTGCCGGAATTGAACCGAATCCGGAAAGAGCTGAATCTACTCCAGAAACTCTACCGTCTCTACAACGACGTCATCGACCGTGTGGCTGCCTACCACGATATCAGCTGGAACAGCGTCAACATTGAAGACATAAACAACGAACTTATCGAATTCCAGAATCGATGCCGTAAACTTCCTAAAGGCTTGAAAGAGTGGCCGGCTTTCGGTGCCCTCAAACGCACCATCGACGAGTTCTCCGACTTGTGCCCGTTGCTGGAATTGATGACCAACAAGGCCATGAAGCCTCGCCATTGGGTCCGCATGACGGAAATTACTGGCCACGTGTTCCACGTCGAGCTCGAAGGTTTCTGTTTGCGACAAGTCGTCGAAGCTCCTCTTTTAGCGCACAAAGAAGACGTCGAAGATGTTTGTATTTCCGCCCTCAAAGAAAAAGATATTGAAGCTAAACTGCGTCAAGTGACCAACGACTGGACCACGAATCAGCTGACTTTCACAACATTCAAAAACCGCGGCGAGCTCCTCCTGAGAGGCGACAGCGCTGCTGAACTCATTTCCATGCTGGAAGATTCTTTGATGGTCCTCAGTTCGTTGTTGTCCAATCGTTACAACGTTCCGTTCCGCAAACAGATTCAAAAGTGGGTGACGGACTTGTCCAACACGAACGAAATCCTGGAACGTTGGTTGATGGTTCAAAATTTGTGGGTGTACCTCGAGGCCGTCTTCGTTGGCGGTGACATCGCCAAACAGCTACCCAAAGAAGCTAAGCGGTTCCACAAGATCGACAAGTCATGGCAGAGGATGATGGCCCGCGCTCACGAAACTTCCAACGTTGTCATCTGTTGCGTCGGTGACGAAACGCTCAGCCAACTTCTTCCGCACTTGCAAGACGAACTGGAATTGTGTCAGAAATCTTTGTCGGGTTATCTGGAGAAAAAACGGCTCAGCTTTCCCCGGTTCTTCTTCGTCTCCGATCCGGCTTTGCTTGAAATTCTCGGACAGGCTTCCGATTCGCACACCATTCAAGGGCATCTTTTGTCCATTTTTGATAACACCGCTTGCGTAAGATTTCACGAACAAGAGTACGACAAAATTTTGGCCATCGTCTCCACTGAGGTAATCCCCAGCTGTTTTTATTTTTGAATTTTTAAAAAATGTCTAACAAAATGAATTTAATCTACAGGGAGAATCGATCGCGCTGGAACAGCCGGTCCGTGCGGAAGGTAGTGTGGAAATATGGCTAATGCGATTGCTACAAGAAGCGCACCGTTCCCTTCACTCCATCATCCGCTTGGCCAGCCAAGCCATCCAAAACACGGAATTCAATTTATTGGAATTCTTGGCCGCTTTTCCGTCTCAAGTAGGCATTCTCGGTCTTCAGATGTTGTGGACTCGCGATGCTGAATCGGCCCTGGCCGTAAGTCGATACGACCGCAAAGTGATGCAGGAAACAAATTCTAAATTCCTGGAAGTCCTCAACACGCTAATCGAGCAAACTACCAAGAATCTCGATCGGCTTGAAAGAATCAAGTTTGAGACCCTCATTACCATTCACGTCCACCAACGCGATATCTTTGACCATTTGTGCCGTAGCGGTGTCCGTTCCCTCACCGATTTCGAATGGATCAAACAGTACGTCACTTTTCTAGTAACAAACTTGACATTTTCAATTTATTTATATTCAAATCTTTTCAACAGATTTCGCTTCTACTTTAAATCCGAACACGATCAAATGGCCATTAGCATCACTGACGTCTCTTTCACCTATCAAAACGAATTTCTTGGTTGCACTGAACGTCTTGTTATTACGCCGTTAACGGATCGTTGTTACATCACTCTGGCACAAGCTCTACATATGTGCATGGGTGGCTGTCCGAGTGGGCCGGCCGGTACGGGCAAGACGGAAACGACTAAAGACATGGGCAAGACGCTTGGCAAATACGTCGTCGTGTTCAACTGTTCCGACCAGATGGATTTCCGTGGTCTCGGTCGAATTTACAAAGGACTGGCCCAGTCGGGTGCCTGGGGTTGCTTCGACGAGTTTAATCGTATCGAGTTGGCCGTTTTATCAGTAGCTGCCCAGCAGATTGCCGTCGTTCTCGCCTGCAAAAGAGAGAAAAAGAGACAACTCATCTTCACGGATGGCGACACTATCGAGATGAACCCTGAATTCGGCATCTTTTTGACGATGAATCCTGGATACGCTGGCCGTCAACAACTACCAGAAAATCTTAAGAATCAGTTCCGATTCGTCTCCATGGTAAATTGGACTTTTCAAACCTTTACAATTTTACTCTGACTAACGTAAATTCATTTCAAAAGATGGTACCCGATCGTCAAATTATTATCCGTGTCAAACTGGCATCATGCGGATTTTTGGAAAACATTACCCTGGCCCGAAAATTTTATACTCTATACAAACTCTGCGAAGAACAGCTGACAAAGCAGGTCCATTACGATTTCGGATTGCGAAACATTCTGTCTGTATTGCGGACGCTGGGCGCCACCAAACGGCAAAACGTCCGCGATTCTGAGAGCATGATTGTCATGAGAGTTTTGCGTGACATGAATCTGTCAAAACTGGTGGACGAAGACGAGCCTTTGTTTATGTCCCTCATCGGCGATCTTTTCCCAACTACGGCTCTGGAAAAAACGAATTACGCCGAGCTGGAAAATGCCATCCGCGAGCAAGTCAAAGCTGCCGGACTCATCATGCATCCACCTTGGCTACTGAAATTGATTCAGCTCTACGAAACGCAACTCGTCCGGCACGGAATCATGACTCTGGGGCCGACCGGCTCGGGAAAAACAACTTGCATACAAATTCTAATGGTAATTCGATGAATGATTGACTCGTTTTTTTTTTTTCACGGTAACATGTTTCACGTTATTCTGCTGCAGAAATCACTGACTGCCTGTGGCCAGCCGCATCGTGAATTGCGGATGAATCCAAAAGCTATTTCGGCCGCGCAAATGTTTGGTCGATTAGATGTAGCTACTAATGACTGGTAATAATTTTTTATTATAATGAAAACTGACAAAAAAAGAAGTGAAAAAAAACGTATCGACTTTTAGGACTGACGGAATCTTTTCCGCTTTGTGGCGCAAAACGCTGCGAACAAAAAGAGGTGAGCACATATGGCTGGTACTCGACGGACCTGTCGATTCACTCTGGATCGAAAATCTCAATTCTGTCCTCGACGACAACCGAACGCTTACATTGGCCAACGGCGACCGATTGCCCATGTCCCCTTATTGCAAAATCATCTTTGAACCACATAATATCGACAACGCCTCGCCGGCCACCGTATCCCGTTGTGGAATGGTAAGTCGAGATAAAAATCTTGTTCTTCAAAATCGTCGCCAATTTGATACGGCCAACAAGCGGCAATCTGTTATAGACTCTTTTATATTTGCAACGCAGTATAAATATGGGAAACTCTTTTGTAAAAAGAAAAAATATTGAGCACATAGGGATGCGTCCTTAGGAGTTTCCAATTATGTCTCGATGTGACCTGTTGAAAAGGAGGGCCAAAAATGTCAAAATTCACAATCCCACATTTCGGAGTAGTTTGGAGATTTACCCTATGGATAGGGAGCGTTGGGAACGGCGTCGTGCTGGAGACGGTCTCTTGGTCGAGTACGTGGAACAGAAGGTATCGTCATGCCCATCAGACTCCTGTAAAGTCACCTCATCATTCTCGACGGGGTCCAGCCATTCGTCCTTGTCTGAGGCCTCGGATCTGGTCTCTTCGGGCAGCACAGACGGATGTGGGGGTGAATCAGCTGATCGGTGGATGATGATTGTACTATCCTCCTCGACGATACTGTCTAAATAACGTGGCGCAGTCTCGCTGTGCAGCGATATTGTGCTCTCGTGGAAGCTGGGCAACTCCCTTCCGTGCCGGAACGTGTAGCTGTAGATCTTAGGGGCATCCTCCGCTTGTATCAACTGATATGACGACTAGATTAATGGCCCAGTTGTTTAATTCAAAGAGAAAAATTCTCACGTTCGTAACGGTCGACTTGAAGTAGGATCCATCCAAAGTAGCGATCTGTTCCAGATGGGAAGACGAATCCAACTGTCGAGTAAGGAGGCCGGATGTGGTGGCCGACTCCACTGCCGAGACCATACCAGAATCCATTTTGGTGTCGGATATGCTGGACTCTTTTAAATCGGCCTTGGTGCCGTCGATGACGGAAATTTGGGGTTTCAAAATTCCTTTCGGCGGAACAAACGGAAAGGATTGCTGCAGCTTCACCGAACGTTTCTCCACCAATTTGTTGATTACCCTCCGCTTCAGTTCAGGATCGAGTTCCAGGTCGAATGTGAGGCTGCCTGGATGCTGGATCTCGACGATCAGCAAGACGGTTCCAGTTAACACTGCGACGAGACCAGTAGTGAGGACAGTCCAGTAACAACCGTCAAGCCGGAATTGAAGAACACTGCCGTTGATATTGATGATCATGTCACGACTGGGTAACAATATCCAGTAGAGGAAGACGGAGAGAAGAGCCAGCAAACCGGTTGTTATCATGGCGATAGCTCCGTGCTGCGGAATGACCAGAAAAAAGATGTTCATCCAGGCCCAGGAGATGAGTGTTAAAGTCAATGTGAATTGGCAAAAGAATCCAGCGAGGCGGAAATCAACCGACCAGCGGAAACCTTCTTCTTGGTGACTCAGATAGTTGACGACTGTCAATATCGGGACGGGCAATCCACGTTCTAGGGCTGCTCTGAACTGTTCTCGCATCTCTTCGGCCGTTTTGAGTTCAATTTCTTCGTTGAATTGGATTTTGCCCACCTCACTCGGCTTGACGTAGGATCCGGTGATGACTTGAAGTGAATCACGGGGTAGGAGACGAGGCAGAACGATATCAGTTCTCTGTTGGGGTACACTCTCTACAGCAGCTTGTGTCAGTGTAATGTTGACATAAGTGAGACCCAAGTGGACTTCAATGATGAGGTCTCTGTACTCTGTGTCTTGAACTCGAATGGGTGCTCGAATTGGGGTTGGGCCTATGGTCTGCCACCAGGGCATCACCAGAGCTAGTGCGAAAGCACCCCCCATCAGAATGCTTGTTGTTACCTGTTGTGAAATATGTAATACTGAGTTTTACTGTGTCTATCTGGTTTGAAAAAACGAGTTTTTACGAGCTTTTACCAAAGAGACAGTCCTCCATTGATGTTTGTAGATTGGTGAGAGTAGTAACAGAACTGTGATGAATGCTGCAGCTGAGATAACCACTCCAAATAGCCACTCATTCCAGTAGAACGAGGCCGCGAGCCTATTAGAATTCCCGAAATATGCCGGTCCACCATCGACACGATTTAGAGTAAACCAATTTAAACTGGGCATGGTCTCTTCGCCAGAACAGAGACTTCGTTTTTTTTTCTTGGTGTTTTGTTACGCACGTAACCCACACATGCTGTCACGACACCTCGACAGTCGACACCTGGTGATGACAACGTCCAGACGACAGCTGTCATGACTTTTAATTCTAACTTTCCTGATCAATATATTGAAATAAGATAGATTTGTTTTGATGCTAGGTAATTAATTTTTAAATTAAATTATTATTTTTCAATGGGGCGGAACAAACAAGCTTTAATTTTCTACCTTTTGATTACGTGATTGTCAAGTAACAGTGTTGGCAACCCTTACGATTAATTAAGCGGTCTTTTGAATTAAAATATGAACCATTTTTTAAAATTATTTTATGCGCTCATTTGTTAGGTGTACATGAGCTCTTCTGGCTTGGATTGGCGCCCACTGCTTGCCGCCTGGCTTTTGAAAAGACCTAGCAGCGAAGTCGAGGTACTTCGAAACACTTTCGAAGAGTCATTTGCGCCGATCTACCAGTGGAGCAGACACAACCTTCATTATGTGATGGATGTTCTCGAATTTAACGTTATAAATCAAGTATATTGATTACAGACATTTCACTTTTTATCCGCGCTTTGAACATAATTAATGATTGTTTTTTATTTTCTTCAAAGGCCCTTTGTCTACTAGAAGGTTTAATTCCAAATGAAGAAAACGAACACAAAGAGAGCACTTATGAAAGATCAGCTTCTGCTGCTGGGTTGCTACCAGAAGCACCACCGCTTGATGTGCCGGAATTAACACTAGATTTAAAAGGTAAAAGGTGATGGATTCTTCTCTAATGTGTTTCACCGACACTTATAATAGCTTTTGCTCGATGATAGTTCTCAATGCCGAGGCCGAACAAAAGACTGCTACGCCAAGAGTGACGCGGGTCCAACTAGAGAGACTCTACATTTTCTGCGTCGTCTGGTCTATTGGAGCCTTTTTAGAGAAGGAAGATCGAGCCAAGCTAGACAATTTTCTAGTAACACATTTCTCTCACTTGGCGCTACCTCCCAGAGAACCAGAAAGCGAGGACACTGTTTTCGACTTTGTTGTCGGCGCTGATGGTAGATTGACCCAATCAAGATCTCGTTCTGTTTTGTTTTAATCAAACTCTTATTAGGCGAATGGGATCATTGGAGGAATCACATGTCACCATTCACCTATCCAGAATCGTCGGTCGTTGACTTTGCTTCAATGCTCGTCCCTAATGTGGACAGTGTTCGTACCGAGTTTCTCTTGAATACGATTGCGAAACAGGGAAAGGTAAGTCGTTATTCCATAAAATATGACATCGCTTCTTGTTTTGCTAATTAATTGTCATTATCTACCTAAGCCCGTTTTGCTGATTGGAGAACAAGGGTCAGCCAAAACAGTGATGATTAACGCCTACCTGAAAAAGAACAAAAGCGACTATAATCTTATTCGCGCTTTGAACTTTTCGTCCGCTACTACAACATTCCAACTTCAGGCAGGTTTTTGCTATTTTGTACATTTGAAATGAAATTCACACCTTTTTATTTCCGTTATTATAGCGCACCATTGAAGGTTGCGTGGACAAGCGAATGGGCAACACTTATGGTCCACCAGCTGGGAAAAAATTGACGGTGTTTATAGACGATATCAATTTGCCTTTTGTTAATGAATGGGGTGATCAAGCTACCAATGAAATCGTAAGGCAACTGCTAGAGATGAGAGGTTTTTACTCTTTGGAAAAACCTGGTGATTTCACCAACATTATTGATCTCCATTTCGTGGCGGCCATGATTCACCCCGGTATTTTTCTTCATTCAAAATCACGAAACCCGTCAACTAATGTGAATTGGTCAACAGGTGGAGGTCGAAACGACATCCCGCAAAGATTGAAACGACATTTTTGCATTTTTAACTGTCCCTTACCATCTGACACGTCGATGGACAAGGTCTTTGGCACCATCGCCTTAGGTCATTTCTCAATAAAGAGAGGGTTCTCTCCAGAAGTTCGTGAACTTGTTGATAAGCTCGTGCCTCTGACTCGACTTCTCTGGATGTCTACCAAAGTAAACGAAGAGAATGCTCACGAATTGTTGAATGATGTTAAGAATTCCAATTTCTTTAAAAAAATAGGCCAAAATGTTACCGACACCAGCTAAATTTCACTACATTTTCAATCTTCGTGACTTGTCTCGTATCTGGCAAGGAATGAGCGGCTTTTTGTGCAACGTCATTGATAATACCAAAGTACTTATGTCCGCCTGGAAGCACGAAGTGACTCGTGTTATTGCAGACAGGTATTTATTTCAAAATTTCCGCGCAATTGGAAAAAACAATATCTTTATCCTTTTTAATAATACAAGATTCACAACTCAAGCGGACAAGGATTGGTTTGAAAAAGACCTCATCCATCATGTCGGGAAATATCTAGGCGATGAATACGTCGATTACGTGCAAGAAAATCAGTATTTTGTTGATTTCATGCGAGACGCGCCTGAACCGACTGGCGACGAGACCGAAGAAGTTGACATGGAACTTCCAAAAGTCTATGAACCCGTTCACTCCATTGACGATCTTCAAGAACGACTGAACATGTTCTTGACTCAATATAACGACATGATAAGAGGTCACGGCATGGATTTGGTCTTTTTCCAAGATGCCGTCGAACATTTAATCAAGATCTCACGAATTCTACGACATCCTGGCGGAAATGTCCTTTTGGTCGGAGTCGGCGGATCTGGAAAACAGTCGCTTACAAAATTAGCATCTTTCATCGCTGGTTACAAAACATTCCACATTACTCTTACACGGTAATAGCCGCCTTATTCTATGTTGCAGTTCTTCTCATTGCGCAGTTCATTTATATCCTAGATCGTACAATGTCGGCAACTTTTTGGAGGATCTCAAAGTCCTGTACCGAACATGCGGTATCCAAGGAAAAGGAACTACTTTCATATTCACTGACCAAGATGTCAAAGAGGAAGCTTTTTTAGAATACCTTAACAGCGTGTTATCTTCCGGTGATAAGCGCAAATTTTTATTAAAACGTACATGATATAAAATTCTGTTATTTATTTAGGAGTCGTATCCAACTTATTCAATCGTGACGAACAAGGAGAAATCGTATCCGAATTGACTCCGGTCATGAAACGAGAATTTCCCAAAAAAGATCTGACACCCGAAACTGTTATGGAATATTTCATGTCGCGTGTCCGCCAGCACCTTCACATTGCTTTATGCTTTTCTCCAGTCAGTGAACTTACTCCAATATTCACTGTTTGATGACTAACGTTTCATTTGGTAAAAAGGTAGGAGAAAAGTTCCGACAGCGCTCGTTCAGGTTCCCAGGTCTGACTTCAGGATGTACCCTGGATTGGTTTCAGCCTTGGCCGCGCGAGGCCTTGGTCGCTGTAGCGCGTCATTTCCTCACGGATTTTACCCTTTTGAATCAAACGGATTTGCTCCATGAAGTGGAAAACGCTCTCGGATCCATCCAGGAGAGTGTAGCTGAAACGGCCAAAGAATATTTCCAAAGGTTGACTGTTTAAACGTTCAAGCGCTTATTGTCCAGCTTCGTTAATATTCCGGTCGTTTAGATTCCGGAGATCGACTCATGTGACACCCAAGACCTATTTAAGTTTCCTGTCGAGTTACAAATCCGTCTTTGGATCTAAAGCATCCGAAATTGGTGGAATGTCGACAAGAATCGAAACTGGTTTGGCTAAATTGCAAGACGCTTCGGAGACGGTCGAAAGACTGAAAACGGACCTTGCCGTGATGGAAAAAGATTTGGCCTTGGCTTCTGAAACAGCTGAAAAGGTTGGATTTTTTAATCATTTAAATGTCAATCGAAATTACGGAACTAATGTCATTTGTTGGGAATTTTTTAGGTTTTGGTCGAAGTCACGCACAGAGCTCGTGAAGCAGAAACTACCAAAAATCACGTCCAGCTGGCCAAAGATCGAGCCCAGCGATTGGTAGATGTGATTGCAGCTGACAAGCTGGTGGCTGAACAAAAACTTGAAGCTGCCCGACCAGCTTTGGAAGAAGCAGAAGCCGCTCTTAACACTATCAAACCTGCTCATATTGGTTAGCCAACATTGAGCAACTTTACTTTTTCTAATGAATATAAACCTGTAATTTTTAACTGCTTAGCTACGGTACGAAAACTGGGTCGGCCACCACCACTTATTATGAGAATCATGGACGCTGTGTTGATCCTGTTTCAACGTAAAATCCAACCAATCTGTCATGAACCATCAATGGGAGGATTTAAACCGTCCTGGAATGAATCTCTCAAAGTAATATAAATATTTATGATAAGCGTAAAACTTATTGAATCATTTACAACTTTGATGTAGATGATGGCCAGTACGACTTTCCTACAACAATTGCAAAATTTCCCGAAAGATACCATTTCAGACGAAACCGTGGAACTTCTCGAGCCTTACTTCCGCGCTGAAGATTATTTTATCGAAACTGCCAAGCGTGTTTGTGGTGACGTAGCCGGTCTACTGTCGTGGACAAAAGCCATGTCATTTTTCTTTACTGTCAACAAAGAAGTGTTACCATTAAAGGTAATCGAATCTCTCATGGAATTGGTCATCATTATTTGACTAAAAATTTTCCCCGATAGGCTAATTTGGCTCTGCAAGAAGTTCGACTATCCGCTGCCATGTCGGAATTGGCCAAAGCAGAGGATATCCTGTCAGAAAAAGAGAGAGCCCTCAACTACGTGACGTCACAATATGATTCGGCCATGGCTGATAAGAGAAGACTGACGGAAGCTGCAGCCGTTTGCCGAAGAAAGATGGCTATCGCTGCCGCTCTGATTAGCGGACTAAGTGGAGAGAAACTGCGCTGGACGCTCCAGTGCCGAGCCTTCAAAGAACAGATTGGTCGTTTGGTTGGCGACGCCATTCTTGCCACTGCCTTCCTTTCTTACGCTGGACCATTTAATCAGGAATTCAGGACGAAAATCTTTCAAGCCTGGAAGAAAACTTTGAAAAACAGGGACATTCCATTCACCCCAACGCTCAACGTAGCTCAGATGATGTCGGATAATGTCCAAATGGCCGAATGGACGTTACAGGGCTTGCCCAGCGACGATCACTCGATCCAGAACGCTGTTATTGTTGTCCGATCCCATTCATATCCTCTATTAATCGATCCTCAGGGTCAAGGAAAGAATTGGATCAAAGCTAAGGAGGGCAATAACGAATTGCAAATCACATCCCTCAACCACAAGTATTTCCGAGCCCATCTCGACGATGCTTTGTCTCTTGGTCGACCTTTACTAATCGAAGACGTTGGGGAAGAACTTGATCCTGTTCTGGATAACCTTTTGAACAAGAATTTTATCCGCGCCGGATCGATGGATAAGGTCATTATTGGTGACAAAGATTGCGATATTATGCCCGGCTTCACACTTTACATCACTACAAAACTGCCCAATCCTGCCTACACACCAGAAGTCAGCTCTAAAGTTACTATGATTGACTTTACCGTCACCCAACGAGGTCTTGAAGATCAGCTGCTGGCCCGTGTCGTCTCGACTGAGCGTTCCGAACTGGAAGCCGAACGTGTCAGCTTGTTCGAGTCCGTCATGGAGAACAAGCGACTTATCCAACAGCTGGAAGATAACTTACTCTTCCGGCTAACTTCGACTATGGGCTCTTTAATCGACGACGAAGATTTGCTGACTGTCCTTCACGATACGAAAATGACGGCCCAAGAAGTCAACCACAAACTGGCCGTTGCCGCTGAAATGGAACACAAAATCAACACAGCCCGCGAAGAATTCCGTCCCGTGGCCACTCGGGGTTCAATCCTATATTTCTTGATCGTTGAAATGTCACATGTCAACGTCATGTACCAGACGAGTTTAAAGCAATTCCTCCATCTTTTCGATGGGTCCCTTAGTAAAGCCATGAGAACTCCCAACATTGTAGAGAGGGTCACTTCCGTTTTGACAACTCTCAATCGCGAAGTCTGGAGTTACACCCTACGAGGTCTTTATGAACACCATCAGTTCCTCTTTACTCTCCTAATGGCTATCAAAATCGATTTGCATGCCGGAGCTATAACACATGGTGAATTTATGAAGTTGATCAAAGGCGGAGCATCGCTGGATCTCAATACAGCTCCGCCTAAACCTTACAAGTGGATCTTGGATGCTGTTTGGCTTAATTTGGTGGAACTGAGTACACTCCACCCGTTTACGGATCTCCTACAACAAATTCACGAGAACGAACGTGAATGGCGATCCTGGGTGGAAAAAGAACGGCCAGAACAGGAAGAAATTCCTTGCGGTTACTCCAAATCGTTAAATATGGTCGCGTTCCGGAAGTTACTACTCATTCGTTCGTGGTGTCCCGATCGGATGTTACAGTCGGCTCAGAACTACGTCATCCATTCATTAGGACAACAATTCATCGACGCTCCTCTACTCGATCTGGAAGCCATGTGGGCGGAATCGGAACCCCGAATTCCACTGATTTGCATTTTAACCACTTGCTCCGATCCTTCGCAGAAGATTGAACATTTAGCTCGTCAAAAGGACTACGATATCAAAGCACTGTCTATGGGGCAAGGACAAGAGGTTCACGCTAGACGGTTGCTGACGGAATCAATGGTCTCTGGGAATTGGTTGCTCCTCCAGAACTGTCATCTCAATCTCGCATTCTGTCACGAAATGTTGGAAACTTTGATGGAAGGAGATTCTATCCACCATAATTTCCGGTTGTGGATCACCACCGAAGTCCATTCGCAATTCCCCATCAGTCTTCTCCAGACGGCTATCAAGTTTACGAACGAGCCGCCGCAAGGAATCCGAGCTTCGATGAAACGAACATTTACCGACGTCCCGCAGGATCTTTTGGACTATTCGCCGTCACCCGCTTGGCCGACGCTTGTTTACACTGTAGCTTTCTTGCACACTGTGCTGCTGGAACGTCGTAAATACGGCCCTCTTGGTTGGAACACAATCTACGAATTTAACCAGTCGGATTTGATCGGAGCTATTCAGTGCGTTCAGAATCATTTGGACGATATGGATCCAAGGAAGGGTATCTCTTGGCCGACAATCTGTTTTATGGTGGGAGAAGCCCAGTACGGTGGCCGAGTAAGTCTTTTTCGCTTAAATGACAAAAAGGGCTTTAATTAACTATTGGTTTGATTCAGGTAACGGATGATTTCGACAAGCGACTTTTATTAACATTCACCGCACTGTGGTTTAGCGACCGGTTACTTCAACCGAGTTTCGAATTTTATGTGGGTTACACATTGCCTGTTGGATTGCAAGCTAAAAGTATTGCCGGATGTCTGGACCATGTCTCAGTTTTACCGGCCACAGATTCGCCTCACGTTTTAGGGCTGGACTCTAACGCCGAGGTTACCTATCAGATGAATAGGTATTTATTGTTATTTTATTCTTTGAATTTGTCGATAATGACATTGATTTTTGTTTCACAACATTATTTAGGGCCCAAGCGATTTTAGATACGATTTTATCCATTCAACCGAAGGAAGGTGGTAACATTCGCGGAGGTGAAACGAGAGAGTCTGTAGTTTATCGCCTAGCTGACGATATGCTGGAGAAGATGCCAAAGAACTATATCGATCACGAAATTAAAGATTCCCTTAACCGGATGGGCGCATTACTACCAATGACCATTTTCCTTCGCCAAGAAATCGACCGCATGCAGCGCGTCATTCAAACAGTAATTTGAATTTGAAATTGAATTTGAATGAAATTTATTCGTCGTTCTGTTTTTCTAGGTTCGGAGAGTGTTGCTGGACTTGAAATTGGCTATTGAGGGAACGATTATCATGTCACCACATCTTCTTCAAGCAATGGATGCCATGTACGATGCGAGAGTGCCGGAAGCGTGGAAAGGAGTTTCTTGGGAGAGTTCCACTTTGGGTTTCTGGTTCACCGAATTTCTGGAACGTAACACTCAGTTTACAAAGTGGATATTCATGGTATAGTATTCGTTTTGTTTTCTTTAACATTCGGCAACGGATTACTAACGTAATGTTGGTTGGTTCCAGGGCAAACCTAAAGTCTTTTGGATTGCCGGATTTTTTAATCCACAAGGCTTCTTGACGGCGATGCGTCAGGAAGTAACACGTGCACATAGAGGCTGGGCTCTCGACTCTGTGGTTTTGCAAAGTGTAATCACTCGACTGAGCAAAGAGGAAATAACTGATCATCCCGCCGAAGGTTAATGAATTTGTAAATTGTATTAATTTAAGAAAATTTGACTTGAAAACACTTGTTGTGTTACATTTGCTGTAGGTGTTTACATTCACGGAATGTACCTTGAAGGGGCATCACTAGACCGCAAGACGGGTAAGCTAGTGGAAACAAAAGGCAAAATCCTCTACGAGCCTATGCCAGTCATTTACGTCTACGCCATCAATTCGACAGCTGGCAAAGATCCAAAATCTTATGAATGTCCAATCTACCGCAAGCCTATTCGTTCCACCAGCACTTACATCGGTTCCATCGATCTGGAAACGGACGTCAATCCCAAACATTGGACATTGCGAGGCGTGGCCCTCTTGTGTGATATCAAATAACACGATCCTCCTTTAATACCAGTTCGTAGTCAATGTTTTCCCAGTAGTTGTTTATTTCCCACGTTTGTTGTTTGTTTCCTAGTTTGTACAAATATTAACGAGTTGTTTTTTTTAGTTGTTTCACAAAATACATTTAATCGTACGTTGGCGTTCTTTATTTATGTTGATCGACTGGCCTTCCTGTCCAGCAGCAAACATGGAAAAAGTGTTCGTTTGTAATTTCAGCAGTTGGCGGAAATTTTTTCGATGGCTTCTCAATGACATCCCCTAAGCTTGTCACACTTGTGCACCAGTAGAGCCGACATATTTTCACCTGCAACGAGGGGAAACCGGCGCATTCAATTGGATTTGCTGCGCAGCCGGATCCGGGCCTTTAACTTGATTAGGACATTTTCTCTACCTTTTCTCTGGGTTTTCCCTCGTCCGTCTAGATGCACGCTCGCCACTCGGTGATCTGCAGTGCTCCCCGGCTCCTGTCTCCTCCATCAAGCCACAACAACACGTCCGTTCGCCATGCCACCTAAAGACGATCCCGAAACGGCCGCGCTGAAACAGGAGCTGCAGGCTCTTATAGAGCAATGCAAGGTATTGATTCCAATCGTCTAATTAGTTGATTGACTCGAATTGTAAACGTTTCAACGTAAAAACAGGGAAAGCAAAAGGGTGTCGCCGACACCACTCTGGAAGCCTCTACTTCTAGCGTGGAAGATATGCCGCGCGTCCGCGCTTCCACCAGGCGGATGCTCAAGGGCCACATCAACAAAGTCACATCGTGCCATTATTCCGGTGATTCGAGGTAACATGTCCAAATTAAAATCAATCTTTTAGAGCCAAAATGAACGTAATCCTTTTGTTGGTGAATTTTCAATTTCTGATTCCGTAAGCGGCCTTGCCGACTCCTGTTTCAGGAAACATCGAGTTTTTAGTAAGAAGCCATGTCTAGGCATTGGCCGGCATAACGATAAAGGTCATTACGTCTTCACAGTCGCGAAGCAAACAGGATTACATTTCGTTTTCAATTCCCTCTCACGCGACGAGACAATGCATCGTCCTCTCATTTGGAAATGCACGGATTGATTTTTGTTATTTCGATTTCTTCAGGCATCTCGTGTCCGGATCGCTCGATGGTAAACTGATCGTGTGGGACACGTGGACCGGCAACAAAACCCAAGTTATTCCGCTGCGATCGGCATGGGTTATGTGCTCTGTTTTCGCTCCGTCGGGCAATTATGTTGGTAAGCTGCAAGATCGCCCTTTATTTGGTTTTCTTAATTGTATGAATAATTTTTACAGCCTGCGGTGGAATGGACAATATGTGCACCGTTTATGATTTGAACAACCGGGACAGCTCGGGAGCGGCTAAGATTACCCGCGAGTTGGCCGGATACGAAGGTTTCCTCTCCACCTGCCGCTTCTTGGAAGGTAAATGAATATCGTAACCCAAATCAAATCAAGCCATTTATTGACTATTGTTTGTTTTTACAGATAAAAAGATTGTAACCGGATCTGGTGACATGATGCTCACCGTTTGGGATCTGGAATCGGGCAAAAAAGTGAACCAGACCCCAGCTCATGCTGGTGACGTTTGTTCCATGTCACTCAAGGTTGAGCAAAATATTATCGTCACCGGATCAGTTGATCGATCCATCAAATTGTGGGACGTCCGGACGCTCAAGTGCTCACAGACTTTCTTCGGACATGACGCCGATGTCAACTCTGTCAGTGTAAGTTAAACGAGTTATTGGTTATTTCCTCTCTAAAGAACTGGAAAAATGACATCCAACTAACTGGATTATTAACGGTCTTGCACTTGCATATTTAGTTCCATCCTAGCGGCCAAGCATTCGTGTCGGCATCCGAAGATAAGACGGCCCGCCTTTTCGATATCCGTTCCGATCAGCAGGTATTGAGAAAAATCCATATTAGTGTATGGAATTATCGTTAATACGGTGGAATTCTTTCAACAGGTGTGCGTGTACCGACCCCCAACTGCCAATTCCAGTCTGACTTGCTGTGGATTGTCTCAATCCGGCCGTGTTTTGTTAGCTGGATCGGACGACTCGACTGTTCACATGTGGGATCTCCTCAAAGGGCAACATAATGGTATTAAGAACATCAAGGCAAAAGTTGGAGCTGATAACATGACTAACGAAGCGAAATCGATCGTCAAAAAACAGGAAACCTTCAAGGACATGAAAACCGAATTACCGGCCTCTCAGTGGCCGACAGCGGTATCGGCGTTGCTACGTCTTCCTGGGACAATGCAGTCCGGGTTTGGGGATAGATGGCCATCCGTGACGTCAGAGCTGGAAAACTATCAAATGCCATTACTTAGAATGGCTCATATTTTTTTCGCCATTAGTCTTTCTCCAGTTTCAATCCCCTACAGAAATGTAGTGTTATCACAACAGAAACTTTTAACCATCCTACTTTTCTTTCTACCGGTGATTTTATTTCTGTCAACGATAGAATTTAATTTCTGTACAACCTGTTCAAGAAATACATTCATTACACCCCACATATTTTCCAATTTTTTTAAAAAACTTTTTTTTGGTGAATTTTCTGTTGGCCTCATACTCCGTACCCCTCAAAAAGAAAATTTTGAAAAAGAAAAAAACGATAGTAATTTCTCTAGGGATTTACTCTGAGGTTCCTATTGGTCAGAAAAAGTTGGGAACCAAGGCCGGAAAAGCTAGCTACACACCCGTGCTTTTGTTTTCTTCTCTCTCCCCCTTTTTTCTTCTCATTTCCATATTGTTGCAAAACAGGACAAAAATAGACAGCGCCCCCCTACGGAAATTTTTGTCAGCTTTTCAGTTCTCAAGGATCAGTGTCAGCGGCGTGTTCAAGCCGGTGTTCTAACAGTGCTTAACCAAAACTGTTTTTTTGTCATTAATTACATAGTGCTTACTAGTGTTAATATGGTGTCACGTTACGTTCCGTAAGATTTCTTTTTTTTTTTCACCACGTGTAGTTGTTCTGTTTTGAAACTTTGTTTTGATAGCGACGATGTTTCGGTTCAAATCAGATGTTAAAAACCGAGTCTATTGACTGGATATCATATGTTGCTTCTCGCAGGCCGTTTGATTCTATCATCCAAGAACTGTCCCAAAAACTGGATGACGAAGATGAGGGATTGGTTACGGGCCCCTCTTCCAAGACGCAAGCAATCAGGAACCGAAATTTTGATAAATTGTGCGTCGTATGCGGTGACAAATCAAGTGGATGTCACTACAAATGCTGGACATGTGAAGGATGCAAGGTATTCTTATCTTATTCAATTAGATGTGTGGTATTGTCTAAATGAACTTGTCGAATGTTAGGGCTTTTTCCGCCGAACTGTTCAAAAGAATGTGACTTATACGTGCGAGTGGAACAATGCCTGTTTGATTGATAAAATGACGCGAACTCAATGCCAGAAATGTCGTTTCGACAAGTGCCTAGCTGCTGGGATGACTCAAAATCCAGGTATGCCATCTATTATTTTTGAAGTGAGCAATTTGTCAAGTAGTTGTGTGATACGGATAGTGTTTGTCGAAAAGCAGCGCATAATAAAACGGATTCGCGAGGAAAATATAGCTCAGCGCCTTGCACTGCAACAATCAGACTGTCCGGAAAGAGAATTCAAGATGCCCACTCCCTCCTTAGTCAACGATCTTTTAAGCCCTGTCGTCCGGGCTTATCGAGCAAATTTTACTCGTATTGGATTCAGCCAAGTATTAGTCGTTTAAATTCATCATTAATATTCTATGGGTCACTAATGCCGTGTCTTAAACAGTGTACATCTGAGCCTTTGCATGTGGATGAAAGCGGTTCCATCACCGCTATTGAAATGGCCGATATGTTCACGCCGACTATTAGCAAGATCATCGGTTTTGCTAAATCACTTACTGGTTTCAACTCGGTATACATTTTGTAGACGGAAAATTTTAGAACAATTTTAATCCTTTTTTCAGATTTCAGTGGAAGACCAGATGTGCCTCTTATTAGGGTCATGCGTAGAAATTCTATGTTTGAGAGCGGCCTTAAGATTTGACGTTGATCAACAAGGCTTCCCTTTACGAGATCACCGCCTTTTGACTCGATCAGATGTTTTGGCTCGGCCCGAACTCGGACTGCTGTCGCCACTTTTTAGCTACGCACAAAGATTGGCCGAATTGAAATTGGATGAGACTGAAGCCGCTCTTATGGCTGCTACATGGGTGCTTCAGGTATATTTTCAATGTTAGTAAGTTTATTTAAGAGTTACTAAATGGTTGGGAATAGTCGTCTAGACCAGATTTACGTGCACCGGAGCGAGTCGAACTTTATCAAGATTCTATAATGAGCGTGAGTCAGCAGTACGCCAAGAGTGGACCATTTTGCTCCGACGAACTGAGATGGTTAAAGATATTAATGGCACGGTCTTCACCACTGCGAGGAATATCCGTCCGTGCCGCAACGGAAAAGTTAGCTATCTATATGTCTATTGAAGACGTCCAAACCCTACCCGTTTGTTTCCTCCATTTCTTTGAAGAGGATATTTAACAATTCTGCAACCTTCATCTGTGGACTATTCAATTTGCAGAAAACTGTTTCGTTTTTTTTGTCACCGTCCTTGGAAATGGAAATACAGATATTTTTGAATGTAATCAATATTTTCATGTTGTAGAAGTGAAAAGGAAATTCAACTAAAATTTGATATGAATTGTTGCTCTGCAATCTCGGCGATTTTTATTTTATTATATTTAAAATTGTTTTTATAATTTCAAGTTTCGTATTTTCGTGAGGTTGAATCAAACATTTTCGAACTTTTTTAAACTGAAGCACGCACTTTAAACTTAAAAAAAACCGCCTCAAATGTTCTTAAAAGTTGTCGCTAGGTGGCAGAGGCAACTTAAAATTTTAATATTTAATATTAAAACTATTTTTGACAAAAATAGCTATCAATCAGAATGTCTTAGATTTTAAAAATATAAGAATGCTAATCTAATACTAAATATGATTTAATAGAGAAATATTTTTAATTGTTTGAAGGATGCGTTGCAGTCGACAGTCACGCAGTCAGTTGCTGTTTAGACCTTATTTCCCATCTTTCCCGAGTCCGCTTTCATCCATCTTGGAATTCTCTTTTTCCCTCAGCCGGTGCAGATTTCAATATTGCTCTATAAAATGGCAAAGGCTCTGACTGGTTTAGCCGCGAAAGCCCCAGGACTGATCAAGGGTAATATATTAATCTTATCAATTTTATAACTTACTCTTAAAGTGAAGACGGGCAAGCAATTTTATTGATATGGCGAGAGCATACAGTTTCACCAAACTCATTTGATTCTTACGATCGTTTGTACCGCCCTTAATTAACTTCAATTGACGAAGGTTCATGGTTTATAAAAGCATGAATTGGATTTTCTATCCTCAAAGATGCGGGAAGCTGCATACAACAACTTTTTTCTTTGTTATGATTTCACACATTTGTTAACAGTTAGTTGAAAATAAAGTTTCCAATTGTCATTGCAGGTGTTGTGGAATACTCCACACCAAAATTGAACACATTTTGGCATTATGCTCGAGTTGAGTTGGCTCCCCCCTCCCCAGCTGATATCCCCAAAGTCAGCGAGCAGTTGCAAAGCCTCGTCAAGTCTGCCAAAACCGGAAAGTGGAAGCAAGTCACAGTCAAGGTATAAAAACAACAAAAGCCATGTCACATTTTCACTCTAAACTTCTTTTACTATCACAGGATGCTTGGCTGAACACTCTGATCACAGCTGAAATTGCTTTCTGGTTCTTTGTTGGAGAGTGCATTGGCAAAGGAAGCATTGTTGGATACAAAGTTTGAACATGAATTCTCCACCCCAGTTCAGATTTTGTTTGTAGATAAAATTGCAGTAAGCAACACAAATAAAGGATTAAATCAACCATGTATCAGCCCAGTACAGGATATGAATTTCCACTCTGCGTTTGTTTTAATTTATATATTTAAGTTGGATAGTCCAGTTGGTATGGCTCTTCACCAGGTAAAAACTTGCACTAATTAACAAGTGCAAGTTGTTTTCGGGGATTTATAAAGATCGTTGAACAAATAAACACGATATTTTAGATAAGTGATCGAGAATCATATAAATGAACAAATAATAAGAAGTCATCTTTGAGACTTAAGAGAGCATGCAGCATTGAAAAGTATTTAGTACTTATGCCCATCAGTGCCATGACGTAACTGAATAAAAATGAAACTAGCGCAGTAATCCTTTTTCTGAATATGATTCTGAATACTCCTTAATCTTTCATTCTGTTATGTTTATTCGGAATAAGAATGAAGAGGTTCACTATTAAAATACCCTTTGCTCGCAAATCTTGTTGAATTTATTTTAAAAAATAACGTGACTGTAGAATGTAGATAGGAAGGAATGAGTAAAAATATTTCGTGAACCGTGGCGGCTGTATTTGCCTAGTTGAGTTGTATATCATTTATAAAGAACTTCAAAGTTACCGCAACAATTTTTTTACTGTCCAGTTTCACTTTTTTCTTCATTGATTTTAAAGCGCACTGATTTTAAACGCGTGCCCAATTAGTTAGCGAAGCGCTAACATTTTTCTGTCAACCAAAATCGTTTATTAGAAATACTAATAGACAAGCCTACTTTCTTATTTAATCGTAGTTGTAACGCACGCTTACGAGAATGCTACACGCAGGAACCATTTAACCAATTCTGTTGATTTGGTCTTTTATATAAACAAGATAAATAACCAAATTATGCCAAACCAAATAATTGTTCGAATGCAGTAGGGTTTTCCTTAATCTCTGGCATGAGTAAATGTTTCAAATTCTTAGACTTGAGCAGCGAGGGAGGTGATGTACTGATGCATCATGCGATTATCGAATCCCAGTGTTGCCGTTTCATGAAACACCAAACGACAACATACTCTCTTTTATCCATGCTCAAACGTTATCAATTCGATTAGCAACAAAATGCATATTGTATCAGTTTTTGAAAAGTGAACTTTGGTATGAAAGCAAATCTTGACATGATAAAGTAATTTTATTTTGGAGATAATTAAAATGATCACGAGGAAACGACTTGTGCTTTTATTGAAAACGCAAACACTCCTTTCAATCTACGTTTGTATAAATACTGAGGGGAAACCAAGTCTCTTTAAGATCATACTTCACAGGATCATTTCTGTAGTATATCTTGACGAGTTTCCCACCAGAAACTTGTCCCCTATACATCCACGATGACGAGTAACGACGCTGGCTTCTGAGCGTGAAGCAGGTTGTGAGTGTAACTACTTCGGTAGTATCTACTCATATCCATTGAGGACCGTTCTTGATACTTCCTTGTGAAGAATCGAGAGGAAGTCGGCGTGTTCAGAGTGGTGTTAAAATTGAATAAATGATTTAAACGAATAATTTATATTTAGGGTAAAACAGAAACAAAATTTGTAATATTATCTAATTTACGTTGCATCTAAACTAAATATCTGATGATCATCGGAAGTGATATCTGAAATATAAAAGTAATATGCAATCCGGAGCTCTTCCACAATCGTAGTCAAGTAGAGAGGTGTATAGCAGCAGAAACTCAAGAAGAAGCATGGATTATGCCATACACAACACTAGCCAGACAGCAGACAGACGTCGCCATAGACTATGATGTCTGTTGACGTTCGTTAGGTAATTAACATGAAATACAGGTTCGTGTTGGTTCTTTGCTGGGGCGTCGGTGATAGACTCTGTCCAAAGATCAAGCCTCTCCATTTTTACAAAATGATTTTTATATGTACAGACCTTGATGGTTAACTGATCTTTAAACTAATAAGACTCAAGTGAATTAGTGAATAATGTGGAATTTTAAAAAACTATAGGGCGAAGCCGGTTGCCTAATTTTTAGTATGATTAAAACTAGTACAGTTTTCCAGTCAGCATGCCTGGCATGTAAAATTTTTCGCAGTTTCGGGCTCGTGTAAGTTTAAAATCAGACTTGGGTTGATGGTTACGAGGCCGCGTGAGAAAGAGGTGGGGTGTTCAAATTAAAACCTTGAAAAAGTGAATTTGTCGGAATTTGTGTACCCACCCTCATAGTTCTCTGGACTACCTGGATGTGAAGGCTGGGTAAGATTCCCAGACAGTCTGTCTCAGACGCGCTTACCGATCAGACGTCGACGAGATGGGTCAGCTGGTCCGCTACCCATTTTTGCCTTGTCCAGCCAAGCTGCATCGATGAATTTGATTCAATTTAGTGCTTTTGAAAAAGTGATTTTTTTGTAACTTGATATTCTTTTTTTTTCAGTTCAGTTGTGCATGCAACATGGTGTTTTGGTTGAGTGAGAACAGTTCATTTTAACTGAAGTGAATTGAAAACTAAATTGGATGTAGGAACTAGATATGGTGCAAACGAGTGTTACTAGTTACACTTACACATCGCCAGCAGAAACAGTAGGCATGCGTGGAGACCAAAAAGTGACTACAAGAAGGACTGTCTGATTTGCTGAAAATATCCATCACCTGTGAAGGGGTCGCGACGGATTATGTACATTGTTTTGTGTTTTGTATTGTTTGATCAGGTGAACTTTCGTTTTCAATATTCAGGAATTGCCTCCTTTTTCACTTATTCCAGGACCATTAAGACAAGTGATACTGTGCATGCACCACTGCTGTGTCCCCCTAAACAGGTCACTCGTGTAGAATTTCAGATGCCGGTCATACGAACTAAGGATAGAAAATTTGTTGTTTTACGAAGCTGTAAAGATTTTACAAGATTAAGTGGGTGGTGAAAGGTAAGTAATGGAAAACATTTGGTTTGGTAGAAAATGGCTCAACTAACATGTAGCTTTTTACCTCTCAACAGGTCTTCAGTTAAGGCTGTCACTTATTATATATTTCTTATTCTCAAATGGGAATGCCAGGCATTTATTGTTTGTGGTGATGCAAGCTTGATTTCTTAACAACTTCAATTTTCCATTTCTTGAAGTAGCACAACCCGGCTTGCCAGTATCACATTCACATCAGTCATTCTAGTCCAACTGTGATGTCTCTTTGAAAAATGTGTACTACACACATTTGGGCTGATACGGTAAAACAAGAATTACTTCTTCGTGTATATTGTTCAAAGCCTAATATATCTCTTTTATTTGTCAGCTGTCAAATTAGTTCTTTGGTTACTTTCTTTGTTGGACTTTTCTGTCTTTGTTGGACTTCCAACTGCCCAACTGGTAGCCTACTGGCCGTCATTGCCATAGGATCTTCGCTTGGTGGGCAACAGGAAAATTGTCAGCGACACTACAATGTGAGTAAAAGGTTACAACTTTTTCTATAAATCGATTATTTTTCATAAATGATAAACTTATGAATATCCTGCTAAGGCCTTTTTGCCAAAGTTCATTCAGAGTATATATTCTTTCTTTAATTTTCTCAGGTAATTGCTGATGCCAATCTGATACACGGAGTCATCGTTCCTGCTTATTCGTGCAGTATAGTCGTACAGTGACTGTTTGCCAAGATCAGCGGGTGTTAGAATTTGGGTTCTTTACCGAAAGGGTCAATACAGCCAAACGCCCGACTAGGTTCAATCGCATCCCCTAAGAACTGGCCCGAACCATCCCTCTTCTCTCTTTCCGGCTGCCCTGTTAGCCATGCCTTCTTACGTGGGGACGGTACGGGCAGTACCGAGCTGAATAAATGATGAAAAAAGATTTTGTCTTCTGAATTTGTAGTTGCCTTTGTCGCTTATGTGTGCAGTATACTTGTACGGCGGCTGATTGCCATAATTGCATCAGTCGAAATACTTGCAACTGCTAGAGTAAGGTTCCCGCAAATGGGAGACCGGCTGGTGGTAGGGATGGGCTCTGTCTCGAAAGGGTGAATACAGCCAAGCGCCCGACTAGGTTCAATCGCATCCTCTAAGAACCGGCCCGAAACGTCACTCTTCTCTCTTTCCGGCTCTTCCGGTTCTTTCCCGGGGAGCCATGCCTCTCGTTGGGCGGTACGGTCTGTCCGAGCGACGAGAGGCAACGAACGAAATGATGAATAACGAATATCTCTTCTAGAGATTTTCTTCTCTGATCGTTCATACAATAATTTGTACTATGTATCGTTGCACATTGTGACTATAAATAAAGTCCTGACAAAATTGATCAATTGATTTGCTTTAGTTGGAAATTGATTTACTTGTGTTACATCCTCGAGTTTGAATTATGGAGTCTATGTTCGTTGCATTGCAATTTGTCCAATTACAAGTCGTCATAAGAGCATTCGGATCCCCGAGCTTTGGCTATAATTATTATGGTTAAGTTGCTACTTTTTATAAATCATTCCTTTCTAGAAGTTGTGTTACACTTCAAGTCTTTTCATGAGGATTCGAACCTCCGACCTATGGCGTCACAACTCGACGCTTTGCCACATGGCTACCGTTAACTGTAAAACTACAGTGAATATATATACAGTAGGAAAGAAATACACCCCCCGCGTTGTTGTATTTATATGTTCCCAGTAAAGATTGTAATAGTCAGCAGTAGCCGAAGTGGTAAAGCGTCGAGCTGAGATGCTCGAAGTCGGAGGTTCGAATCCCCGTGTAGCGACATGTTTCAGATGGTCAACGGAGATTCTTGTGGAATCCCCCCCTGCACCTAATACTCAGGGGTAAAGCGCAAGTACAACAGGCCCGGGGTTAATCCGGGCCTCTCTGGGCGAGAGCCGAACCGGTTTGCTGAAATTAACCAGCGCGTTTATTTATTCAAGTATCTTTTGGTTTGGTATAGAGTTGGCAGTTTATTAGTTTATAGTTTATTTGCAATTGCAACGAATACATAACCAAAAGATACTTGAATAAATAAACGCGCTGGTTAATTTCAGCAAACCGGTTCGGCTCTCGCCCAGAGAGGCCCGGATTAACCCCGGGCCTGTTGTACTTGCGCTTTACCCCTGAGTATTAGGTGCAGGGGGGGGGGGATCCCACAGGAATCTCCGTTGACCATCTACATGTCGCTACACGAGGATTCGAACCTCCGACTTCGAGCATCTCAGCTCGACACTTTACCACTTCGGCTATTACTGCCTATTACAGGTGCTACTCGAAACGAATACAACAACGGGAAGAAATATATAGATATTAATGAAAATGAAACTGGCAACAACCAACGAATGACAGCTACACGAGGATTCGAACTTACGACTTCGTGAATCACAGCTCGACGTTTTACCACTTCGACTACTATTGTCAACTACAATCGATACTGGGAACGAATACACCATTGCGGGAGAAGAAATAAGTTATGAAAATGGAACGACAACCAGAAACGCATGACACGTGTGTGAATTAAGTTTTGAATTATCAATACGATTCTTCAACTTTGTACATTTTACTCCCATGTTCCCCAAATTTTTTTCGAATTTCTCCTATTTGAGGATTCGAACCTCAAACTTCCAGCGTCACAACTGGCCGCTTTGCCATTAAGCTACCACTGATACATCAACAAGAATGCAAACCAAGGTATGTTATAGTCGAAAAGAAGTGTAAAAAAAATTCAATTGAAATCTATACAGAAGTAAGTGTGAAGATTTGAATGCCAAAGAACTTAGCGCTTTATTGAAGAAGAAAAATAAATGGCACAAATTTCGATTGACAACTATATCATATCTTGTACCAATGGACAGCACCCATAATGACCGAGACGATACGCCTTGCCACGTTTACACTTGAACATGGGTTTTTTCATCGATCATCACACTGTTCAGCGTGGTTATTAGGTTATAAATATTTCAATTCTGAGTTCCTTGACAAGTTGAACTTTTCATGTGCTCATGCTAAAGTGACTGCATTGATGTCACAAGCAGCTACGATAGCTCCACGCTGGTTCAGGCCGGCGACACCGGAAACATTAGATCAGATTAAGTGAATTCGTATACTATGTCTTTGATGAAACACTAAATCTTTAACTTAAAAGTGCACTGAATTTCACGAATGCCACAATCAAGTGATGCCACATTCGAGCTCTTCTGCTCGGACTCCAATGATCCGCATTTCTTTCACAACTCTTTTTATCAATCATGAAAGAAGGAAAACACCAAAGCACAAAAAAGCACATTTAGAAGAAAAAAAGGAAAATTAGCACTATATAAAAATGTGGTGTTAGAGGTAGTCTTGTTTGCTTAATTATAATTTTTACCCCATGGACTTTCAACTTCCAAAGACTTGCGGCCGCGAAAGAGAACGAGTTCATTTTGTTAGTTAGGCCGCTTAACGCGTTTCTGCTGGGTGACGACTGCAACCAATGCCCAATTAAGCCTTAAACGACACGCCTTCTAATTTCTAAAGATATGATGACGTAAATTTAATTTTAAATTCTTTTTTAAAATAAGGATAATAAATATACGAAATTAAAGTTTGCGGTGGACGATGCAAACGGGTACACCGGCTTTTGCTGAATAATGGGCCTGAGTAATTCTTCCTAAAACTTCATATAATTACTACCATGAAAACGAGACAGGTGATTCCAAATGCTACTGAAAACAAAATTTTCCTTTCTATTGAATAGAAATAAAACCATACCGAGTTCTTCAGAGTTTATCCTTTCTTTTCTTCGTTGTCAACAGCCAAAAACATGGGGGAAATTTTGATTTTAAAGCTTCAAGTTTAAGGTTGATTCCTTCACCGTAGTGTTTAATAACAAAACTTTTGAGCTACGAAAACATGCTGTCGCTGCTGGCCGAAGATTTTGGCACTGTCTAAACCTAAACCCGTAAACGACGTAAACGTCTACTCTAGTCCTCTAGTCCTCATCCCTGCCTCATCCTCTACTGGCGATTATTGGGCGGTTACGACTAGTGGGAATTGTAAGAAGCTAAAAGGTTCCCCCTCCTGTCCCGCTTTTTTACAAATTTGATTGGTCGGATCAACAGCATTTTGTCTGTTCAAGGTTGAGCGCAAAAAAAAAAAATGAAAATGACAATCACGCTAACAGCTCGCTTTTCAAAGTGTAATCCCGAAAGTCGGACCACCAGATGGGCCGGGCCTCATAATACTAGCCAACAACCAAAGAGGTTGCGAGAGCAGTTGATGTACACAACATAGATCAAACACTTCAAAAGACAGAATAATTTATAACAATTAATCCTAAATTTCATAGATAATGATGACATACTACGAGAGATATATGGTGTATAAATACCAAAACCAAAACCAATTCACTATTTGACTAATATCCATATCCCTTCCGTTGGAAAAAAGGAAAGTGCGTTTTTGCAACCGAACATTCTCTCGATTGGCGAAATTAACGTCCTGCTGCTGCGCCTGGTTCACCCTTAGCGCCGGCAGCACCAGTTTCTCCTTTTGGACCTGCTGGTCCTGTTTCACCTTTAGTTCCAGCCTCACCTTTAGGCCCAGCTGGTCCTGCAGGTCCCGGTTCACCTGTAACAATTGGAAAAATGTAATCAAACTGACTTACAAACTTCGAACAAGAGCAGTGCCGTAACAAAAATCGTAGGGTATTACCCTTCATCATTGCTGCCGCTGATGATGACGACATCATACTTTTCATTACTGAACTCGCCATAGAATTCATCATAGCATTCAAGCCAAATAAGCGAGCGGAAGCTCTTTTCGGGTAACTGTCGACTGCGATACTCCCTTAAAAATTGATATAGTTCAAATTAGGCACAATTGGTTGAGAACACATAAATATAATAATTTTTAAAAAATTGAGAAAGGATCAGATACCTTGTAGAGATTGACGTTGTAGTGTCCCTGCTAGCAGGTGTTCAGTAGGATAGTAATTCAAAAAATGATTGTAATATGGACCATAAGGTAATTCTGGATAATTATCAACGGGATGAATTTGGATCGCTTCCAGGCCGGAGCTAATCCCGGTTAAAGAAGCGAGAAAGCAAGCGAACAGTGCAAGTGCGGATGAAGAAGACATATTCGAAATGTAACTTTTGGAAGACAATCTTTACCTTTTTATACTGCTAACCCTCTAAAGGCGTGGCCATATTCTGCCGAGAACTTGAAAACAATGCTTTCAAAATAGGTGAGCTTCGGTGTAGAGACGGACGAGTTTATCGCCCTCTTGACACTCATTACGCATTATCAAGTTGTATGCAAAATCGGTCGAGATAAAATTTTTCAAATGCTAATGCACTTCTATTTTTATGCATGTAAATATTTCTATTTCGGGACTTTTGCGACTACGTCGGAAACGTAATTAGAACTACCCGCAAATGGATGAGCTTGCATGACTAGATGCTTTGAGTGACCGTACCGACAAGTTCAATCTCCTCGATGACCGTGAATACGTAATTTTCAAACGCTTTAAACTAAAACTGGCGAGCTGTGAGCAAAGAAACATAACCATTACAGATTCCCATACAAAAACAAGAAAAACGAGTTTGAACGAAAGTTCAAATCGTACAGCTTTATAAAAAACAGTTCCGCCATTCCGCAATCGCGGTGTTCGGGCGGCACACACACACGATCGGTGACGACTTTAGCACTTTACGAAATCAATTTAAAATAGCGGTATAGCTACAGTTGCTCAATTTTATCCTTAATAACTCGTAAAATGTATTTTTAATTTTTTAAGTCGTCTGTGCTGGCTAAACGAGGTAGAACATTGTTCGTTTCAGCAATTGTACTGGTGCCTACCCTGCCGGAAAAGATTTAACTACTACAAAAATTTAAAAACCTGCCAAGTTTTTGAGCGTACATGCCACCATTCAAGCGCTGGATGAAGGATCATCCTATTCCTGACACGAATTTTTCTCTAAAGGAAACTTACCTTTTACATCCTACACCGATTTCTATTACATCCTTACTTACTTAATATACGTATGGGTATGTTAAAGACTTAAGGTATACCGTTTTGCTTCAAAACTACTATAGTGTGGTAGTAGCAATAATAAGTGTTGAGAAATATTCACAATTTATAGATGTTACAACTGAATTTTCTGAACAGGCAGTTCAACAACTCCTGGAAGTTAGATGACAAAGAATCCATAATTAACACAAAAAGAAGATCTTAGAAAAGAATTGAAGAATTCTGTCATCTGACGATTTTGTACGTGATTTTTTTGTTGTATTTCATTTGTTTCCTCATGACTATCATCGACATTCTCGGTCTGTTCGAACGTCAAAGTTTTACTTTAAAAACGCAACAGTTTACATCAACTCGTGGCAAACCAAATAAGAAACCAAGATTCTAAAGCGCCATTAAACACCACGGCTCGTTAACAGGTACTTTGGCGAGACGAACTAAAAGTCTAATCCACACTCGTCTAGCAGTGGCAAATTAAGCAATCAATTAGCAGACGAATCATCGGCAGTTGCTTCGAGAAAGATTAGATTATAAATCCTCCCTTCAGTCGTTTTATAGTTGACGGTACAAATGCCATCGGTTCAGGTAGATAAATCTAGCGCTCACTCGTTTGAGTCGAGATCGTTACTGGGTCGGTTTGGGAGTGAGATTGCACGAGTAAGCATATGTTTCAAATCGGAGCTTTTGGGTGGGGAACTAGATACGGTCTCCTCGCCATTTAAAGCAATTTCTTTTTCTTTTTCTTCGTTTTCTTTGGCTAATGTCTTCCATCGTTCCAGGTTGCTCTGACAGCCGTCCAATAACGGTTTGGTTTCCGGGATCAATCGGTGGAGCAAACTGTAGCAAGGAATACAGATGCCAGATATAAAACCAACCTGCGAGTCAGGCTGTAAATGAAGCTTAGTCCTATCCATCATAGGAATAGGAACACGTCCAGCTTCTTTTTCTGCATCGCCTTGCTCGTAGAATTCTTCAAAGATTACTTTGACCTAAAAGACAAACATTTAGTTATGGTTCTTTAAAGAATAAAATAAACTTAGACACACTGTTTCTGATTGAATTTCCCAGGGTTTTGAAGAAGCGCACAAATCTGATCCTGTCATTGCAACGGCTTGAACTAGGAGTCGGTGTTCCTTATTGTCCCACGCAAATTGTTCACTATCAACTATCTGAGCCAGTTTTGCTCGGTTGGGGAAAAATAGAGCAAGATCCGTTGCTAAGATGCAATGTTTGATATTCCTCAATACCTGAAAGTGATATTCATTTTCTAGAAAATTCGGAAAAATAATCCAATAGCTAAGGAGACGATTTACCTCTTTGAATTCATCACTTTTCAATTTGCCAAGAATGTTATGCCCTTCTTGTTGTAGAATGATGACAGTTTGGTTGAAATGGTGATGTTCCATCGTCGAAGTGGTGTAAATGGCTGCCAAGGGTGACGCAGTGTCCAGCATAAATTTGTTATTTTTCCCACGATGATCCAAGTCATGACAAAGTGCGCTGACGAATAGCGCCACAGCCTCCAGTGGTTCAAAGGCTTTCGGCGCTCGTTTGAGGATAACATACATGGAATTGGCCACAGAGAAACCGTGCGTCCAGTTGTGATAGGGCACGCGACGATAATTCTTTCGGACGGTAAGCATGAACCGAATGAGAGCATCTTGTTCAAACTGCTGCAGCCCAAATAGGTCGATAAACATGTACACAGCGCTGTTAACTTTGTCCATATCGTTGATACTAAACGCGCTAAACCAGAACTGATCCAAGCCGACAGACGGTATCGTCTGTTGGACGATTGAACCCGAATCCGATTCCGTGTCGAATGAACTATAGTTAGACCCGGCGTCTGAGCGCTGACTATTTAACTGTTTCAAGGCCGTGAATTCTCCATCCGTACAGCAATTATGATACGAGAGAACTTCCAGGGTGACCCGATATTTCTGCTCGGACACTCTAATGCGATCGTACAGTTTGGTATGATGCAAAGCCAAGCCGCAGTAAACGGCGAAAAGTTCAAACGACTCTTCATCCTCGGCTGTAAACGTCCCGTGGTGTTTGTTAACCATTTGCATTACCCCAATCACTTGTCCTTGTATAAATATAGGCATGCAGAGGATCGATGTTGTATGATAACCAGTCTGCTGGTCTACCGCCCGGTTAAACCTCGAATCCTTATAAGCATCAGGGATGTTTAAAACCTTATCGAAAAATTTGTGATTAAATTACTTTAATTAATAATGGGATGAACTTGGGGGATAATATACCTTGCCAGTAACAGCGACCTGGCCGGCAATGCCCGTGCCAATAGGGAAACGAATCTCTTTGGCGGCGGCAGGCGTTTGGCCGTCACCAACACCATCTCCCATGTCGAAAATGCGAGCATAAAGCTCATCCGATTTGTGATCCACTAGGAAAAGAGAAGCCCGATCGGCATCCACTAATTTTTGGGCAAACGTCATGACTTTGGCGATTACAGTGTCCATGCTAACCATGTCCTAAGAGAGTAATTAACGACAGTTTAGTCAACACCTCTGACAAACTTTCCTAAAATAGGTTTACCTGAAAAATGGACTTGACGACAGTTAAGAGAAATTGGTGTAAATTGCGTTGATTGGCTAATGCGTGGTACATGTCCGCATAATGAAGTGCGATCCCTCCCCATACCAAATAACTGCTAACTATTTCTTCGTCTTCTTGACTGAAAGGACCTCGACTTGATTTGTAATCGCTAGCAGATCTTCTACACAGACGAAATATTCGAGTTATTAAATAAATCTTTAACTTAACTTGAAATTGTAAATATCAATTAATCACCTATAAAGTTCGATAACTCCGGTGAGAGTGCCATCGTTTTGGACGACTGGTGCTCCTAAAATGTGAATACCCCCTTCCTAATTACAGATAAAAATACATTTTTTACTGTTTTTTTAAATGTTTAAATGCCCAATCATACGTGAAGACAGACACTTCCAGCGGGGAAACGAGAATCAGGTCGACGAATATCCTGTATGGTAACAGTGTGACGGTGTTTGGCTACATAAGAAGCTACAGAATGGTGCTGTTCCGACAAACTAGAGGTCGGGCTAAATCCCGATTCTCTATCAAATTCTGAATCCCCAATGTCTTCGTCCGTTTTAATGTTGAAAACTCCGTTATCAATATCCGCTTCGGTGTCACAGCTTAAGAGATAACAATTCTCTTTCCAAATCGATTTTTCTTCTTCAGATATAAAGTTAAAAGACCTTCTAAAGACGCGGAACATGCCAGTTTGCGGATGAACGAGATGCAGGACGAATCCATCTGCTCCGACTGATGAAGCCACGCAACAGGCCAATTCCCAAAGTATGCGGCCAGGTTGAGGCTGATTAGCTAACGAATTCATTAGCGTTTCCAACATTTGCCGCTTGTCGGCATGTAGACAAAACTGAAACACAATTTCCATTAGTTTAATTCGGCTAAATGAATATCCATCATCATTACCTTCCATCTTGAAATGCTAATTTTCTGGCTCAATTCTTCTGAGACCTTGTCGGCAATTGGTTTAATAGATTTTTCTCTCTGAGCACGCCGGACGTACCAGCGTTCCAAAGTTTCCGCATCAACATATTCCAGAACATGATGCTCCAGGAAACCTCTGTTGGCTTTAAGATAATCAGTTACACGTTTGCTGCACAAAGGTCCGTCGCCCATCCTGCCTGAAACGTCAATAATCAATATTGAATTGCAATTACCTAATAACAAATATATAGAAGTTGAGCGGGTAAAAACGTGTTAAACAATGAGTTACTTATCACACAGTACACAGGTTCATCGTTTTCCTCCGATAACGGCTAGTTAACTTTGATCAGGTGCGAAGAAGAGACAACAAAAAGTGACAACCGAATCTGGTGACAAAGGACAAACTAATGTCGCGCTAAAACTATCCAGTTTAAAGCGCATTCAGGCATTCCTGTCGTTATTTTCCTCGTCGATCGTAAATGTTTAGGGAAAATTTACTACGGGCTGGGGAGAAATAACAGGTAGTCCGGCACTTGTGTTTTTACACCGATAAGGCACGTCACTTTCGGATTGGATGGGAGTTCATTCGATTAGTAGGGTATACCGAGAAATCAATGTCGCAAACAAACACGCAATCACTTTAGACTGGATTGATTCCTAGATCCTAACGGCTAAACCGCGCCACTTGAAAATGTGTGTCGAACTAAAACTCTTGTTTGTTTGAATTCAAGATGTTTTATTGGCCTATTAAGGACGACAGATGATACGCAGTTGATAATTGGCTTCTGTAAACTAATTCGTTAAATTTTGGTTGCGTCCGGCTCCGTTGCCAAGGCGCGCCGAGTGTGCCGGGTCGAGAACCACTATAGAGCGATCGAGGCAGTCGATGACGTATAGCGAGGGATTCGTAACGTGCGTGTGCCTGCTAGCTCGAATTTTTCGCTCTGATGCGTTGCAACGCTGGCACTGGTCAGAGATTAACTAATCAGCAGCTCGCGGACGGCAGAGATCGTAGAAAAAAGGAGGAAGAAAATCTAGCATTTTCGTTTCGTGTTTTTCCTTTTCTTGTGTGCCCCAGTTGCTCTAATCACGCGAGTCTACCACGATTCGGTAGTGGAAACCTGACCTCCACGTCCTTCGTCCGATTTTGTTAAAGGTCGAAATTATTCCGAGATGGAATCTGTTTCCTCATCTCTAGAAGCTTACGATATCGAGCGATGAATCAGCTACTAGTGGTCGTGCGTGAACATTGCTCTTATCGAGTCTTGCCCTTTATCTTTTCTTAAATCCCCCAAAATGATTAGGGGTCGCTTTTTGACACGTCAAATGGTTGAAAGTGAATGAATCAAGACCTGCTGCCGCTACCGCAGCCGCTGCCACGGTTGGATTATGGTAAGAAAATCTGTGCGGCGACCGGACGGCTGGAATGAGGATCTCGAGCGGTTGCTGCTGAAACAAGTGGCGCGACGTTGATGGCGAAACTGTAAACGCACGAGAAAAACACATCGTTATTACAAGGTTGCGTGGAATTGAACCGCATCGAGCAGATTACGCTGATAGACGGGAATCCTTGACTGGTTATTTGCTTGGCATCCTGCGTGTCGCGCTGTGGAGAGGCTGGGCCGTCTAGTCGGCACCAGATTAGTTTGATGGTTGACGGGCGGTTTGTTGACTGATGGACTAGGACTTCTCCGACGATTAGCGTAATTATTACCACGGCCTCCGCTATCGTTCGCCCATCCAGGATTGAGTGTCGCTCTCGTAACTGTCGGAGCAGGTCGATTTGTTGCGACAACGTTGCTACTTCCGTCTGTTATCTTCATGCACGCCTGGTGATTCCGTGCTCCTAAATTGAATGAAACAATTATTGAAAATCCATATATAGATTTGTCTATAGGGTGGGGGGAGAGAGAGGAATCATTACACAACTCCATTTGATTGCATTCTCTAGTTGGACAATACGCTTGCTCTCAATCGATTAACGAAGAAGAACTAATTATTTCCTGCTACGGCGTTCTCATTAACTAGATTACCGGACTGCTGAACAGGAGGTAGACGGATGGTAACATCTGCAGCTAGCGGTGCAGCACTAACTTGAAGCCCACGAGATGCCATCGAAGAGACAAAGATCCTCAACTAAAGATGCAGTGTAAATATATATAATGCAGTCATGACATCCCAAACTATGAAGTAATATCCGGTATAAACAATTCTAATCGATTAACGAACCGGACAAGCCAAAAATAGATGAAATTATAAGCACAGTGAAGTTGTTTTCTACTATTAGTAACAAATAAATCTAATGGAAAACAAAATCTTACTTGGACATCAACCGATGCTGATGTTTGATTCTGATCAAGCTGCTGGAGACTGCTGGGGCCAGTTTCCGAACTGCTGGTTCCTTTGCTGATTTGAAGAGACATCCAGTACAAAACTATGAATGAAAAAAAAAAATTTGAAATGGAACCAGCTGCTTTGACTCAATAGGAAAGAATGGTGGAGGACTGGAGGTTCCTAAAAGAGACAGGTCAGGTAAGGAGGTCAGTCTTATATACCGCATGTGGGAATGAAATTGCCGATCCACTCCAATATTTGTTGGTGCTACCATCGTTCTTGGCTTGCATTGGGCGGTCGGAAGGGTTACCGTGGGTTACGGGAACCGGAACCCACGAGAAAACATGCGCCTTCGCTAGACGACCTCAGCATTTCCCGTCGTTGTCCTCTACACGAAAACAAGGAAGGAAGAAAATTGGTCAGTGAGAAGCCTCATCGGCTCTCACTAATAATCCAAATATATCTAGGCAACTAATGAGTCGTAGGGATGCCATTAGTTCTGTGTTTCAGAAACCATAACAAAAGTCGCCATCTTCTCCCTCTCTCTAGCAGAAGACTCGACAACTTTCGTCCTCGTTTTCCTAGGAAAAACATTAGACGTCAAAGTTGGACAGACGTCATACCGAAATTGACTATATTACCTAAATCCCATAGGTTGGTAATGGCTGGTAAGGCTTTATTCCGAATGTTGTAAGAAAACAGGTGGATCGATACACGAGGGGAAGCAACCGATGGTTCTCCTTTATCTGCTCAGAAAAAACCATGACAACAAACGTGCTACATAATACCTTTTCGTTTGGTTGTGCTCATTATTTTCAAGAAGAGAACAGAAAAGAGTTCCCTGTGAGATCAAGGTCGTGGTTTCTAGTTCATTTATATATATATTTTTTATTACCATCCCAACTTTTCAGGAAACTAATGGCTCCAAGTTCGAAAATATAATATACCGTGAAATCGAGCCGTTGTGTTGGTTTCTAATCGCCATGCCCCAAAGGGCCGGTTTCTAATTTTAGATGACATAGCCATCGGGGTCTGTTGGTGAAATTTTCCCACAATGTATTTTGACTCCACGTGCACGTTGTGGGTTGCCAGCAGCAGCAGTATCGGTAACAGGTTGCTTTGCTTCTGAAATACATACGACGGCGACGACGGGTTCCATCTTTAGAAACTATAGAGAGGAAGATCCGTTGCTCGATTCGGTCAAACACCCCGAAATATAGTAGCCAAGTAGCGTCACGACGTCGCATCTATTTTTAAACAAATTTCTCTCCGTCCGCAATAGGTATAACAAAATGTTCTCGCCGCGGCGTATTTTGTAGCAGCGAGCAAAGCGGTCGACCGTGTCCACATCCAAGGCTGCCTGCTGCTCCTGTACGGACACAACACGCACCGTTGCCTCTTTACTCGACCGACACGTATCGGATATCAGGGCCAGCCCGCGTGTCTAATTCCGTTGTGTTGTGTGCCGGGCTGCGCGTCTCGTCGCCACGACATTTTTGCTTTTGCTTTTTTGCTTCGGGACGTCCTTGGCGACTGTTCCGTGACTCACGTAAGGAGAATGTTTTATCGGTCCATCAGTTTGTTAACTAGTAATAGTTCTGGGCGTAGACTAGTATCGTTTCTCTTGTGGTGTTCAAATGAAACAGACAAATAACAAATGATTGACAATGGTCTATGTGATCTTGATCGTTTTGTCACCCCGTTTATATTGTATACGGCGACGGCAAAATCAGTCGCCATCTTTTTTTCGTATTTTTTTTTTCTCTTTTTTTCTTTTCGCAATGGCAAGAAGAAACGAAGGAAGGCAGGAAGGAAAATACATCAGTTTTATCAGCTGAGGGAAAAAAATTGATTTCATTTTTCAGAAGTTCGGGAGCTGGATAAAAACAGTTGGGAGGGAGTAAAAAAAAAATAAAAGAAGGTCGTCATCGTCTGCCAACATGAGACGAAGAAAACATCATAATAATCAGGGCAGGAATAATTAGAGAAATAGGCTTGATAGAAGGGGGATAGAGTAGAGGAACGCGTCGGAATTGATTCCGGTGGCAACGAGTTGGAGGAGGTGGGGGGATTTTTTGTATACGGTAATTAGTTTATGTCAACACTGTATATCAAATCATTCCTTGTGCACGCACGAGGAAAAATCATTATCGGAGGAGGTCGACGACCTACCAATAGTCATCACCCACAATTATTTTATATGTACAATGACAACATGCCTTATTTTTTTTCCTTATCCGGCATTAAAACATGTTGCACGTATGTATATTATCATAACGGCGGATTTTTTTTCCAAAAAAAAAAAGTGTTCTCTTTTTTAATTATATTGAAATTAGCTGGGGGGAGGGATTCGCGGCTGCTTGTGTGTGTTCTCGACGACAATAACTTTTAAAAAAACACAGTGCAAATTTGCGAGGGACAATGAGAAAAAGTTCTCATCAAAACTGGTGGTGGAATGAGTCACGAAAAAAGAGTCCACGGTCGCCCTGTGCACAACCGACTGCAGATTTCGTTTTTTTTCTTTGTCTCTTTATTTCACACTCTCTCTTCTCTCCTCCAAAATTCTGAAATGATTTTTTAAAAAATGCAATCCAATTGATTTTTTGTTATTAATACGTATATCGGTATACGATAGTGTATGATGATGAATTAAAAAAAAAAAAGATTCTGTTGTTTCTCTCTTTTGTTTTGTTTAGAGCAAGAAGAGAAAAAAAGTATTTTTTCTTTGTCAATCAAACGGTCATTGTGAAAGAAAAAAGTTAAAGAGGCTCGAAGAGAGAGAGAGAGAGAGAGAAAGAGGAGAAAAAAAAACCATATCTGCATAAATGAGGGAATTTTTCACACGCGCTCTCACAATTCCAAATAATGGCTGCTGGTAATTTGTGTTGCTTTCCGATAGGAAGAAAGTCCGGGAGGGCAAAATAAGGAAACAAATAACGGAGCGGAGGAAAATGCAGCAGTTATTTTTTAACATTGTGTTTTTGTTGCTTTTTTAATCGTAACGGTGAGATGATGACAAATTGGGGAGAGTAATGAGGAAAAAAAAAAAGAATCTTTTTTCGGACTGTTGGTTTTTCGCCATCCTCATTCTAAATATCAGCGTGAATCAATTCCCGCAAGATGAGGCTCGGCACACACAGAGGCAGCAGCACGCACACTATGATGACAGGAGAGAAAAATCGGTGTGGAGGGAAGAGAGAGAGAGTATGAACAAAAACAAATATTTTGTGTAAAAAAAGGAGAAAAAAGAGAGATAGAGGGGCACGAGACATGATGGAGTTGGGCGTAGGGAGAATTATCGTTTTTTTTCTTATTTATCAATGTTTGCTCTTCTCGATCCGTCGCGGTAGTCACGCGCGTAGCTTGAAGCCGATGTCGTAGGGCCGCAATCAAAAAGGAGGCATCACAGACCTGTTCGTCGGTATTTATCCAACAACGTTCTCTTCGGCAAAAAGATCACACACACACACACACTCACTCATTCACGCACACGACACTGGCATCATTTTCCTTTGCAATTTCTTTTTTTTAGTTACGTACTTACATATTCACTCGCACACACACACACATAACCTTTTAAAAAAAAAAAACGGAACTGGTCCATTTTTTTATCCTTATTTTTTCCTTTATAAACTCCAGTCCTCGACAGAGCATTTGGGGGATGTGGGGAAAGTCTCTCCTTTTTTTCCTGTTTCATTTTTTTTTTTTGACAAGTGATCACGGTGGCGCAGCCGAAACGTTACGGTCGGCAGCGGGTTAAATTCCAAATATATCTTCAATCGTCGTCGTCAAGTTGTTGTTGGGAGGGGAGTAGAAAAAGAAAAACTGCGGAGGAGAGAGGCTTTTCTTTCTTCTTTTTTAGGACGAACTGGATGCGTTCATTCCCGAACTGACAAAGGCTCCCGTAAACAGGCCCGACGGTTGACTTTGGTGCTGTTGCTGTTGCTGAAGGTGGTGCTGTTGCTGTTGCTGCAGCTGCTGCTGCACTTGAGCTGACTGGCGCCCATGCTTTGAGACGGGCGGCTGCAGGTACTCGTGACGAGCCAGCGACAGCACGTCGTCTCGGTCCTCTTTACGGTACGCCAAACACCGCCGGATAAAGTTCTACAATAAGCAAAGAGAAAGTCCAGATCGTTTAGGATGACAACAGACTTAATTGCAAGCCCATTGGCTGTGTATATCGAAGACAATATTTACCTTGGCTTCCGAACTAACAGCGGGTTTGGTGGGAAATTGCACCTCAGTTGCCTTGAGTATGGTGTTTTCCTCCAAAATGGTGGCTTGCGACTGATTGTGTCCGAATGGCTTTTTACCTGCAATCAAAGGGCGGGAGGAAACAAAGTTAAACCTTGAGAAAATGGCTGGTCAAAACTTGTTGTTGGTATACCATAAAGACACTGATAGAAAATGACGCCGACACTCCAGACGTCGACTTTGGAAGAGATTTTCGGCGGTGTCTTGCCGACGACGAAGCATTCCGGTGGCAGGTACCAGTAGGTTCCGGCGCCTTGCGACGTCAGATCCATACCGTGCTCCGGATTGTAGTTATCCTCGTCCATGATCTTGGAGAGGCCGAAATCGGTAATCTTGATGTCACCGCAGATGCTGCCGTTGCTGAGCAGGATGTTGCCCGGCTTCAGGTCGTAATGGATGACTGGGGGTTTGATCTCGTTCAGGTATTTCAAAGCCGAAACAACCTGCGTAATGATCGACCTACAAGGCACAACACGACGGCGGGCGTAAACAAGACAACAGAGAAAAAAGGGTGTAAATCCAATTTAGTCAAATAACAACACGTTTCAGCCGATTAGGTCTCGTCGACGCCTACCTGGCTTCCCGTTCGCCGATAATCTTGTGCTGTTTCAGGTAGAAATCCAGATCGTGGCCGTCGCAATACTCGAGGACGGTACAAAACGAGTTGGCGTCAATCTCGAAGACATCAAACAACCGCACAACTCTCGGATGGTCCAACTGCTTGTGAATATTGTACTCCCGCAGAGCGTGCTTGATGTAGTTGGCCTTCTTGTCATCCTTCCAGTCTTTATTCAACTGATGGACCTTACACGCCACGTACCGTTGCTCCTGCTCGGAAAAAAACCCAACGCGTTAATGAACCGTCACAGTCGGGGGAAACCTTAAGTACTTTACTACCTTGAGGTCGAAGGCTTTGTGAACCTCACTGAAACCGCCCTTGCCGAGCAGCATCAAAAGCAGGTACCGGTCGTTGAGGACGGGGTGATTGTTGAAGCGACTCTGGTCCTCGTTGTGAATCCGCTTCAGTTCACGAATGTGCAGGTTACGTTCCCGTTCCAGCTTTTCCATCTCGAGCTGCAGGTCGCCATCCTCTTTCTTCAAAGCGTTTTGCTTCAACTGCAGAAAACAAAGAGAGAAAAATTAATATCCAGTGTGTCTGGGAATTTCATCTGAAGAGATCGAGACATACTTTGAGGATCTCTTCGGCTTCGTAGTACTCCTGGATGTTGAATTCCCGGTTCAAGTCGCCTTTGAGCGTCTCTGTGCCGTTGAGGAGGTTGTTGGTGCTGGACGAGTTGCCCGTGCCACTGTTGGCGCTACCGCTGCCGGCGGCGGTCCGCTTCCTGGTGGTTCCCGTTGGTGTTTCACCCGTAGGTTTCCGCTTGCAGAGGAGTTTGCGCTGCCTGTCGATTTCCTCGCGCAGCGTTCCCAACTCTTCCTGGCGTTTAGCCAGCTCCTGAAAAGCGTAGCCGTCGGTCCAGTTCTCCTGGAAGGTGGCGCCCACTCTTTGCGTCACAAACTGTCCGAGTCGGAGCCGGTTCTGCATGCAACGCGCCCGGGCCTCCTTCTTCTCAATGGTAGACTTTTCAATCAACAACCTCTTGACAACGTCGATGCACTTTTGAATGGAAGCCTTTTGTTGGTCCACCACTTTCTGCTGGGCAGATACTTTGGCAGACAACTCCTCGTTCGATCGCACTAATTCGTCTATCCTATTCTCTTTGAGTTCCAGCTCGTTTTGCTGTTGAGTCTTGGCTTCGACTGCGAAAGATTGAAAGAAAACAAATTTGTTAATTAATCAATCCTCATTTCAGATGAGCAACTGTTGTATATACCGGTGACGACAGAAGTGGGTGGACCGGGACCAGCCCCACCACCTGCCACAGCTGCGACGACGGCAGCCACACTGGAAATGGTGCTGGCAGGACCTCTCCGCCTACTTGTGCTTCCGGCAGGACTATTACTGTTGCCGTCCAGGCCAGCGCCAGTGGTGACAACGGTGCCAGTCGACGTCGGTGCCGTAGTAGCTCCGAGTTTCTTGTGGTGTGTCGAAGGTGCTGGATTCCGAGGTGGCTGCATCAGTCCAGCATCGGATCCTACTCCGGCCGTTGCTGGCACTCCGGCAGCCGCGATCGGCTGGGCGGCTGTCGTTGGCGTCGCGGCGCCTGTGGCTGTCGCTGCGGGAGACTGTTGAGGCGCAAATACGGGGGTTCCGTTCCCAGTCACGATGCCAGTGTTGTTGGCTGGAATGCCACCTGGAATGTAGAGAAGACGTCGACATTAGGACGACGGATTCGTGCTGGGCCGAGATGATGAATCAAAAAGAGTCAAGGCAAATAAAAAGGGGAATAAAGGGGTTTTAAAGCAAGAGAAAACGCACCAGCCGGTGCCGAATGATTCATATTCGAGTTTGGATAACTGGAGGCCGTCGCCATCGCTGCCGCTGTTGTTGTCGCCGCACCCTGAGGAGACGGACAAGGACTGGGCACACCTAAGAAAGATTGGGGTTGTTGTATGGGTTGCTGTTGTTGTTGTTGCGGCTGCTGTTGAACTGGTGATGGGGATTTGGTCCCGCTCTGTCGGCCTGGGCTGCTCGGTGGGTGACCTTTGAAATATTCGCTGATTTTCTTATTGTCTCCACGTGATTGTTTGCCTAAGTCCAAATTGTTCAATCGTATCAAAAACCGGGGTCGGGTGCGCGACAAACAACAACAGACACAAGAGATTGAGAGAGACGAGAACGAAGGGCGGGACAAGGAAGGAAAGGAAATGGAATAACAAATGGGAATCTATCGAAAATTACCTGAAGGTGCGACGTCGTCGGCATTTTTCCGTCGCCTCTTCCGCTCAGTCGGCGTTGTGGGCGCAGCTGCCGCACCGAGAGCGGAAGCGCTGACGCTCGAGTTGCGCTGGCCGCCACTGTTGCCACTACTTCCTCTTTCGGGCGTCCGCTCCTCGTTCGTGTCGCGCATTTCGCGATCCGACGAGCCCGTACTCAGGTTCGAATCTTGGTTGTGCTGCTGGCTGCTGTGGTGTTGGCCCGCCAATGTAGCAGCCGACGCTCCGGACGACGCCAAGTTATACTGGGCCGGCTGGTTGGGGTTAGAATAGCCGCTACTTCCAGAGCTGCCCGAACCTCCCGAGCCTGCATCAAAAAAAGAGAATCCAATTAGATTTGTTTTGGTTTTTTTCATAGTGATATTGACGGGGAGTGTGCGAGTCTGAAGAGGCGGAAAAAAAGAAAATCTAAATGGCGGCAAAAAAAACTGAAGACCTAGTTGTTATGGCTCTACGTTGGGCAAGGACAAATAACGGGGGAGAGGTCATTGATTTCGTGCAAGAACCGGTTCTGCCACAATGTACATATGAATCAATTCTGCTTTTTTTGTGTGTCTTGTTTTGTTTTCACGGTTCTTATTTCTTGTTTGGCGTGTTATTCGGGGGGGATGATGGGATGATGGGAGTCGGAGCTCACCATGATTGTTGGTGGGGTTCGTATAGGTAGCGGTGAACTGGGGTGCGGCAGAGGCGTTGAGACTGGACGGACTAGGAGACTGTTGTGGCTGCTGTTGGTTGGCTTGAGCGGCCATGACGTTACAAGCTGGGACAGAGTGGGCCACCACGGGTTGCTGTTGCTGCTGATGTTGCAGCGTGGTGGTCGCTTGCAGCAAGTTGCCACTACTCCCGCCGCCGCCGCTTCCTCCTCCTCCCCCACCACTACTCCCGCCAGCCGGATTCGACGTCGATCGCATGCCGAGGAAGCGGGCCTCCAGCAGCTCTTGCTTGCGCGGATCTAACGTCTGGAAATTGTCCACCCGAGGACCTGCAAAACGGCGCAAAACCAAAAACAAAACCAACAAGAGTCAATATCACGTGTTTTCTGCTGCGGCCCAGTAGCTCTGTGACGACGGCCTGACTCTTTCTCTCAATCCTCCTCCACTGCTGCAGCATTGACTATTCATCCCGGCGACGACGACGCTCTGGTCAGACGCCGTCGACACAGAGAGAGAGGGAAGAAAAGGGGGTCGCGACGTCAAGCTGGCCGTGTGGAATACACACATACTACACACGCCTCTCACTTTTCGCCCGGTTCCGCGGTCGGGCCAGATTGCCGGTCCTATCGATCGTTTTGCCGTTCTCTCATTCTCCTTATGCCCTTGTGCTTCTTGCTCTCCTCTTCTCTTCCCCCCCGTCTTTCTCCTTGATCGTCTAACAGTCGACGACGCCCAATCAGGGACATTTCAGGGGAATGGAAAAAGAAGAAGAAAGAAAAGACGAAGAAGAAGAAGAAGAGGAAGAAAAAAAGCCCACACTGAGAGAACCCCGCGAGGGCAGAAAAAGGGAATTAACGAGCCCCAAAAGCTCCAGGACACGCGCTCGATTATTGCTCGTTGCCGGATGCAACCTGGAGCGAAAGACGGCGCTAGTCGTCGTCGTTGTCGTCGGGGTCGGAGGTGGAAGTCGCCTTCTTCTACCACCACCACTACTAGTAGTACTATTTCTCTACTACAGTACCTAAAAATGTTGTTCTTGCCCCGTTTTACACAAAGTGACAGACTAGACGAGCCCCGCAAAGAGGGAAAATAGAATCGAGGCTATGCCTCCCGAAACATCACCGGTGACATGGCCGGGGACTGCCCTGTGGGTGATTACAAGCTCGTCTCTTCTTCTTCTTCGTAATGCAAATGCCATGGAATGGTGGGCTCGGATCCAAGTCAAAAGGTGTAGAAACGGCAGCAGCAGAATGGAAGTGGTACGGAGAGAGAGAGAATGAGAGAGAAACGAAAGAAATGAACCGGTAGACAAAAGGGAAGGGAAAGAAGAAAGAAAGAAAGAAAAAAAGAAGAAAGGAGTGCGAGAAACTCTGGCCGGAGGAGACAAGTCGGCTCATAAGGCAACGGAACGGCTAGTCTAGTCCAGGCCCATCGGATCAATAACAGACTGGCGAACAGCAGTACACACAGTACTTTGTCCCCCAAGCTAGTAGTCTCTCTGTGTATGTGTGTGTATATATGCCTCCTCTCTCGGCTATTTCCTTGACTGAACATATCACACACACACACCTTCTCATGCTGCTGCTGCTACTACTATAGTTCAGTTCTCTCTCTCTCTATCTCTCTCTTTCCACCCTTCTTCCATCTATTTACTGGCTCCGTCACCACATTCTTTTAGCTATCCTCTCCTCTTCCTTCTTTTCGCCTCGCCCCTGCCTCCTGCCTCCCGTCTCTCTCTCTCTCTCTCTCTCCCTTTTTAAGATCATTTCAGATGCACGGATGTATTGGGAAGAAGAAGGGACTGCCCTAAACCCAATGTTCGCGTTCAAAAAAATCGATACCAATGCTGGTCATTTTTTTTTTCTCCCTCCCCTCCTATCGTCGGTTTTCTCTTATGGCAACGGTCGGACAAACGTATACGTATGACGTCTGGCGGGCGGGGATACAGAGGGAAGTTTGTAGACACACTTGATGGCAACCTTGACTGGCATGTAAGAGAAGCAATGGCTGCAGAGGGGAATTACTTGCTTCAACCAAAGCCAGCGTCAATACATAACTATATATGCTGACTTTCTTTCCTCCTAATATCGAATGTCAGATCAAATTCCACAATGACAGGTTACACTTTCTGATAAGCGCAGACTCCAAAAATCTTGATACTGCACAATCACTAACTGATCTACAATTTCCACTAGCCAGGCCTGATGATAAATTTGCTGGTTTGGTTGGAAGAGATTCCCTGCAGTCTAAATAATGGTAGCTGGGTAGTGACAGTGTGGACCGTCAGCCACCCAGGTTAAGAAACACCAGCAACCATATTTGCAAAATGTACATACCAGACATTATGAGATGTGAACAGCTATGCAAAGACGCAGAATGGTGCATGAAGGGCAGAATGGGTTGGCAAGTTCATCTCATCGACACTGAAAATAGAGAAACAATCATTAGTCATCTGTTAACAAGGCAGAACACACCCTTTCAACATAATGAAAATCTAGAATTATCAATAAAATATCATGGCAGCTGAGAGATGAATCAGAGTTACAAAATACTGGGTTAGCAAATTGAAAAACTTGTCATCACCCATGAAACTGCAAAAGTAAATCCAATCCATCAGTGGAATGGCACTTTGAAACCACTATAAAATTCAGCCATTTTACAACATTTTTTGTCTTTACCAGGACAGAGAGAGAAAGACGAGGTATGGCTGCTGTCGGTATGCATCGGCTCTTGTTCTTCCCTCCGTCTGGTCAGACACAACGCGAAAACTGTGTGGCTTTTCTTCTATTTTTCAAGCCAAAAGACACTTGATCGACGGATGTTAGCAACAGTAATTCTGCTGCAAGTCGAATCGAAAAAGTAAGAGACGAACTACTAGAGGTGCTGCTGGCATGGCTTCGGCCAGTAAATCGCAAAGCACTACGAGTTTGCCTGCTTGCCTCTCTCTCTCAATCTCGTTGTCGTTACGTTAATATATAAAAAAGGAATGTCTAACGGGGCCGGATGAATACACCAAACACGATAGCAGCAGCACACTACACCCCCTTCTGAAACTCACTTGCACACATAAAACTTTTCCAGAGGTCAAAGATTTTCAGAGGAGAAAGATGGCCGACTATTTGTCGTCAAAACTCTCATCAACAGGCTGGTCGCCGTCGCCAAGTCGATACGTCCTTAATAGTTGCATTCTCAGTTTTTGCTGCCAACATGGTCGCGCACGACGAAGTCGATACGTCTTTAATAGTTGCGTTTTCGGCCACCCTGTATTAGAAACCCATAGACAGTAGCGCCGTATCTGGTCGAACTTTAAACTTCGATGAGATCGGAAAGCGCGGAAAAGCACTTCGTTGTCATGACAACTGGTCTGACGGCTGATGGTCTGGTATGGCAAAAAGAAAATGGCTGGGTCTCAATTTGAATACCATGATGAAATAAGTAGCATGGCAGATGAAAGCGAAATGGATGAATATGAATCTGAAAATGACGAAAGTAGCGAATTCTCTGTTCCAAGGAAAAAAATAAGCCATAAGACACAATCATCAGGATCGAAATCTCTCAAGGAACATCAGAACACCAGAAAGAGAAAACGTTCTTGTTCTGACCAAGAAATCGACGGAAATGAAATAGAAAACGACAAGTATTCTGATGAGGTTAACGACGAGTACTCAGAAGAGGTTGTCACAGTTACCTTTTCAAAGAAAAAAAGAGTAAGGAAAGAGACCATAGCAACAAATGTTGATGATGGACTTGAAAACGGGCAGGTTCATCAAATAAGGTTTCTTCTAAGAAAAAGAGAGTGAGGAAGAGAGGACTGTTGAAGAGGAAAAATGGATATAAATTCAGAGATGTCCATTCCACTAACTATAATACCAATAAATACAGATTCAATCGAATCCTTTTCACAGTACGTATAACTTACTTTTCCATGTACACTTAATACTCTAAGATTCATTTTTGTTTCAATATTATACAGGCAAATCAGCTGGCAAGAGATGTGGGAGGTGAAATAATGATCTTCTCATATTTCCCAAACAAGGAAATTGGAACCACAGGTGCCTTTGATTTTGGAACCAGAACAAAAGAAATTGTGAAACGAAGCACGACTCAAAAGTTTCTTCACTATTGGGGAAAAGAACATGCAACAGTGGAATGTAAGTGTTTTGTATTTTGCATACGTGCTAATGTTCAATTTTAACTAGAGAAACTATGAGTTTAATACATGATACATTGAAAACACAGACAGGAGGAAAGCTGTACGCCATAATGATAGTGCTGAAAATTCTGCAGCCAAAGTGAATACTACTGAGCCTGATGCTAGTTCTGATGAGATTATTGGTGCACACCTCAGTGAAGCTTCTGATTCTGACGATATGGAAATTTCCCAACATGAAGCATCTGAAAGTTATGTAATTGATACTTGTGGATTGGACGAATTTACCATTGAAGACGAAAACATACTCGGTAAGAGATTTGTGACCTTCCTAGTTTTATGAGCTGATTGAATCCTACATTTTCTTTGATTTCTCAGGTCTCGTTGACAAATTCATAAACGAAGGGACGGTTGCAGAAGTTTCTGACGAGGGAGAAGTTTCTGACAATGCACTGCTTCCTATCCAAAACACATCTCAAGTCAAGGCAAGCAAACCTACAGCTATAGAAAAGGCCCTCAGTACAACAAAAAAGTCTTCTGCTAAAACAGCCCATGGTCGAGCTAGAGTGTCCACAGCAGTAAATGCTACAGGTAAAAAGAAAATACTCAGTTACTGCTGCATCCCAAAGTTATTACTCATTCTAATATATCCTTTTGTTACAGTTAAGTCTCGCAATACAATAAAGAAAACTGCTGCCACAACAGCCCCTGTTCCAGTTAGAGTGTACACAGCAGTAAAAGCTGCAGGTAAAAAATATTCAATTGCTGCTAGCCTGCTACATACCAAAGTTATCACTCATTCTAATATATCCTTTTGTTACAGTTGAGTCTCGCAATATACAAAAAAAAACTGCTGCCACAACAGCCCCTGGTCCAGCTGGAGAGTCCACAGCAAAAACAGCAGCAAATGGTACCAATTAAAGCTTCAGTTACTGTCAAATTACCACATAGTCTAATACATCCTTTCGTGCACAGTTTCTGGTACAGCTAAAAGCTGTGATGTCAGAACTTCATATCCATCTAAAAAACTCGCAGCGGCCGAAGCACCCACCGGTTCCAAATCCACAGCTTCTGTTAGTATCAATACTCAGTCTAGTGCATCCGCTGTTTCAACGATTCCTGTTCCACCTAAAGCTCCAGCTGCTGCCAAAGCATCAAACACTTGTGCTACCACAGGTCCCAATTCAACTAAAGGTCTTATAACATCTAAACAACCCAGTGGTAAAAAATTACAAATGAGGCTACACATCACTACGGAAGTCTTACACATCTTTTGCTTTTACACAGTTAATAGTCGAGCGAAGTCTTGTGTTGCTTCATCTTCTGTTCAAGCTAAAGCGCCAAGCACAGGAAAAACACCCACTGGATTGAAATCCACTTCTGCTGTTAAAATTGCTATTCCATCTAAATTATCGGCTGCTTCTGCAATTCGTAATCAAGCGAAAGCTTCTAATGCCGCTGCTTCTGGTCTGGCTCAAGCACCCATAATTTCTAAGACATCAGTGACAGCCAAAACACTCACTGGTTTAAAATCTACTTCTACAGTTAAAACCTGTGCTCCGTCTAAAATATCGGATGTTTCCACAGTTCCCAATAAAGAGAAAGCTGCTACTGCTGCAACTGATAGTGCCACTTCTACTGTTGCGACAGCTCCTCCAGCTAAAACAACTGCCGTAAATAAAATTTTTGCTACATCTTCTACTCCCAGTAGTGCTGAAGAACTAAAGGATTTATCTGCTGGGAAAAGTTCGGTTTCATACCCTGCTTCCCATTCTGGTATAATTTATTTAATTTAATGGCTGCCGGTCTACTATTGCAATAATCCATTATTCTTGACCTACAGATCTGTTTGATGATTGGGACGATGATGTCCACATCACCACCGACTCAATGGTCCCAGTTCCAAGTGTCAAACCAAAACAAAATCCAGTTATAGTTCAATCTAGTCTTGATGGCCAAATGCGTGTGTCTCTTTCTAATCCCAAAAATTGTAACATTTCCTCTGGTCTTCAGTTGCGTCGCGTACCGGCTTCGCTAATCCCCCGAAATGCAGTAATCAAATCAATTATTTTGAAGTGAAGCCATTTGACTTGTTCGTTCCTCGGTTGAAACTTGGTAATGTTTGTACCAAGTATGATTTTTTTTAAACAATAAAACTAAACTGTTGTGCATGTACGCATCTATTCCAGAATAATAAATAAACTAAACAGGAGCAAAGTACCAATTGGTTCAAGTACACTTCATATTTTACATTACTTTATATTTTTTGTTGTATTGAAGGTGTTTTCTGGAGCTGTTGGTTGGCTTGCCTTGACTTGAGATGTGTTTTGGATAGCAAGTAGTGCTTGTCCCCCGTCAGAAACTTCTGTAATTGCCCCTTGGCTTATGAATATTTCAACAAGACCTGAGAAATAAAAAAAATCAGTATTCACTAGGTTTGTAAAATTAGAAATAAAGGTCAAAAATCTCTTACTGAGTATGTTTTCGTCTTCAATAGTAAATTCGTCCAATCCAATAGTATCAATTACTTACACCTAGACTTAGCTATAAAAAGTATCACAAAAACTAGGGTTTTTCGTACGTCGTGCGAAAATTAACATATTTAAGGAATGACTCATGAATAACTAGTAGTTGTTGGCTAGGAATCGAATACAACTCTGTAAATATGAACGAATCTTGATTTTGTTTACCTTTTGAAAAACTGAAAAAAGCTTTTTCGTCTGCTTGAAAGCTGTTTACCTTGAGCAATACCATCACGTGACTTTGGCCGTCAAGTAGCCGAAGGCAAAGGGAAGGCTGCACAAGATAAAAATGGCGTCCAAGTTGACGATTTTTAAATTATGAATTAATACACGAGCCTAGTCCTGATCGCAGAAAAAATCCACATTTGTGTGTGCTCTGATTTTCGGACTATACAACGATATGAATTGAAAAGCCAAACGACCCTTGGTTCTAGTTGAAATTGTTTTGTAAAAATCGACCCATTCCAAAATGAAAAAAAATTATATGATTATTGCATTTTAAATCTTAACATGAACGAAAAAATTAAATTTTGTCACATAAAAAAGAGAATGAAATTCTTTAATAATATCTATTGTGTTCATACGAAAGAAAAATTTGATACAATAAAAATCATCTTTTAATAGTCCCACGTCCAAACGTTTAGCGCCCTTGGCCAACAGGGGTTCGGCCCGCATGAAAAGAGGAAAAGTTCCCGTAGAGAATCGAAAAAAGTATTTCAATTGAAACTGCCTTAATTTTTTGCATTTTGAATTACAAAGAACATGAAATCGATTTGTTATTTTTTGCCGCTTTTTTCGAAGCTAATTGTAATACCAAATAAGCAGTGCAACATCTTATTTTAACCACAATTACTTTTATTTATTTTCAATTATTAGATACAACGTAATTAGAGGAAGATATTTGTTATAGCATTAAAAAATGCGCAAAAAAATTCTAGATCGATTTCATGTTCTTTCTTACAAATATATACAAAAAAAAGGAAGTTACCATCTTTTGAAACCTTTTTAGATTTCCGCTCAGCACGTTCTTTCACTTGTCCATCTGTACGCGGCTTTACCGAGATGAAATTTCTGTGTCGCTTTATCACTTTCGTTTATCAGACAGCATTTGATTTCATTTGGAGTTTTAAAATTAAAACAAGAAAAATGTCCTTATCTTTTTATGTTGAAAATACATCTGGCCTCAAAGTACGAGATTTTATTTGATTTCAAACTAAAAGAAATTCTTGATGACAGGCCAGTTTTCCAACGCTATTTTCAATTAGAACCAAGGGCCATTCGGCATTTCAATTCATATCGTTGTATAGTCCGAAAATCAGAGCACACACAAATGTGGATTTTTTCTGCGATCAGGATGAGGCTCGTGTATTAATTCATAATTTAAAAATCGTCAACTTGGACGCCATTTTTATCTTGTGCAGCCTTCCCTTTGCCTTCGGCTACTTGACGGCCAAAGTCACGTGATGGTATTGCTCAAGGTAAACAGCTTTCAAGCAGACGAAAAAAGGGCATTTTCAATAGGACGACAGAAAAACAAACTGACGGAGAAGGGAACTCAAAATCATCTACGAATCTGATGAAATCTTAATTATAGGAATCGGATGTTTGTTACCTCGGTCTTGTGATTTAATTTTTGAACTTAGGGTACCATTATTCCTAGGTAAGTTGTCACAAACAACAAACAATCTTCGATCTTCTTACTCCTGATATAATTTTAATCCAATTCGAGACTAATGTTTTTTTTTATATTTTCCATCGAGTCTGTAGGAATTTCCATAAAACACACTAGTGTTTTGAATCTAGTGTCAAGAAACTTGTATCTAGAACGGGAACTGGTGACCAAAGAGCATCAAAACACTTTGGAAACTTATGATAAGATATTTTCAGAATACATCTGTTTGAAATTAGATAATAAAAGTAAATCGATAAACTTAATGTGCAGTCTTTTTATTTGGAATAAACTCCTGAACACAACTTCAATTATAGATCATTCATGTGAAAGGAAAACTTAAGGCACTGGTCGAGGTCAGTTTGTTGTAAGCCATCATCAAAGTCTTCTACATCCATTTCATCGTCTATTTCAGAATCATCTTCCTCCTCATCACTTTCCTCACCTTGTTCTGTCACTCCTTCATCATAATCACTTTCATACTCGCTGTCAGACTCGCTGTCAGACTCAGTGTCAAATTCACAGTCTTTATCATTATTGACAAAATCCTTTTTACTTGAGCAATTCGGCCGAGCATCATCTCTATTGATAATAGAGAACCAATTTTCACAATCCTCAATTAAACGAGTGAGCCGTTTAAGTTCAGGTTGAGTACAAAATGCTTTTCCTCTTATAAACAAGTCTTCATCATTAACACAGCTTTCGAACTGTTCAAGCAACTCTTGTTTTGCAGATTTTAGGCCACATAAAAACTCCTTCATTTCATCTTCTACGAGTATTATTTCTTCTCGGCTTCTCTTACTTAACATCCAAGCATCGATTAGATTAAAGTTGTCTTGGAAAGAAACTATATGAAATTGAGAATCAATAAATTATTTACTGGGATTGGAGCAGGGTTTTTTAGTCATTACCAATATAGGCAGATTGCCAAGGGAAAATTCCTTTATAGCAGTCTTCCATTGTGACTTTTTCCCCGTCAGTTAACTGGGAATTAATAACCTCGACCAGCTTTTGCGCCTTCTCGATATATTTAGTCATCTGGCGTTTTAATTGAATTCGTTGTTTAGATGCATCTGAAAAAGATGGAAGGTTCGCTGTAATCTTAAACGCGCATTCAAGTTTTAAGCCACCAAATAATACCTGTATCGTTTGCTATCCTGTTTTTTAAATTCTTTATGATCACATGAATTCCTTCCAGACTTTTTTGGGAGACTGATAAAGGGTTTTTGGCAGATATTCGTTTGCCTGACAAAAAACAGTAAAAGTCAAATATCGTATGATTTCATTCAACTTATCAGTGGGATGAGCTTACTTTTGCACTTAATAGCTTCGTGTTTAAGCTCCTCAAGAATTCTGGGTAATTGGTCGTTAATATTTTCGCTTAAATCATTCTCAATTTTTCTTAGCACCGATGGAAGCTTTTCAATGAGGGACGAAGCCTGTAAAAACTTATTATATTTAGATGTAAGAGGAAAAACAGTGAACTTTTTTTACATCGGTATAAGTTTTCTTTAGTTTTTTACACCGATCTATTACTTCGGTTGTTCGAGATTCTGTTTTTAAAATCTCTTTTAACATCTTAGGTATTTTAACCTTTGCGTCTTTAGCCTAGACAACCAAAGAAATTACGTCTCATATAAAATAAATTAAACTAGTGGTAAGGAGTATTTTAAGAGAAACCTGTTTCAATTTTTGTTCTACGGTCTTTTGAAAATTCATGAGTTTTTCTTTTCTGTCCTCAACGAGTCGAGTAAACTCCTCTTCAAACCTAGCCACATCTTCTTCGGCCTAGAGCAAACCAAAGATAAACCATTCTGATTAAAGTAACGTACATCTGTTATCAATATTTCTTTTTAGCATACCGACAGAAAACACTTCACTAATTGCTTAGCCATTCGTTCTTCTTTCTCTATATTGGAATAAATCATGGCGAGTGTTAAATGATCGCGGCGATCTACAGAAAGAAATAACTTATTAAAAGGTTTTAGCTATGAATATAAGCTTTTGTTATACTTGAACGGCTCATATGCTTTGTAGAGCTTCCATATCTCGCCATCTTCGAGTTAGTTTGTTCTGTGGATTCCCCAGTTGTTAATCCAACTCCAACAAGCCAATGGCCACAATAAAGAATCTTGAAAAAGGCGTTAAAACAGCTACTAATAGGTTAAAATCTGTGCAAAGTATTTTCACCTGGCAATACCACGCGTGTGTCTTGCCGTGCCAGCGTGATAAGAATGGTAGCATTTTTGTTATATGAGGCACGAATTCCTCAATAAGTCTACCGACGTCTTGGGCAAATGGCCAATACTTGCAAACTACATCATAGCATATAAACTTGTAACCAGATCGAAATGCCCAGTCATGCAAGTAATGCACATGGCGATAAGTCTCCCCCTTCACCATGTCAACGGCTCGTAGTAAATATCCATGACGGCAGGTACTAAAGACTACACCGGTTTCTGACAAACCCTTTCGTCCGTTCGAATCAGCCCTTCCTGCTTTATAAGACGCTCCTCCGCAAGTAGCTTTTGCCGCGTTGGTAACCTGAATAAAAACCGACGTAAATGAGTTATTGCTATTAGTAATGTAGTTCAACATAAAACAAACCTTTGGTTTCACGCGATCAATTTTCTCTGCATGGCAATCAAATTTAGAGCGATCCGAAATACCTACGTCTTCAAGCAACGACGGAAAGTCTCCTCTGTATCATAGTACAATTTTAATTTAGAGAAAAAATCTTAATTTCCACCTTATTATACACACCCTTTGGCACTATTCCAGCGATAGAGTTTCACAATTCCATCTATATGAACAGCTAGCGGTTTCGACCCACACGCTTTGCACGTGAACAGTTTTCTTTGCTTGATTTCTACTTGCACTAGGAATTCAATGTATTGATAGTATCGATTGGCCAATCCAAAAGACTGTCGACAAATTGTGCCTGACTTCAGCGGAAATCAACAGTCAGGTCAATGGAAAAAGAAAACTAACAACCCAGGAAACATACTCGTCCTGCGAGTTTCGACATTTCTTCGAGCGTCTCAATAAATTTTCTTTCTGAAGTTCCTGGAGTTTTGTGGCTGAGGTGATTCCACATAGTCAGAAGATCCATGGAAAATAGATAGCTTAGGTTTTTCGGAGAACCAGGCCACCATCCAGATTCCACATAATCATCTAAAGTAGCTGCCCACTGTGAGTCACATTCAATGCATTGGAATTCAGCAAGGTTCAGATCAAATCTCCCTTAATATAGAACACCAGCATTAAATGTGATTTTCTTAACATGTGATTTATACCTTCTAAAGTAATCACTGCTACTATTTTTTTCCCACATCGAAGATGACAGCTACCAAAATTTAAACAATTTTGGCAGGAAGAAGGCACAAAGCAAGGAACGGCTACATCTACAAATAACAAAGATTTTAAAATAATTGTACAATAATTTCTGATATGAAAATGTCTTACCTTGTTGAAATATATTACCCTCACAGTCAATAAATCTATTGGGAAGTAAAATTTCAGACTTTAAATTACTGTAAAAAACTCGATGATGAAATGGAGAAGCCAGTGCAGGATGAAAGGGACTTTGTTCATCCCTGGGAGAAACTAAATGGATACATTGGTCACAGCTTGGGCACAATACTTGCTTGCAGGTTTTGCATGTCACATAAAATTTAGATTCAATGAAGCATTTTTGACAGGTATTTCTTTTGAATGCTTGTGAACGAACAAATGCTTGAAAAAGTTGTTCTTTACATGCATCCCAGTCATTAATACGGGCTCCTATTCTCTCAGTCCAGGTCTTCCTTTTACGTGCAGGTTCTGGGCTATTACTTTGGACTTCATAGTTAAGTATGTCTGATTCTCGTATCTCTTCTTCTAGCTGGGTACATCTCTCAACATCTTTGTCTCTTGCACCAACCCCAGAATTGAAAGCATCCACATCTTCAGTCACTTGTTCCTCATTATTCTTGCTCACATTAGCCTTGGCTACTTTACTTTTGATATTCTTCTTCTTTTGGGGGATTTTCTATTAGGTTTTTTGTAAAGACCCACTAAAAACATACCAGAATTTCCAAAAGACTGTTCAGGGTTAGCTTTTCCAACGTTTTCATTATCTTTAGCTTGAACCGTATTCTTCGTCACCTTTCCCATTTTTAATAAGCACTTTTGTGTCTTTTGAATTCAAAATATCACGAAAAAAGAAGAGCCAAGGATTGTCACATTTGTTTACAAACGTAGTAAAAAGCCTTCTTTCTATGCAAGACTACAACAATGTAGTTACAAAATAGTGCCGTCAAGCGACGCTACTGTCTATGGGCAATACTGCAGCAAACAGGCTGGTCGCCGTCGCCAAGTCGATACGTCCTTAATAGTTGCATTCTCAGTTTTTGCTGCAGTATTGCCCATAGACAGTAGCGTCGCTTGACGGCACTATTTTGTAACTACATTGTTGTAGTCTTGCATAGAAAGAAGGCTTTTTACTACGTTTGTAAACAAATGTGACAATCCTTGGCTCTTCTTTTTTCGTGATATTTTGAATTCAAAAGACACAAAAGTGCTTATTAAAAATGGGAAAGGTGACGAAGAATACGGTTCAAGCTAAAGATAATGAAAACGTTGGAAAAGCTAACCCTGAACAGTCTTTCTTGGAAATTCTGGTATGTTTTTAGTGGGTCTTTACAAAAAACCTAATAGAAAATCCCCCCAAAAGAAGAAGAATATCAAAAGTAAAGTAGCCAAGGCTAATGTGAGCAAGAATAATGAGGAACAAGTGACTGAAGATGTGGATGCTTTCAATTCTGGGGTTGGTGCAAGAGACAAAGATGTTGAGAGATGTACCCAGCTAGAAGAAGAGATACGAGAATCAGACATACTTAACTATGAAGTCCAAAGTAATAGCCCAGAACCTGCACGTAAAAGGAAGACCTGGACTGAGAGAATAGGAGCCCGTATTAATGACTGGGATGCATGTAAAGAACAACTTTTTCAAGCATTTGTTCGTTCACAAGCATTCAAAAGAAATACCTGTCAAAAATGCTTCATTGAATCTAAATTTTATGTGACATGCAAAACCTGCAAGCAAGTATTGTGCCCAAGCTGTGACCAATGTATCCATTTAGTTTCTCCCAGGGATGAACAAAGTCCTTCATCCTGCACTGGCTTCTCCATTTCATCATCGAGTTTTTTACAGTAATTTAAAGTCTGAAATTTTACTTCCCAATAGATTTATTGACTGTGAGGGTAATATATTTCAACAAGGTAAGACATTTTCATATCAGAAATTATTGTACAATTATTTTAAAATCTTTGTTATTTGTAGATGTAGCCGTTCCTTGCTTTGTGCCTTCTTCCTGCCAAAATTGTTTAAATTTTGGTAGCTGTCATCTTCGATGTGGGAAAAAAATAGTAGCAGTGATTACTTTAGAAGGTATAAATCACATGTTAAGAAAATCACATTTAATGCTGGTGTTCTATATTAAGGGAGATTTGATCTGAACCTTGCTGAATTCCAATGCATTGAATGTGACTCACAGTGGGCAGCTACTTTAGATGATTATGTGGAATCTGGATGGTGGCCTGGTTCTCCGAAAAACCTAAGCTATCTATTTTCCATGGATCTTCTGACTATGTGGAATCACCTCAGCCACAAAACTCCAGGAACTTCAGAAAGAAAATTTATTGAGACGCTCGAAGAAATGTCGAAACTCGCAGGACGAGTATGTTTCCTGGGTTGTTAGTTTTCTTTTTCCATTGACCTGACTGTTGATTTCCGCTGAAGTCAGGCACAATTTGTCGACAGTCTTTTGGATTGGCCAATCGATACTATCAATACATTGAATTCCTAGTGCAAGTAGAAATCAAGCAAAGAAAACTGTTCACGTGCAAAGCGTGTGGGTCGAAACCGCTAGCTGTTCATATAGATGGAATTGTGAAACTCTATCGCTGGAATAGTGCCAAAGGGTGTGTATAATAAGGTGGAAATTAAGATTTTTTCTCTAAATTAAAATTGTACTATGATACAGAGGAGACTTTCCGTCGTTGCTTGAAGACGTAGGTATTTCGGATCGCTCTAAATTTGATTGCCATGCAGAGAAAATTGATCGCGTGAAACCAAAGGTTTGTTTTATGTTGAACTACATTACTAATAGCAATAACTCATTTACGTCGGTTTTTATTCAGGTTACCAACGCGGCAAAAGCTACTTGCGGAGGAGCGTCTTATAAAGCAGGAAGGGCTGATTCGAACGGACGAAAGGGTTTGTCAGAAACCGGTGTAGTCTTTAGTACCTGCCGTCATGGATATTTACTACGAGCCGTTGACATGGTGAAGGGGGAGACTTATCGCCATGTGCATTACTTGCATGACTGGGCATTTCGATCTGGTTACAAGTTTATATGCTATGATGTAGTTTGCAAGTATTGGCCATTTGCCCAAGACGTCGGTAGACTTATTGAGGAATTCGTGCCTCATATAACAAAAATGCTACCATTCTTATCACGCTGGCACGGCAAGACACACGCGTGGTATTGCCAGGTGAAAATACTTTGCACAGATTTTAACCTATTAGTAGCTGTTTTAACGCCTTTTTCAAGATTCTTTATTGTGGCCATTGGCTTGTTGGAGTTGGATTAACAACTGGGGAATCCACAGAACAAACTAACTCGAAGATGGCGAGATATGGAAGCTCTACAAAGCATATGAGCCGTTCAAGTATAACAAAAGCTTATATTCATAGCTAAAACCTTTTAATAAGTTATTTCTTTCTGTAGATCGCCGCGATCATTTAACACTCGCCATGATTTATTCCAATATAGAGAAAGAAGAACGAATGGCTAAGCAATTAGTGAAGTGTTTTCTGTCGGTATGCTAAAAAGAAATATTGATAACAGATGTACGTTACTTTAATCAGAATGGTTTATCTTTGGTTTGCTCTAGGCCGAAGAAGATGTGGCTAGGTTTGAAGAGGAGTTTACTCGACTCGTTGAGGACAGAAAAGAAAAACTCATGAATTTTCAAAAGACCGTAGAACAAAAATTGAAACAGGTTTCTCTTAAAATACTCCTTACCACTAGTTTAATTTATTTTATATGAGACGTAATTTCTTTGGTTGTCTAGGCTAAAGACGCAAAGGTTAAAATACCTAAGATGTTAAAAGAGATTTTAAAAACAGAATCTCGAACAACCGAAGTAATAGATCGGTGTAAAAAACTAAAGAAAACTTATACCGATGTAAAAAAAGTTCACTGTTTTTCCTCTTACATCTAAATATAATAAGTTTTTACAGGCTTCGTCCCTCATTGAAAAGCTTCCATCGGTGCTAAGAAAAATTGAGAATGATTTAAGCGAAAATATTAACGACCAATTACCCAGAATTCTTGAGGAGCTTAAACACGAAGCTATTAAGTGCAAAAGTAAGCTCATCCCACTGATAAGTTGAATGAAATCATACGATATTTGACTTTTACTGTTTTTTGTCAGGCAAACGAATATCTGCCAAAAACCCTTTATCAGTCTCCCAAAAAAGTCTGGAAGGAATTCATGTGATCATAAAGAATTTAAAAAACAGGATAGCAAACGATACAGGTATTATTTGGTGGCTTAAAACTTGAATGCGCGTTTAAGATTACAGCGAACCTTCCATCTTTTTCAGATGCATCTAAACAACGAATTCAATTAAAACGCCAGATGACTAAATATATCGAGAAGGCGCAAAAGCTGGTCGAGGTTATTAATTCCCAGTTAACTGACGGGGAAAAAGTCACAATGGAAGACTGCTATAAAGGAATTTTCCCTTGGCAATCTGCCTATATTGGTAATGACTAAAAAACCCTGCTCCAATCCCAGTAAATAATTTATTGATTCTCAATTTCATATAGTTTCTTTCCAAGACAACTTTAATCTAATCGATGCTTGGATGTTAAGTAAGAGAAGCCGAGAAGAAATAATACTCGTAGAAGATGAAATGAAGGAGTTTTTATGTGGCCTAAAATCTGCAAAACAAGAGTTGCTTGAACAGTTCGAAAGCTGTGTTAATGATGAAGACTTGTTTATAAGAGGAAAAGCATTTTGTACTCAACCTGAACTTAAACGGCTCACTCGTTTAATTGAGGATTGTGAAAATTGGTTCTCTATTATCAATAGAGATGATGCTCGGCCGAATTGCTCAAGTAAAAAGGATTTTGTCAATAATGATAAAGACTGTGAATTTGACACTGAGTCTGACAGCGAGTCTGACAGCGAGTATGAAAGTGATTATGATGAAGGAGTGACAGAACAAGGTGAGGAAAGTGATGAGGAGGAAGATGATTCTGAAATAGACGATGAAATGGATGTAGAAGACTTTGATGATGGCTTACAACAAACTGACCTCGACCAGTGCCTTAAGTTTTCCTTTCACATGAATGATCTATAATTGAAGTTGTGTTCAGGAGTTTATTCCAAATAAAAAGACTGCACATTAAGTTTATCGATTTACTTTTATTATCTAATTTCAAACAGATGTATTCTGAAAATATCTTATCATAAGTTTCCAAAGTGTTTTGATGCTCTTTGGTCACCAGTTCCCGTTCTAGATACAAGTTTCTTGACACTAGATTCAAAACACTAGTGTGTTTTATGGAAATTCCTACAGACTCGATGGAAAATATAAAAAAAAACATTAGTCTCGAATTGGATTAAAATTATATCAGGAGTAAGAAGATCGAAGATTGTTTGTTGTTTGTGACAACTTACCTAGGAATAATGGTACCCTAAGTTCAAAAATTAAATCACAAGACCGAGGTAACAAACATCCGATTCCTATAATTAAGATTTCATCAGATTCGTAGATGATTTTGAGTTCCCTTCTCCGTCAGTTTGTTTTTCTGTCGTCCTATTGAAAATGCCCTTTTTTCGTCTGCTTGAAAGCTGTTTACCTTGAGCAATACCATCACGTGACTTTGGCCGTCAAGTAGCCGAAGGCAAAGGGAAGGCTGCACAAGATAAAAATGGCGTCCAAGTTGACGATTTTTAAATTATGAATTAATACACGAGCCTCATCCTGATCGCAGAAAAAATCCACATTTGTGTGTGCTCTGATTTTCGGACTATACAACGATATGAATTGAAATGCCGAATGGCCCTTGGTTCTAATTGAAAATAGCGTTGGAAAACTGGCCTGTCATCAAGAATTTCTTTTAGTTTGAAATCAAATAAAATCTCGTACTTTGAGGCCAGATGTATTTTCAACATAAAAAGATAAGGACATTTTTCTTGTTTTAATTTTAAAACTCCAAATGAAATCAAATGCTGTCTGATAAACGAAAGTGATAAAGCGACACAGAAATTTCATCTCGGTAAAGCCGCGTACAGATGGACAAGTGAAAGAACGTGCTGAGCGGAAATCTAAAAAGGTTTCAAAAGATGGTAACTTCCTTTTTTTTGTATATATTTGTAAGAAAGAACATGAAATCGATCTAGAATTTTTTTGCGCATTTTTTAATGCTATAACAAATATCTTCCTCTAATTACGTTGTATCTAATAATTGAAAATAAATAAAAGTAATTGTGGTTAAAAATAAGATGTTGCACTGCTTATTTGGTATTACAATTAGCTTCGAAAAAAAACGGCAAAAAATAACAAATCGATTTCATGTTCTTTGTAATTCAAAATGCAAAAAATTAAGGCAGTTTCAATTGAAATACTTTTTTCGATTCTCTACGGGAACTTTTCCTCTTTTCATGCGGGCCGAACCCTGTTGGCCAAGGGCGCTAAACGTTTGGACGTGGGACTATTAAAAGATGATTTTTATTGTATCAAATTTTTCTTTCGTATGAACACAATAGATATTATTAAAGAATTTCATTCTCTTTTTTATGTGACAAAATTTAATTTTTTCGTTCATGTTAAGATTTAAAATGCAATAATCATATAATTTTTTTTTCATTTTGGAATGGGTCGATTTTTACAAAACAATTTCAACTAGAACCAAGGGTCGTTTGGCTTTTCAATTCATATCGTTGTATAGTCCGAAAATCAGAGCACACACAAATGTGGATTTTTTCTGCGATCAGGACTAGGCTCGTGTATTAATTCATAATTTAAAAATCGTCAACTTGGACGCCATTTTTATCTTGTGCAGCCTTCCCTTTGCCTTCGGCTACTTGACGGCCAAAGTCACGTGATGGTATTGCTCAAGGTAAACAGCTTTCAAGCAGACGAAAAAGCTTTTTTCAGTTTTTCAAAAGGTAAACAAAATCAAGATTCGTTCATATTTACAGAGTTGTATTCGATTCCTAGCCAACAACTACTAGTTATTCATGAGTCATTCCTTAAATATGTTAATTTTCGCACGACGTACGAAAAACCCTAGTTTTTGTGATACTTTTTATAGCTAAGTCTAGGTGTAAGTAATTGATACTATTGGATTGGACGAATTTACTATTGAAGACGAAAACATACTCAGTAAGAGATTTTTGACCTTTATTTCTAATTTTACAAACCTAGTGAATACTGATTTTTTTTATTTCTCAGGTCTTGTTGAAATATTCATAAGCCAAGGGGCAATTACAGAAGTTTCTGACGGGGGACAAGCACTACTTGCTATCCAAAACACATCTCAAGTCAAGGCAAGCCAACCAACAGCTCCAGAAAACACCTTCAATACAACAAAAAATATAAAGTAATGTAAAATATGAAGTGTACTTGAACCAATTGGTACTTTGCTCCTGTTTAGTTTATTTATTATTCTGGAATAGATGCGTACATGCACAACAGTTTAGTTTTATTGTTTAAAAAAAATCATACTTGGTACAAACATTACCAAGTTTCAACCGAGGAACGAACAAGTCAAATGGCTTCACTTCAAAATAATTGATTTGATTACTGCATTTCGGGGGATTAGCGAAGCCGGTACGCGACGCAACTGAAGACCAGAGGAAATGTTACAATTTTTGGGATTAGAAAGAGACACACGCATTTGGCCATCAAGACTAGATTGAACTATAACTGGATTTTGTTTTGGTTTGACACTTGGAACTGGGACCATTGAGTCGGTGGTGATGTGGACATCATCGTCCCAATCATCAAACAGATCTGTAGGTCAAGAATAATGGATTATTGCAATAGTAGACCGGCAGCCATTAAATTAAATAAATTATACCAGAATGGGAAGCAGGGTATGAAACCGAACTTTTCCCAGCAGATAAATCCTTTAGTTCTTCAGCACTACTGGGAGTAGAAGATGTAGCAAAAATTTTATTTACGGCAGTTGTTTTAGCTGGAGGAGCTGTCGCAACAGTAGAAGTGGCACTATCAGTTGCAGCAGTAGCAGCTTTCTCTTTATTGGGAACTGTGGAAACATCCGATATTTTAGACGGAGCACAGGTTTTAACTGTAGAAGTAGATTTTAAACCAGTGAGTGTTTTGGCTGTCACTGATGTCTTAGAAATTATGGGTGCTTGAGCCAGACCAGAAGCAGCGGCATTAGAAGCTTTCGCTTGATTACGAATTGCAGAAGCAGCCGATAATTTAGATGGAATAGCAATTTTAACAGCAGAAGTGGATTTCAATCCAGTGGGTGTTTTTCCTGTGCTTGGCGCTTTAGCTTGAACAGAAGATGAAGCAACACAAGACTTCGCTCGACTATTAACTGTGTAAAAGCAAAAGATGTGTAAGACTTCCGTAGTGATGTGTAGCCTCATTTGTAATTTTTTACCACTGGGTTGTTTAGATGTTATAAGACCTTTAGTTGAATTGGGACCTGTGGTAGCACAAGTGTTTGATGCTTTGGCAGCAGCTGGAGCTTTAGGTGGAACAGGAATCGTTGAAACAGCGGATGCACTAGACTGAGTATTGATACTAACAGAAGCTGTGGATTTGGAACCGGTGGGTGCTTCGGCCGCTGCGAGTTTTTTAGATGGATATGAAGTTCTGACATCACAGCTTTTAGCTGTACCAGAAACTGTGCACGAAAGGATGTATTAGACTATGTGGTAATTTGACAGTAACTGAAGCTTTAATTGGTACCATTTGCTGCTGTTTTTGCTGTGGACTCTCCAGCTGGACCAGGGGCTGTTGTGGCAGCAGTTTTTTTTTGTATATTGCGAGACTCAACTGTAACAAAAGGATATATTAGAATGAGTGATAACTTTGGTATGTAGCAGGCTAGCAGCAATTGAATATTTTTTACCTGCAGCTTTTACTGCTGTGTACACTCTAACTGGAACAGGGGCTGTTGTGGCAGCAGTTTTCTTTATTGTATTGCGAGACTTAACTGTAACAAAAGGATATATTAGAATGAGTAATAACTTTGGGATGCAGCAGTAACTGAGTATTTTCTTTTTACCTGTAGCATTTACTGCTGTGGACACTCTAGCTCGACCATGGGCTGTTTTAGCAGAAGACTTTTTTGTTGTACTGAGGGCCTTTTCTATAGCTGTAGGTTTGCTTGCCTTGACTTGAGATGTGTTTTGGATAGGAAGCAGTGCATTGTCAGAAACTTCTCCCTCGTCAGAAACTTCTGCAACCGTCCCTTCGTTTATGAATTTGTCAACGAGACCTGAGAAATCAAAGAAAATGTAGGATTCAATCAGCTCATAAAACTAGGAAGGTCACAAATCTCTTACCGAGTATGTTTTCGTCTTCAATGGTAAATTCGTCCAATCCACAAGTATCAATTACATAACTTTCAGATGCTTCATGTTGGGAAATTTCCATATCGTCAGAATCAGAAGCTTCACTGAGGTGTGCACCAATAATCTCATCAGAACTAGCATCAGGCTCAGTAGTATTCACTTTGGCTGCAGAATTTTCAGCACTATCATTATGGCGTACAGCTTTCCTCCTGTCTGTGTTTTCAATGTATCATGTATTAAACTCATAGTTTCTCTAGTTAAAATTGAACATTAGCACGTATGCAAAATACAAAACACTTACATTCCACTGTTGCATGTTCTTTTCCCCAATAGTGAAGAAACTTTTGAGTCGTGCTTCGTTTCACAATTTCTTTTGTTCTGGTTCCAAAATCAAAGGCACCTGTGGTTCCAATTTCCTTGTTTGGGAAATATGAGAAGATCATTATTTCACCTCCCACATCTCTTGCCAGCTGATTTGCCTGTATAATATTGAAACAAAAATGAATCTTAGAGTATTAAGTGTACATGGAAAAGTAAGTTATACGTACTGTGAAAAGGATTCGATTGAATCTGTATTTATTGGTATTATAGTTAGTGGAATGGACATCTCTGAATTTATATCCATTTTTCCTCTTCAACAGTCCTCTCTTCCTCACTCTCTTTTTCTTAGAAGAAACCTTATTTGATGAACCTGCCCCGTTTTCAAGTCCATCATCAACATTTGTTGCTATGGTCTCTTTCCTTACTCTTTTTTTCTTTGAAAAGGTAACTGTGACAACCTCTTCTGAGTACTCGTCGTTAACCTCATCAGAATACTTGTCGTTTTCTATTTCATTTCCGTCGATTTCTTGGTCAGAACAAGAACGTTTTCTCTTTCTGGTGTTCTGATGTTCCTTGAGAGATTTCGATCCTGATGATTGTGTCTTATGGCTTATTTTTTTCCTTGGAACAGAGAATTCGCTACTTTCGTCATTTTCAGATTCATATTCATCCATTTCGCTTTCATCTGCCATGCTACTTATTTCATCATGGTATTCAAATTGAGACCCAGCCATTTTCTTTTTGCCATACCAGACCATCAGCCGTCAGACCAGTTGTCATGACAACGAAGTGCTTTTCCGCGCTTTCCGATCTCATCGACACCAGATACGGCGCTGATGGGTTTCTAATACAGGGTGGCCGAAAACGCAACTATTAAAGACGTATCGACTTCGTCGTGCGCGACCATGTTGCTCATCAACAAAATGACAATCACGCATATGGCTCGCTTTTCAAAGTGTAATCCCAAGGGCGGACGAATTCGATCGGAATATACCCAGTACGTGTGTGTGTGAGCAGCAAGCCCGTTTCCGGAAATCAATATGGTTGACGTCTCTTCTCCTCTCTTGAATTCTTCTTCTCGTCCTCGCTCTTCGATAACTTCTTCTTCTTCTGCCGACTTGTTTTAAATGGCGATGGCTTTCGTCGGTGGAATCGAGTTCGTCACTTCTGTCTGTGCACGCACACAGCCACACATACATCGGCGCGGGTTTGGCCTGAGAAGTACCCCTCTCTATAGACGAAAATTCACCACTCACAGACACAGCAGCAGCAGTACCTCGTAGACACCAAACGGGCCAGATATTACCAGCCAACAACCAACGAGGTTTATCATGAGCCTGGTCGGAAACGCGGTCTTTTGTCCATTCATTCCTCCATTTGATTGCCCGTATTCATCAAAACCAAAAGAGCAAAGTGCCAGCCGCTGCCGCTGCGCTGCTGCTCGAGCGCTTGAGATTTTTGGGAATTGAGAATTGGCATCAGCCGCGATTTTGGTCACGGACACGGGTCGTGGGGAGGGACACACAACTTTGGTAATGTAAACAAAACAATGGACGACCGTACTACTGCGTGCCTCAGAACGATTGGTGTATTATGCAAACCGCAGCTGGACGATCTTCAAGGTAGGTGACAGTCCAAGTGCACCTCGTTATTTTGATGTTTTAATCTCTTCTCTCGGTTTTCACGACGAAAACAGGCGCTGTACAGAGTATCGATCAAGTACTTCAGAATAATTTAACAGTAGCCACTAAATTTATCAATGACATACAAGAGCAGGGGAATCACAAATTACTCAAAGCATTTGGAATTGAAAAATGCTCAGTTTCAGATGCAAGGTACTGTGGTGTTTTGTAACTTCAGTCAATCAATATCTCATGTCATTGGTTTCGTAGATGGTCTTACAGCTGCCTGTGCATGGAAATGATTCTCGAAGTTGCAAAATTGATGGACTTGGATAACACGAACTGCAATGTCACTCCAGAAGATTCCATAATCCCCAGATTATCAGTTCAAAATGAAATTGATATTGCTAAATGCTTTCAGCTCATTGTAGGATTTGGACTTTTACCAAATCTCATTCCAAACATTGGAGTCCCCATTCAAAAGAGGTCTAAGTGGCCCAATCTCTTTTCTGACTCCCCAGGAATAAGCGATGAACAAGTAAGAATGAAATGTCACTGTTGCTTTTACCTCCTTTGGTATTAATGATTTTGTAATTATCAATTTGTGCAGAAATATTCTAGGTTAACTGTGACAGTTCGAGCACTGTGTGAGATTGAGAAAAGCAAGTCATTTGGCCCCAAATTTGCCACAAAACACCTAGCTGACATGTTGGCTGCTCTACTCCAAATCTGTCATGCTCCAATCAGCAAACCTACCTCAGATTCTCAAGTCCTTCTGTGGCAGCGTCTCCATGAAGAAAGACAAGAATTTGTCGTTCACTTAGACTCTATTCTTGAGCGTACATACCCTCCTTTACTAGTACAAAGTTTATTGTTACTACAAGGGCCTTCCCCATCTCACGCTAAAATTATTCGGGTATGTTTTTCCCCTAAGCTGATCTGAAGTCGTCTGATGTAATAACTTACGTTTCCATACAGGATGCAGCTACTCCAGCCCCAAGATGGCTTATTCGAGTCTGTGCTCATCTACTCACTCAGCAATTGATGAAACCTAATGGCCTAGCAATGACCATTCAGGGCGTCATGGATTTGGCGGAAATAACTTCGGAAATGTGGCAGAGATGCGACTCGCTTGCTTACATCATTTCTACACCTCCAAGTAGAGACCCTGAGAAACAGCGAGAATATTATTCCACCATTGGTCCACAGTTGGCGGATTTAGTCAAGAAATCGCATAAGGTTGAATTCTTCCATAATAATGCCATTTTGTCCTGATACTTATTCATGTCTAACCCGCTCAGGAGCTTCCCAGTGGACCATTCAATAGGATTGCTTCTGGCTGTTATCGTGATATAGCTGCAAGATATCGTCATGTAGCCGAGGACAGTGTTTTTGGACCGTTGTTCCAGCCCCTGGCTTCCGATGACGAAGATGTTTTGATCAGTTGTGTCGAGACTCTGCATTCTATTTTCGTCGATGGTACGGATCCGTCCGGATTTTTGCAGCTGTTGGTGCCACATTCCTCTCGTCTGATGCAACTTTATAGGTATGCTGAACTCTTGTTATTTCGTAACATGACCCTTACAAAAAATTTTTTTGTTGTTTTCAGGACCTGGTGTCAAAGCATTTTGCAAGTAAAGACGCTGCTAGAAGAGTTGCTCGCCCGGTTAATTCGCCATAGCGACAACCCAGATCGTGTTGGGTTACTCAGAAGCCTGCTACAAGTTCAGTCTTCGAACATGGATGACGAAGCATTCCTGGACGAGGACGAGAAGAGTGTTATGGCTCTAATCTCTCTCCTTCAACGGATTGAAGACGTTCATTTGACATACTCTGTCTTTGTCTCTCTACTGGAGGATCTTCCTCAACTGATGATTGATCAACCACTATCTAGTCCGCTGATGCCTCAGCAACCTCATCTCCTCCACTCGGTGCGACGCGGGCTTGTTACTCTTCGATTGATTGGTTTGCTTAGCGAAGACGAGCAATTGCAAAATTTCTTGCTCAACAATCCTCAGCAAGCAGTTGACTTTGCTCAAGTCTTTTTAAAACGAGCTGCTGAAAATCTGAATCGGAATAACTTAGACGTCGACCTCGAGAAAGAAGGCCTGGTGATTGTTTTTGCTGTGATAGCCCTGCAAATCGACAATCTTGTTGAAAAAGAGTACGTTTTTCTCGTATTCTATTTTTTTTTCTAAAAATATTGTAATTTAATTATTTTTTTGTTTCTTTAGAGGAAAATCCGACGTGTGGTCGTTGTTTGATCCGCTAGTGGAGTCCCTCGAGCAGCTTGTGAAAAAGCATCCTCTAGAACGAATTCGAAGCGGGGCAGACGAACTGCGTCTGGCAATTCAAACACGGGGTTTCATGTTTAATAAGCGATCCCCGACTGAGAGCAGTAGTGCTGGTTTAAAAGCTAACAAATTCCAGTCGGCTTGGGATCAACTTAGCGATCCACTTTTGCCAGTCCAAGGCCATGCGATTCTCACCCTGTCACACTTGCTCAAGAATAAGGATGAGCAAGCTTTGAAGAACAGAGAGCGCCTCCTCAAAGTGTTTTTGGATTCGCTGGAACACGAAGACTCGTACATTTATCTGGTAGTATATGTTGGCTTTTAATTGTTCCAAGTTCCCAAAGTAAAACCGCCTTGCTATCTTTCAGATGGGAATTCAAGCGCTGGTCGCCCTGGCCGACGTCTTTACAGAGCAGGTTGTCCATGCTCTTGTTCAGCAATTAAAGCAGTTTGTTGACCCTGTTAAGCCTCAGTTAGTGACTGAAGTTGATCAGTCTGAAGAGGAAGCTCCAGTAGTAGTACAGCCAATTCATCGCCCGGCTGAAGTCCGTTTAAAAGTCGGCGAAGCTCTTTTACAAGTGGTCCGACTTATTGGACCTCTCATTCCCAAGTACAAAAGAGTTCTACTCAATTCATTCCTGCGTGGAACCAAGGATGAAGATCCATTTGTGCGAGCCTCTTGTTTGCACAATTTGGGCGAACTCTGCTCATTACTTCGTTACTCTTTGGATTCTGTTGCTTATGAGGTAAAAAAAAAAAAACATTTTAAAGATAGTTTTAAAAATGTGAAACTCACCATCTTTATTTCCTGTAGTTGTTGAACTGCGTCAGTAATTTGGCCGCTCGAGATCCGGCAGTTGAAGTCCGCAGAGCAGCGGTTCTTTTGATTACTTTACTGTTGCGCGGATTGGATTCGGAAGCACTCCAGGTACTTTGCAAGTAGTTTCACTTTTGTCAACCTATTCTAAATGCCGTTGTTGTTGACAGGTATTGGAGCCGATTATCAAAGACTTGTACCGAGTGTTGAAAGAGATTGTCCTCCGCGATGACGACGACCGTGTGGTCACGTTCCATGCAAATCAAGGGCTAGAAAAACTGGCTGAAATCGTCAAACAGTACTTGACTGCGCCAAGACTTGCGAGCAAAACTATCCGGGAACTTAGGCTTCCTTAGTCCTATCATCTCCACAAAAGACGTGTTCCCGTTGTGAATTGTATAGCGAATTCATTCTATGCTGTTTACTTTTGTCATGCGCGATTTCAACTTTCTTCAACAGAATAAAGATCGTATTTTGGAAAACCTCACTGCTAAGTAAAAGTTATTGACATTAAGAAATAATTGCATTAAGAAAATAGCAAATTCAAGGAAGGAAACTAAGTAGAATAAATGAGCAAATAAATTTGCCGGCCTAGCGCCGCGTAGCGCTTAATTATTTAAACTTTTGGCGACGTGGAATTTATTATTCAACGCAAGACAGGTTGCCATTTATTTAAAAAACTTGCGGATGCGGGAAACCAATATGATTTCACGACGCCACTCTAGAAAAGTTTATTTTAAAAAGGGGGATTGTATTATACTTTATTGGTGTCTCGTAAGATTCGCTGTACAACAGAGGTGACTAATCATCTTTCTTTTTTGCTGCCGCGTCTTCCTCTACTTTGGCTTTCTTCTTTCCAAAAAGTGACTTTAATTTGGAGATCAATCCACCACCAGTGCTTGTTTCTTTTACAACCAACCTAGAAGTACCGGACATTTTGAATTTATTTTAAATGTAAAACAAAAAATATTAAGTAAAAAAATGCGCTTACCTCTTGGTGGTCAAATTGTAGAGGGGCCCAAACGCCAAAGCCACTACCGTACAAGCTAAACAAATTACATTATAGGGCATGCTGAAATCGGGTGTAGCCATGGCGACCACCAAAGTTTCCGTGTGGACACGCACGAAATAGCCGGATTGGCTGACGTTCCAGCTAAGAATTACATCGATTTTAGTTAATAAGTTACACCATCGGCAAGGTCGTTAAAATTGTGATACCTTTCATCAAAGGTAGAAACATGTCTAGGTATTCCGGTCCAGTTGCGTGCAACGGGTAAAACCGCTGAAATCACAGCAGGTCCCAAATCAAATCCTCGATGAGCATCGGGAGGATATTCCGTCCACTTGAGGAAACCCTTTTGAAATTCCCACTCAATTTCTGTCACAGAGTTTGCAGGTAAAGTAATTCGAATTTCAAGATGATGGGGTCGTTGTCGATCCAATCCCGGTCGGAAATACAACTTTTGGGGTATATCTTAACGGGATAAAAAAGTTGTAGTCAAACATGCGCATGGAAGGAAAAGGTGAAATGCGACTTGCCGATTCCGACTGGTTTGTTTTTCGAGTTGCTAAAGGCCAACGTATGAAGGAATACGCGGCAATACCACGGAACCAGCTCCAAAAAGACTATATCTATATCATTGCTGAAATAGTTGTTGTGAATTCTTGTCACCAACTTTCCTTTTGACTGTCCATGTCCTGTAAAAATCATTGGTCTCTATTATCGGTTTCATAAGTTTTTACTTTAGTCAACAGATTTACCTGCTACAAAACGAGTTGCATGAATGAGAGGTGGTGGAACGAGCCCATAGGACAATTTCTTGCTGTACGAAGCTCGAATATTGATTGGCATCGGTGATATCGCATTCAGATCGTAGATGGCAAGATGCGTAACGCTACCTCCACGTTGATTGACGATGACTCTATTTGGGTCTGGTTTCAAGTTCCACTGTGTATGGTTTGTCTACCGAATGAAAGTTGCATTATTGATTCTTTTACGGTCATTTTATTCCTAAGGTGTACTCACAATATTAGAAGTGATGTCGACGTAAACTTTGGAAATGTTTGCTCTTGGACAAGAAGAAAACAAATGTGCCCCATAGATGCTTTTGAAGGACCAGTCGGCATTGATGCCGTTGTGGGTATTTCCATGCAAAATGGTTGGTTCAACAACCAGAGCTAGGGAAAGTTTTAACTCTAATGATGAATCTTGACATTTCTTGTCCTAATGGAAATTCAATTTTAAATATGAACTTTAAATTTCAATCTTCTTCCACTAATTACCTTGCAAATAGGTCTCAAATCCAGGGCCAGTGAATGGTAGGAACTATCATACATATTTTTGGCATTTAAAAGTTCACCCAGTCCACTCTGTAATTTAAATTACAAGCTGTAGCAGATGCATGTTAGGAAGAGGGATGTTATAAAACATACATGGCTCTCGCAAGGTAAAAGTTTCTTCCATGGAGTTAGGTTTTCTGTGCAAACAATTTCTCTTGGAAGATTGGCATAACGCTGGTGAGAAGCATTAGTTCCACCTAAATTGAGACCCTCTGGAGCAAATGTCCAAAGTGGCTGTATTGTATTTGCCATAGTGACAAAATTGAAAGATGAGCAGAATAGACCAGAGAGGGAATTGACTAGAGCAGTCCATGCAGCATCGACTTCCTCACTAAGTTAAAAAATAAAGTATTAGTACTTTAAAAACAATTTTCATTATGGTTTTTACTTGTTTAAATGAGGATAGAAGGTGGCAAATACTTCAGCACCAGGACCAGCATGTCTAACTGGATATCCCCATTTTTGTGTCCTCCAAAGGCTCTGTGTCAAACTGAGATGGAGCTCCCTCAAGGAGTGCTTTTGTATGATTTCACCAATGGATCTCGGAAATAGATTGTAGTGCCGAACTAATATGAAATTTGGGGAATGTTTATTCTTTATAAGATTTGAAAAGTTTATAAAAAGCCGACTCACGATTAGTTTCCTCCGGATTGACATCCCATTTTGTTGTGAATTGAAAATGGGAATATACATGCCCGGTGGGCAAGGGTTTGATGAGGAGCTCTTCACTGAAAGATTCTGTTGATGCATTCACCAATTTACAACTAAACACTATAAAAATCAGGAAAAGAAATCTACTAAAACGTTGGGCGGACTTCATCTTTTTTGAAACCGCTCTGACAGCTCCGGCCGAAACAACACTTGAGACGGCATCTAGCGGCAAGACAATTCACTAATTCAGCAAAAAAATGACCGGCGCAGGACCGGCGCTTTCCGAGCGATCGCTTGCTCTTTTGGCCTTCCCGCTAGACTTTTGGCCTTCCCGCTGGACATTCTAAGCCATGTTGTAAATCTTGATCGATATGTTGTACCAAAATTCCCCAAATTCAGCTTGTATACAATCAAGGTAACCTTGAAGTAAAGTTGCTGCCAATGTAAAAGTCGATTCTTCGCTAAATCGGTCAAACAGAATTTCTGCAATAAACCAGTTTTCGAGTAATGATAAAGCTGATACAATCACCAGACTCGGAGTCATATTTCGAACTTCGACAGCCAAAGTTCAAATGTTGAATCTGAATTTAATAAACCAATTCGTTCTTCAAAGTCCGTCAGAGTGGGCCGGCTAGTGTGGAACGAGTCATCGACTACACAAGCTCAGGCTCTCTAAATTCCCTGAGCCGTCTAAAAATTCCCAACGGGATGAAATAAGTTTTTACCAAAAGTTTGCCGGCGTGGCGTGCAGGGCCAGTATATGCAGGATGATATCACAGCCAATAACTCACATGACTTCTGCGCGTTATGTCTACCGATTATGTCTATTCCGGAAAAGGAAGCTCTCACTACGTAGAGCGACCCTTGTCATTTTCTTTCTTTTCTTAATCAACAAGTTCCACGTAATCCAACAATTTTGTCGATCAAAGAGGCGACAATATCATCCACCAATCCGATGCCCGTAAAAATGACATTAAAAAGCGATTTTAAAAAGCATTCGCATCGTCAACTATACAAAATCAGTTGAAAATTTACTGCCTTAGATGGATTAATGAACGAGCTTATCGCTTTCGTTTTATTTTTAGCCCTGTGATGTTTCAGCCAAAGTTTTTAACGAAAAGAAAATATTGAGCCATTAAGGAATCGGTTTAAAAAACTTTCGGAGAAATTATAAATCTTGGAATTAATTGTTAATCCGCTTAATGGGAACTGAGAAGATTTAGCGCAAGTTCATGACCCCACATTTTACAAGCCGAATAAAACACCCTAAAAAATTACCTTGAAATTTTATACCGCATTTGTCTATGGTGTTCCGTTCGGCTTGACTCGGTCGGTCACAATTGGCTTTTCACCTCGAAAAAAAAAGAGAGTGCCTGACCTTTGATTCGATTATTTTGATGTGTCGTTACACACTTACATAGGGAGGAGCAAACACACACACACACAGTTCTCTTCTAACATAAAGCCGGGACAATAGGATCTAGTGTCAGATCTGGGGTGGGGAGAGAGGGGGTTACGGGCGAGCGACTCTCTTAAATCCAACAACCCTCCACAAAAACTCGGGGGTGAGTTATTTCATTCATGTAATGATGGATGCACAATCGGGCAGCAGTTTTCGCTCCGAGGACATAGAGAGAGACACTCGATTACAGCAGCGCCGCACTCGTAAAGGACAACACAATAGGACAGCAGGGCGATCGTCGTTTTGCGAGTGCGATCGAGGTAGAGATCATCCGCTGTCAACGTTCTGCTTATCGCCACTCTGAAGTGCTGGTCCTCTTCCCTTGTGCGACTAGTAAAGCAGCAGACAGCAGCTCTTGTGTTGCGTCACAGATAACACGGGCCCCGGATTACACCTAGACTCTCGTCGTCAGCCCCCTTTCAATACACAAAACGATGGTTATCACCGTAATTATAAAATCCTTTCGCATGAATAGGCCGCGTTCTTCTATATAATATGTGTTGGATCAATGCAGCTAGCCACAAATCTATCGACGAAGAAAATCGGAATGAAAATATAGAACCACCGTTGTATACAACGTCAGCATCAGCGCCGCTGGCGGCAGAGTCAATTTTCGGATGACAAAAGACGTCGTCGTCGCCATCGAAATGGTTTTCTTTAGAGGACATATATATATCCAACGTGCTGCGGGACACCAAACGGCCATTGAGTCGGGCAAGCGCCCGGCCAGCTTATAGAGATGATGTCGGGTCGTATTGACGGGTTGGCAGCTTGCTGACTGCTGAGGGTGGTGTCATCTAGCTCGACGACGGTCGGCGACATTGTCCGACGTCCTCCAGGGATAGTTTGGCCGCCGACTGATACCGAAGAAGAAGAAGTCGTTCGAGCTTTTCGAGCTCTCTGCTTCCGCCAATGGAGCTTTTCACCAACAAAAACCTTTTCACCATTTTCCACCCAAAGTTTTCCGACGCTGTAACTATTCAAGTTGACCTATACCAAATCCTGAAAACGTTCCATTTCCAGTATACTAAAAGTTAGGCCTTTAGCAACTATATATAGCGGCCTCGAACTCTCATCTCCTATACGGCAGTCTAGCCAAAAGTACAGCAGTACATAAATAAAGAGGGAAAATGTAACCAGATTGCTGTCAAGGTGACTGTGTCATCATCGGATGGTCGAGAGAAAAGTGTATTATATATATATTACTATACAGCGCCGAGACTCGTCGTGAAAAGACGATCTCACAGCGGGTCGGTTCCGGATCGGTGACTTTGTCGCCCCTCTTTTCTCATATATAAGGACTTTTTGGTTTGCCCGACGGTCGTTGATGTGTGTATAATATACTCCCAGTCAACAGCAGGAGCAACAGTCTCTCTGTGTAAAGCAACTGCTATTGTTAGAGAGATCGCGACATCAAAAGGTCGCCTTTTTTTTTACTCTAGTAGACGTAACTGGCGACGACGTGATCGATTGGACAGTTCTCTGTGTGTAAACGCAAACGGCGTTTTTCCAGCGAATCATCAGGGCGACCCATCACACAAAGCCCTTTTTTTTCTATCTATATAGTCCTTCCTGTTGGGGAACGGATGGAGGGGAGTATCGATGAGAGAGAGTCGCGGCTCGCGCTTGATGAATAGCTTTGTTATTGTCTAGTCCGTATGGATGTTATAGAGACACTATACGGAATGGACCTGCAGAGCCGATTGCGGGTTAGGAGATAATTATCGCCAGCAAATGAACTTGTGGATTACTAGCTGGTCTCTCAAGCCAGAGCCAAAGCATCCGGCCGAGGCGCCCAGCAGCAAGGGGGTTCAGCAGATCCGCAACTTCCGATTCTATGCTGCTATTACCCCGCAGAGACCGTATTCCATCCGGATGTTCCTTCTAGACAGAGAGCAGGTGATGGCCCTATGTGTCGAACGTTCATTTCCAACTCGGCGGAATTCATCCGGCCGTGTTATTTATCTAAAAAGAAACTTATAGATTTTACTTTCTCAATAATAGGCCTATTTCTTTCGAGTGACATTAAGAGCGGCGGCTGGGAGTGGCCCGCTTGCATCGCAGTTTTCGGATGAGATTTGCGGTTGGTTCCGATCTAGGGCGGAGTCTGTCCGGAAGGTGACGGGGCGGAGCTGTAGAGAGTTTCAGTTCCGGCTATGCCTCTCTCTCTCTTCTGGTACAGTTACGCTCTCTCTCTCTCTCTTTGGGATGCGCGCCGGTTCGCTAAAATGTCGAGCGACGCTGAGCGTCACACGCAGACGCAAAGAACCACCGCCCAAGGATCGCCTTCGACCCGGTCCCACATTCACCGATACGCCGTTGATTGGTGGCTTCGCCCGGCTATATAGAAAACTCGGCCGCTCAACTGTGCCGCCGCTCTTATATAAAGCAAACAATCCATCTCGCGACAAACCAGTTCAGCAAAACATTTCATTTCTCCGTTCATCCGCGCCGGAGACTTCCACAACGCAAGGTAAACGCTGCAATCGAAACCTCTATTGATTTCAATCAGTTTCAAATTTGTCGATTGCTGACAAATTATTTAACATCCAAGTTTGAAATTTTGGAAGTTAAACATATGTTTGCCTACTACCCCTTTCATCAGTAACCGTCAAATCGAAACTGACAGGAGCAGAGAGAGTTACAAAACTATTCCGCCCACACGTCATCATATCATCGGGCCCTGTGATTTTCGTGTTTGTAATCCAGCGTCGTAACTGTCAGATCAGATTAGCGTCAGTGATATTTTACAAAGGGGAAAGGGAGGGAACTACAGACAGTGGCACGTTTTGATCTTTAACTTATTCAAGAATTCATCCTGATTCCCAACAGGACGTCATTTTTCCGCCCTTCGGTGCTGCAGCAACTGCTGGATTCCGGCCCGATCATGCCCCACACAGGTTAGATCCATTACTAATTCATTTCGTTACAAGTTATTTATTAACGACAGTGTAGTCTGATAATCTTTCAATGGGTTTTTGCATCCTTCTTCCGCTGAACCGATACGCAGTGAAATCATTAATTTTTGGAATACGTCATTAGGTCAAGCCGGGGTCAACCAGCTCGGCGGCGTTTTCGTCAACGGACGGCCGCTACCGGATTATGTTCGCCGTCGGATCGTCCAGTTGGCTTTGCTAGGCGTCCGTCCCTGTGACATTTCTCGTCAACTTCTCGTCTCGCACGGATGCGTCTCCAAGATTCTAACTCGATTCTACGAAACGGGATCCATCAGGCCCGGATCGGTCGCCGTCAACAACAAACACAAGGTTTGTCGCTCAATTCCAGGAAATAATTATACACAACATCATTACTTTGGAATTCGATCCCAAAAGAGTGATAGGCCGTCGGTGATTTGAACGCACCGATAAGTTTTTCCGCTTTTTATCTACGCATAAATTTTCTTCAAACGAGGAGTGGCCTAAAGAATGCACGTTGTCCGAGTTTGGGTCTCTCTCAGAAGAACGTTAGAGTTTAGTAGTAATTACGGTTCTCTAATCGGGCAATTAGTTACGGTGCGACGGCCGAAAAATTCATTGGGACGGAAACTGCGTGTTCTGGGAAAGAAGGAAGAATTTCGTTGTGTACGTTTATTAACTGTAATTTCGTGTCTAAAGATTGCGACGCCTAGCGTCGTTCGAAAAGTTTTGCGGCTAAAGAGCGAACGACCGTCGCTCTTCGCATCGGAGATCCGCGAAGCTTTACTTAGTCAACGACTGTGCGATCCGGGCCAGGTGCCGTCCGTCTCATCCATCAACCGCATCCTCCGCGAAGCTGCTTCCGCTTCCAGCTCTCTAGCGGCCGAATGGCCCGGTCTTATGGCCGGCCACCATATGCAGCAACTCTTTACCAACCAGACGATGCAACAACATCAAATATCCGCACCTGGAACATCAGGTATCGAATCTGAAATTGTGGAGTTGAATTTTTTCGGTTTCTCATATCAGATGAAAATTTACAGGATTCCCCATGCTTCAACTCGATTTGTCGATTCCGTCGACGTCCGCCACATCGTCCAGCTACGACCCAGCGCCGCTGGACTGCAGTAAACGGGCGGCCGAGGCCGAATCGGGTGTCAGTGCGGCTGTTCCTCCGCCGCCGGTCAAACGCAAAAAGATCTCGTACGCCATCGAAGATTTGCTGAAGAAAGACGATAGTTAATCACATTCACGCGCATTCCCTCATCTGTTATTGTCTAGTCAATCAAGTCAGGAAAAGCTTAACGTTTCCTATCACGAAAGCCAACAAAAATTATTCTAGTTTACCCCGAGTCATCGCAAATAATAACGTATCATCCATTCATGTATTTTAAGTTCTTATTTCAGAAAAAAACGTCAGGAAGGAGATAAAAGGTTGATAATAATAATATCCATTGTGTAAAACAAAATAAAAAAAAGAACAAAAAACCTATTTAAATACATTTGAGACGAAAGGAGAGAGAGAGAGATTGCCAATGTACACTCAGATCATTAAAAGGCAGGCCTGGCAACGGGCTGGTGCTGGTGGAGTTACAATAATAGTAAAATAATAATGATGATTGCCGCTTTCAGAGGTGGAAGCGATGTTGGCTGGCCGAGGTGGAATAGTCCGGTCGGTAGGAATGGGAGGGCGGTTTATTGACGGAACGACCGGTCCGGTGCGTACCATATTCGGACATTCGGTCGTGAACTTCGCCGGGAGCGTTCGGATGAGGGAACATGACCACCGACTGGCCAGAGACCGTGTTGGTGGAAGATCGTCGTGATCGGTGCCCGTCGTTGACGTAGCCTTGATTGACTTCACCTAGAAACCAGATAAAAGCTCATCAGTCAAGTTTTCCTTTCCTTTTTTCTCCCCCAATTCTTTATTGAGTTATTTATATACTGCATACCTTTGTAAATGATAGGATAAGGTTGAAGAGACAATAATTTGACATGGCGAACTGCCAGAGTGAAGGCCAAAGCGGCCAGGACCAGAACATCGGCCACGCCTATCATGGCCAGGATATAGGCCCATCGTAGGCCGCATTGTCCCGGGTAAAAGTGTCGGGCTGAAGGTCCGCAGACCTCTTGGACCGACGGATCACTCCATCCACCAGGGAAAGCTAACACACCCACGACCAAAAAGGCACCTGCCAAAACACAGAAGAAACAAGATAAACAAATAAGGAACGTTGTTGCGTCTTAATCATTGAGACAGTAATTCGTAACGTTCCGGTCAGACAATGCAAGTGACGGGACGGTTTCTAAAAAGGATAAAGAATAACAATGAACGGACAATATCGGCGCTCTCGAGCGGAAAGTTGACGTTCAAAAAAAGACCGTTGGCTTTCACCATTTCGAGAAAGACGACGATGACTGATATCTGGGTCAACGTTCCACAAAAATAGATTTTGCGAAAGTTGAAGAATATATTCCTGGATAAAAGAACGACGAAATCTCACCGGAAAAGAACTGGAGCCAGCCGCAAATATGAAAGACGGTCGATGGGCTGAAGAAGAAGAAGAAGAGCATGGCACAGAGGCACAGGACAATCACCACCACTGAGAGGCCTACAAAAACTGTGGCAGCCCTAAAGGCAGGATTTAGAATGGTGCCGAAATCCTCTAGTTGACCCTTGCATATGATTTCCTGTCCTCCCTGCACCAAGCTGCAGTGCTTCCATAGACCAAAGTAGCCTGTACCCTTGGATTCAACAGTATCACCAATCCACTGGGGCTGGATGAAAACCACCACATCAATAATGGCGAAGCAGAATGTGAAGACTCTGAAATCGAAAACAATGAATATACCAAAGCTATTAAAACACCATCTTCTCACATGGTATCCCACAAAGGCTCACATATGTCTAAAAGGTTGATGACACTGGGAAAAACCTGAAATTCAACACTTACCCCCAGAGAACACCTACAGCCTTGGAGCTTCGCAGATAGTTGGAGGTGTACATGTGTGAGGACTCGATGAACTCAACTTGAGCAACACTGGGCACCATTTCTTGCCTCAAAATCCTGACAATTCAGTCCTGTAAGCCAACATTAACGAACTAGGATTGGGTAACTTTGTCGATTGTCGATTCCACTGATCAAAACAAACGGGTCGTGATCAATTTAAGTGGTAGTGACTTGTGGGTAATCACATGATTCGGTCTGACGTTCCACACATACGACGCACAAGAGAACTGGAAACAACTGAGGGATAGTGGAGAGCAGCGCGTCCCTAGCGAGTCGAGAGCGTTAAAGTTACTAGCACGAGCCGCCTCGCGTTTGGCATCTTTTTTTGGCCATAGACACACCTGAGAGTGTTACCCTTCCTCCTTATCTACCTGGCTAGCTATGTACCTGTTGACCAGTATACTCGATGCGGATCTAACTTTCGAGCGACGGCCATTACAAATATTTTCTCAGCATATCGTCTGGGTATCAAAACCGGTTTCGCAATTCTTTAAAAAAAATTGAAAGAAGAGTGGAGTAACCCGTTAGACATTCAAGGTCAAAGAAGTTGAGGAACTCTTTGGTGGAAAGAATCTGGTTTGGTCAAGCTGAAATTAACGTCCATCGGGTGTAGAACCGCAGGGAAGGTTGGGGAACGTGTTATTTATTTGAGTTTCTTTTTTTTTCTTTATTTTTTAAAATATCGAGGGCGGCCTGTTGTTCGCTTGTTCAAGGCTAAAAAAAAATGACCATCCATCCAAACTAGTAACTACGCTTCGGTCGGTTCTGCTTCTAGTCTTTTTCTTTTCTCACAGCTCTCAAGCAGAAGACTTCTTTCGTGGAAAGCCGAATACACATACAGCCATCGTTTAATTATGTTTGACAAACTCGTTTGTATCACAGCCAACATCTGATGGAGATTTAAACAACGGTTTTACAATGTCACCAAGTTCAGAATGCGTTTCCTGATGTCAAGCTGATGGAGGGGAAAGAAAAAAACATGTCCGATCGAATCGTGACACCCTAAAGCTGTTCTATCAGATACAAGAAATAAATAAAAATAATTTGATGTGGAATTCGGATCAAGTTTCATGTCTTTGGGTCATTAAACTTTGCATGCCGGATTCCATTACTACAGTACAATGTGTACGAACAGTACAAGGAAGCTTTTTCAATTCCATCTACCCACTACGATATAGTCATTTTTCTTTCTTTTGTGGTCAGTGTTAGGCCGCGTGCGGAAGTCAAACCGCGAACGGTCCTCGCCATCCGGACGTGGATAGATAAGAATCCGACATTCATTTCCCGTTTTGGAATTTATTGCTTTTTTGCGCTATCTCCTTGTTTTGGTCGCAAGCGACATCTACCGTTCGGCAAACGAACAACGTCAATGCGCCATCTAGCGGTCATTTTTTAACCGACCGAAATCGCTGATTCTCCGATACACAGAATCCAAACAACCGCATTGCGCAGTAAAGTAGAAAGGAAAAGAAAGAAAGAGAGAGAATAAATAGATGAAGGATTCGGTTTTTGGGAGCCTTTCACTTTGCCACATGGGGCAGAGAGTGGAAAATTTTGCTTCAATGATTTTATTATTTGGCATGTCGCGATGAGTGAAAACTCGTCACACAGATGTTGAAAAAGTGGAAAATCTCGCTCTGGCATCTATCCATCTTTCATCTTCCTCTTTTTTTGTTCAAGTGTTTACTCTTCATACTTTACGGGACATGTCCGCCTCTTGAAAACAGTCGGCATCATTCAAGTATGTTATGAGATCCAAGCAGCTTTCTTTCTATCAAACCGTTTTTTTTTTGGTTGTTCCATAAACACACAAAAAACAAAAACAAGAAATAACTTAAAAGACAAAAAAAAAAAAATAACACGTAATAGAAAAAGAAAAAAACAAAACAAGTTGTTTTATCTTTATTTGTGGAGATACCAAGTCACGCGGCGGGAATCTTATTTCGTGAGGGAAGTCTATATATTTTGGCATCACGTTACTTGTTTTCTTTTTACTGAATATGTGGCGTGCTTGACCTGATTACGTTTGGAGGAATATCTCTCCCCTGCGACGGAGATAGACTCAAACGGAAAGGACTGCATAACAGGATAGAATAGGAAATTCTCTTTTCCAGTTTTCCCCTGTTTGTTTTTTTCTTCTTCTTCTTCCTTCCCTTTCTAAATTTCATCATAGGCTGAGTGGTGGATATTATGCCGTCGAGTTTCCAGACGTATCCAGCCTAAGGTTCTTTCATTTCCATTGAAAATCTTCAACGCACCTTTAAAAAAGAAACCCGATAAACTTTTTTTAAAGGTATACATATATATATATATACTGGTACCGTCGGTCACGAAATCGACGCGCAATAACCCACTCGGATCGGTTCGGTATCGATGTCGTCGTTGGAAAATTCTCGACGAGCTATAAGCTCTTCCATGTGTATACCTCATTCCATAGCTTAGCTGATCGTTCCTTGTGGGCTCTGTGCTGTGGAGACGTGGAGGGGCGGGAGCCGAGCCCAGACTAGAGGCCCGTCCGCGTCATTATTGAACGCCAGATCGATTTCATTTATGCGACGGTTATAGGAGACTCAAAGACACGTTTCGAGGGCCGCATTACGAAGTTTAGCCGTGCGCTCAACACCAATACCTCCCTTGCAGCTGTTTCCTTCCTCTGTCAAGAAAACCATTAAGAAAACTAACAAGGAACCTAGCCTTCTGGGAAATGAGTTTTTCTCTCTTTCTCTCCTTAGTTTTTGTGGGCTGCTGCTTCCTTTGTCCACGTCCACTTTCGCTCTTTTCAAACAGTCTCTGTCTGTTCTAGATTCACGTAGCGTGACATTGCGTAAAACGTTATCGCGTGAGTGTGTGTAGAGCTAGACGGGACGCAGTGAACGGACATTCCCCCCCCCCCCTCTTTGCCTTCGGCCAGCAAGGCAAAACATACAAGTAGAGCCACTGCACTTTACGTGCAATACGCCGACGAGTTGGAGAGAGCTTTTTCTGCTCTGCTCGCAGTCTCTCTAATCCCTGCCAGTGGTCTGTTTTGCATTCGGGAAACTGCATTTAATAGTTGCTCGTGAGGAGGCTGGCCCATCACTGCTTTCTATTTACGGAAAAGGAGTGAATCTCGGTTCAAACGACTCGTTTAGGTAATTTCCTCGTTATTTTGTAATCAGGACGTCTTGTGTCAAAGGAGAACACGAGTTAATAGTGAAGGGGAATACCGCAAGATGTGACCGTGACTTTATTATGATGGTCTAATCTTTGTAATTTTATTTTTCACTTTCAGCTTGTGGGCAAAGTTGCTTTTTTATGGTGGGGCTTTGAGTTCACTACCGTGGTGATGAGTTGGCCAGGGTAGATAATGTCTGGATTAAGGCAGATTGCCACGGAGCCTGCCAATTTGGATTCCAAAGCCCAAGACGGAAAGATGGAAAGGAGCCCACACTTGAGGCATCACACCAAGTCCCACAGTGAACGGGTCTCAGATTCTGAACTCAGCACCGAGACCAACAGCCTCTCTGCAGAGTCCAATAACGACAATGGTCGTTCACCTGTGAAATCAACACCTTCTGGTTTAGATCTACAACAACCAGTCAAAACTAAACATAGGAGGAGAGGAGCAGAATGGGAGATTATAGACAGCTTTAAAGGCCTACAGACAGTGGATCAAGTACCTACTAAACTTGAAGGTTTTCTGCTGAAGAAACGTAAATGGCCCCTCAAAGGATGGCACAAGGTTTGAGCTTTCATCAAATATTTTCTAGTTATCTTTGCACAAATATCTAATCTTCTTCATTCATTTTGCTACCTTCAGAGATATTTTGTACTAGACAAAGGCAGTTTGATGTACGCCAAACGATCAGCCGATATAGCTCGAGGCAAACCTCACGGCTCTGTAGATCTTGGCTTATCTGTCATCTCGGCCAAACGACGTCGATGCCGTATCGACATTGATGCCGAAGTATTTATTTACCATATCAAGGTACCCAACCAAGAAAAAAACAACAACAAGATGCAGTTTCCACGGAATCGATTCCCGATAACTAATGTATGTCCTTTTTCTACATCGCAGGTGAAATCGCGAGAAGAATTTGTGAGATGGTTAGAGGCCTTGAAAGAGCACCGTCAGTTCCGACAGCAACAGCTGCACAGTCGCGATGCGGCTCAAAAGATGGTGGCCTCGCCAACGCTTTCTCCCGGCGTCCGGGATGAGATGAGCCCAACCGGTCTCCACGTATCAAACAGTTTTGGCAATGCCGAGAGTTTGATGCCAATGTCGCGTGAAGGCTCATTAATGCGTAGCTTAAAGCCGTCGAGGGCCAACATGCTACTTAGCGAGAGTTCTGCTGCATTAGAGCAGTTAAACAACGACATCGTCTCCGCCCAGGAGAGGCTAATTCAGCTGGTCAAATATGCCGGGGCGTGGGCCCATACGTCTGATACTCAATCGACGACGGGCAACATTTCACCCGCTACTAAAAAAGATCGGAAAAAGTTCGTCTTGCGGCGCAAAAAGAACAAATCCAACACGAGCACCACCTCGGCTGAACCACCTGCTTCTGCGTCCATGTCTGAATCCGAGTCGGGTATGGTCGCACGCGATAAATCAATTTGGATCATCTGACTGAAAATTCTTTTCTCCTTCTTCATTTTATTCTTTTACAGCCAATATCAACGTTGCTCTGAACGACAAGCACTCCCCACTGAGCTGTAGTATCCCGTCTCTCTCGCCATCGATGAACGGCTCATCTGCCACGGCGGAAATGCTAGCCCCACCGACATCGGAATCTACCGCAATGCTATCGCCGGCAGAACACGGTCACGATTTTCTTAGCGGGGCTCAAGATCTGATTGGCCGGCTCACGACTTGTCTGCGGACTCTGAATCATGAAAGAGAACGGCTCAAGCTGGTTATTGAAACGGCTACCGAGACGTCGTCGATTTCGTCACGTAACGGAGCTGCGACTGGAGCCGGCACTGGTGAGATTCCTGAAATTTTTTCTACTCTTTCCTGGTTGACGGAATATTTTGGCTTTTCTCCATTCAGCACCAAGTATGGTGGCGTCACTCCGTTGCGCTCTACACGTTGCAGTCCAGCAGAACAACGAATTGCGTGCCCGTTTACAGAAAATTCGAAGTGAAGCGGAAGTGGCGATTGAAGGCCCCAACCTAACCATGTCCCTGGAATTGGATTTGAATGCATCTGCCCGACTGGGCCACCATTCACTTTCTTACAGTAGCTCTTGTGTCAGCCAGTCGGAATTCTTTGATGCCAAGGAATATCTAACGGATGTTGCCGTCAGCGATTCGTCGTCCGATGCCAGCGAAACCGAAATGGAAGGCGAAAACGAGGCGGAAGAAGAGGGCAGTGTCAGCGAGGCCAGCGAAATGGGCAACGAAGCGTCCAACGATCCAGGTTCCGCCGTATTATGCAATTGCCAATATCAACGGAACTAACGCTAATTGATTAATAGAATCTCCCGAGCCGGTGGTCAAGTGCACCACTGGGCGCCGGACAAAGTTGCCGACCCCTAAACCCAGTACGGAGGATCTTAGTCTGTGGAACTTGATGAAACGGAATATCGGAAAGGATTTGTCCAAAGTTTCCATGCCCGTCGTCCTCAACGAACCTATAGGTATCAGTCGCACCTAATCCCCTTGAAAATTCGTTTTTTTTTCTCTTTCGTCTGGGACTAATTGATTTATTTTCTTATTGGCTCAAATATAGGAATGTTGCAACGTCTTAGCGAAGAATTGGAGTACAGCGAACTGCTGGACAAGGCTTCGGAAACCGAAGATCCATATGAACGAATGGTACTAATTGCCGCCTTTGCCGTTTCGGCGTACGGGTCCTCTCACGTACGCGCAGGTCACAAGCCCTTTAATCCTTTGCTGGGCGAAACCTACGAGTGCGTCCGTGAAGACAAAGGCTTCAAGTATATCGGCGAACAGGTATTGTAACGAAATTGTTGCATGACACATATTGGGCGTTGCATAACAAGGGGGTTGGTCATCATCATTTTCCAAATCCAGGTGAGTCACCACCCACCAATCAGTGCTTGTTACGCGTCCTCGCCCAACTTCGAGTTTTGGCAGGACATTCGAATCAAAACGAAATTCTGGGGAAAGTCGATGGAGTTCCAGCCTTTGGGTAATTTATTCAATCATAAACCGCTGCTGTGAAATCTTTTTTAATGTTTTTCGCGCTTTTTTAGGAACTGTCAATGTCAGATTGCCAGGTCACAACGATCACTATCGCTGGAACAAGGTGACTACTTGCGTTCACAACTTGTTTGGCGGCCAGCGTTGGGTCGACCAATACGGCGATCTTATCATCACAAACAACAAGGGCATACGCTGTAAACTTAACTTCGCCAAAGCGTCCTATTGGTCTTCGAACCGCTACGAAGTTGCCGGAACTGTTACCGATCCTAGCGGCGCAGTTGTCCATCATTTGTTTGGTAAATTAGATTGTTCAACTTGTTTGAGGTTTCCTATCCCTCATTCAAACAACTTGACGTCAATAGGCAAATGGAGCGAAGGATTGTATTGTGGAGTGGCCCCGTCGGCTCGTTGTGTCTGGCGACCAGGAGCATTGCCCGAGGATCACGAACTTTATTACGGATTTTCTCGATTCGCCATTGAACTGAACGATCTGGAGCCCTGTCTTGTTGACGTCCTGCCGCGAACGGACAGTCGCTTCCGTCCCGACCAGCGGTTGTTAGAAGAGGGCAACGTCAATGGAGCTGAAGCGTCCAAGTTGCAGCTGGAACAGGCGCAGCGCGAACGTCGCGTTGCCAACGAACAACGAGGAATACATCACGAACCGCAATGGTTCCGCCGTACGGCCGCCGCGTCTGACGACGATGATGGAGAGAAATGGGAATTCAACAACACTTATTGGGAAGCGAGAGCTCAATCGAAATTCGGCGATATGGACCTCGTCCGCCTATGGTAGTAACAATCGGGTTCCAAACTATTTACTGGTACGGACACCCCCTCCACCCACATAGAGAGTTTTCCTACTACTAGCTCCTGGTTTCACAGCCAACCTGGGCCTTTTTTCCTCCTCCTCCCTATTTTCGAGTCTGTCGCAGAGAGACTGGTTTGATGAGGTGTGGATATAGACTTAACGGACTAGTGTGGAACTGCCGGACAGAAACCCAAAACGAGACGGATAACTGCTGATGCAGTTACTGAGAGAACACTGTCATTCCTAAAATAGAATTATCAATCGGTCAACGAGAGGTCGAGAATTTCCCGCACGCTCTCCTACCCTGCATGAAATACCAAATCTTTCTCCCACCTTACGTTGCCCACATTTGCTGCCCGATTTTTCAGTTTTTTTCCCCTCTTCTTTTCATCTCTCTATCCTATCAATCAACCCAATCGTGCAAGTAATTCCAGATAGAGTTAACGTTTCCTTCGTCCTGCTGAGCTTTAGGATGTTGTGCATAAATGTTCTCCCCTTGAAATCAATTTCTCTCGGAGAAAACATGGTAGACTTGCCCGTTAAAATGTTCAGCTTTTTGTAAAATTCGATATACGAGAATTCGTCCAAAAGGAAATCGTCTGTCGGGCCCAGACGATTCAAGCATTAAAAATGCCTCGTTTTCATTCGTATTTTCTACAAATAAAAATTACAAAAAAAAAAAATCCCAGACAAATTAACGTCAACGACGACTGACCCCCTAGCCAATCGTCCGACATCAATCCACTTTCTGCCCGGCTTCGAAGTTATCGACGTCAAATCCAGTGCTTGTCTTAAGAACAAAATTACGAGACTAACGTTGTGGGCAAAAAAAAAAAAAAATCACTTCGCTTTTTCATGTAAAAGAAACTTCTGTGAAGGTAATTGGTTTTTGTCGGTCTTTTTCTTTCAGAATTCAAGTGCTCCCTATTGCCCCAAGCAGTCTTGTTAAGTTTCGTATGGTCTTTCATCGGGGTTTGTCTACTTCTATTTCTGTTTTCGTCATCTTAAAAAATCTGTTAGGATCTATGAGCCAGATAATCAACCCATTCCCCAACTTTTTTTTTTTTGTTTGTTCTAAAGGGAAATAGTTAAAACATAACGTTGTAGGTCTCCTTCTCTCGGCTCCCCAACATTGTTCCTTTACTTCCCTTATTATTCTTACATATATTATTATTATTATTATACATATTACAATATATCGTCTATCACGCCCTTGTATAGCAAAAGAGGAGAGAGGTAAGGAAGAGGATGTGGTTTTGTTTGAAAAAAAAATCGTGTCTCGTGAAGATATGAGGTGGAATAAAAGCGGAATAAACTGCAACAATTTTGTTGATGGTTCAGCAATGTTTATGTTTTTATCTTTTACACTTGAATTCGCCGCACGCGACATTCACAACAGATAAGAAAAAAAGAAGAAAATAGAGAGAGCACTCGAACAAAAGAAAATGGTTTATGGGGGAAAGTAGGAAAAAAAGCCAGATATTCGTTTTTAAAACAGGCACAATATGGGCGGGGCGGATAGGATTGTTTTTTTTTTTAAGGGAAGAGTCCATGTGCAAAGAATGTGCGTAAATTTAAATTTGATTGTAAAAAAAGATTGTTTGGGAAGAGAGAGATGATTTTGGTGTGTATAAAATGAAAGGCTTGTTGCGGTGAGAGGAGGCGACATCAAACGAATCCTCACACTTTCGGTACTTTTTAGAATATTTTTTGTTGTTTTCTCGAACTTACTGTTTAAAATAAATTAACAACATCACGTGTGTTAAGGCTCTTCAGTTTTTATGTGGGCACAGAAAAAAGGATCTCGTTGGTTTTGCAAAGAGAAAACAACAAGACGAAAAACGGAGAGCTCCTTGTGCGGATAAGGCACGTGAGCATTTACTTTCCCTCTTGGACTCGAAGAGTGGCGGACCATCGATGTTGACAAAATAGAATAAGTTCATCGGAAGGTGTAGAAAGAATTAGGGAAAAAGGTGATCAAAACGCCACATTAATTGGCCAAAATGTACAGAGGAAGTATTATAAGCACGGTGCGCGGCTTCATTGACAATCTCGGATGCGGATTCAAAACAGGCAAAAACATTTGGGGGGTGCGTTATTAGTTTTTCTTTTCCAATCGCTTCTCTATTTTCTTGAATCAAGCAATTTTCGAAATGAAAAGAATGGGCTGTTCAATAGGTTTCTGGTGGCGTTTGTGTTGTGCGTGTGCGTGGGCTTGGGGAGAATTTTTGAAACTTGTGCGGCCCCACAAACTCTTCATTCGACAAGAGCTCCAACAAATGTCACTTTTCACTTGTTAGATATTAGAGAGAACCGAGTAATTATATGATTTTGTACCTAGCAGACTGACAATTTGGTAGGGAGGAGGAAGGGTCCATAGTTAAGCGACGGCTACACAAAATTGTGAGGCCCTTCCTGATCGATTTTTGTTTAAAACAAATTCAAACAAAAATTGTAGTAAGGTGTAAATTAGGAGGTGATAAAGTAGAGAGTAACCAATTGAAAACGAATAAATATTAGAGAAAAAAAAAAGCATATTACAAATATAATGGCCGTTAATCATCGCGCGTAGTTGAGAGGTGATAAGGGAGGAGGAGTAAGGATTAAGCTGAGCTTATTCGGGCTAGTACTTGCTCAGACTTCATCTGGTGCCATTTCTTCCGTGCTGGTCTTGGCCACATTGGCGTTGGTGTCATGGGTGACGTGGTTTTCGCCGTGCTGCTGCTGGCTTGTGGCGGAAGGGGTGGGCGGCGAGTCAACGACCATCGAAGAGTTGGCCGATCCCGGCGTATTGCTGTCAGCGGTCGTAGAGGCGGCGCGAGCTTCCAATGCACGGATTCGCTTTTCGTGCTTGACTAACAGTGACTTGAGACGCCGAATTTCATCCATGAGTTCTTCCACCACCTTGGGCTGTTTCGCAAGCAAAGTGGCCGATTAGTTTCAATGCCAACGCAATCAACAGCAGTGCAGAAATGAAACTTACAGGTACGCCAGTGGGCGGCGACGCAGGTGCTTGAGGATTGCCGGAATTGTCGGGCGTATCCGCAATGGTCGACTGAGATCCCGAAGGACTTCTCGGTGGCATCTTGCTCAAGACGTTGTGCTTCTTTTGGACCTATGTAACAAAAGAGGTAGGTTAAGTTTAGTTGAGATGTTACGTCTCACTACAAACGACTTACTTTCAAATCCTGTTTGTTGGTCGACAACTGACTACCAGACCTCATGGATACGAGGATGGGGCCCTCATCCTTGCCAGCAAACCACTCTTCAGCCGATAAGGCGGGAACATCTCCGGGAGTGTCGGGGTACAAATCTTCCTGGAAAAGCTCCGATTTCCTAGGGACAGTCATCGAGACGACTTGGCACAGGCCGGAATTGTTGAGTCGGAAGAAGCGGGTAATCTCGCAAGAGGTGACATCCACGCCGCGTTTGGGCATCATGCCGATACCGCGCTGCGGATCGGGTGTCTGAAATGTATTGATGTAGTGCACGAATGGAGGCTCTGGAGTGATTTCGAAGTATCGAATCACGGAATCACCCTGTTTAATAACAAAATAATACGCAAAGAAAGGTTATTTCATATCGAACCATTGTTCAACAACAAAAGAAAAACACCCGTTATAAGGGCCACTTACCTTCCCGCAGAGGTAGACCATATTGGTGTCGGCATCGTAAAGCGGAAACATGACACCGTTCGACGTGTCCAGTTCGACCATAACGATTGGGTCATTCAAATGATTGGGCGCCCGAAGCGAATACTGCCTTTCTGACATCTTGGAAAAGCCCGTCGTAAAGACGAGTCCGTTGCGCAGGTAAATTGCTCGTGTTGCTTTCGATCCTTCGTGACAAATCGCCTCCTGTTAAAAAAGGAATTCGTTAACTCTGTTGTCAAACAGGAAGTTTCACGATCTCGTCAATTCGGACCTCGTCAACATTTCCATTCCTAGGGTCGATGATGCGAATCTTCTTATCCTTGCAGGTTGTAAGCAATTTGGATCCTTCCCAGTTCCAGCAGGCAGAGTAGACTAAGTCGGGGTGGCTGTCAATCACCACTGTCGGCTCACCCGTGCCCACGTTCCAAATGACTACCAAATTATCAGAACCTGGCAAACGGACGACAATTAGGTTTCAGAAATGAGCCGACTGAACCATGGAGAACTCGTTTGCTGCAATCAACCATACCTGCAGTAAGCAAGACGTTTTGGGCAGTGGGGTGCCACATAACCAGGCCAACTCTTCGCTGATGGTACAACAACTCCACGACTGGCTCCGTGAGGGTTCTAAGCCAATAGCAATCAATGATGAGCATCAGTAAATTGACTTACTTATTAAAACGCACAAATATCTTACCTGGATAATCCATGGTCGGGAACTTGCCAGACCTTGACGACGCAATCTTCACTACCAGATGCAATCACATTGTCATTGTGTGGACACCAGGCAATGTCTAGCACGGGTCCTTTGTGGCCGCCAACAAGCGGGTGATCTGGGTTGATTCTGCCGACCTAAAATCGGATACGAAAATTCACAGACTTGTAGGAATGTAAATGGTCAAGAAAAACGAACGCGTTGTTTTTCAGCTATGAGGCGAGAGAAATGTACAAGTCTGCGACGGTGTGAGGGCGCAAGGGATAAAAATCTATTTCGGGGAGAAGGCAAAGAATAATCAGCACCCGCTGCGCGTGTAAAAAAACGGCTCTCATGTGTTACGGCTAATGACTCAGTGGCTATTTCTGGACATTATGATGAACCCTTTATCATAAAAAGGCAACAGACAGTCTAAGAATGAAAAACCTACTTCAGCACTTTGAATTCACAAGATCCAAGTGAAAAGACTTGACCCTATAAGGTATGATTGGAGGAAGTGGACAGACATGATGAATGATCTCAAGAAATCCATTACCTTGGCTAGCGGTAGAACAATGAATGCCCCACCACCTGCCGATTCCACAATGATGGCAAGGAATTTAGGATTGACAGCGCAGAAGGTGGAATCCCAGGAAGATTTAGAAACCCGAACATTGTCATAGCACTGGTCTCTCTTCATAGCAGTCCCGTAGACATGCCTAAATTTGGAAACACGAACAGCTCGAAAAGACATCCTGAAATGAGAGAACGGGAAAGATATGTGTCAGTTAGGTGTGCTGAACAGTAAATCTGGTCAAATAGCAGACAACACACAGTTGCAAACACTAGACATAAGACTGTGGAGTAATACTTATTGGCCAACTGCACTTCACCGTCACAAACAGGAGTGTCAGTCAAATAGTCTAATGATAGAGTCACACTGATTTGGTACACAGGAGGCAGGCAAAAATGTGTGACCACAGAAAAGACCACAAACAGCGAGATACAACTCTCGGTTTCCCGATGTCCGTTTGAATTTCAATCGTACAGGGTGTGGGGTGAGAGGTGTGGGAGAAGTGAATATAAACGCACTGTGAGAGTACAGAAAGTATCGTACCTGTAAGAAAGTGCGAGGTTTCGAGTCAACAGAAATTCAGCGGCAGAGTTGAAACCAAAGAAAAGGAAAGAAAGAAAAGGGGAGAGAGAAGGAAAAAGGGAGGTAGAATATATCAAGAGATGGGCGAAAAATTGGCACTGGAAAAAAGCCGAATGTCAGTGGGCGATTCGATCCAAAACTGCGGGACGACTGCAGCGCGCTCAACCGGCAGACTCGTAGCAAAGAACCTTTTATGGTCAGGGAAAACTCTGCTTGCGAGAGGCGCTAGCGATAAGAGACTACATGGGCGATGCCAGACACGGACTACGCTCTCCTCTCCAGCTCCACACTCACGCTTCGCACTGCTTTGATGACCAACGTTTACATGGACGCAGACCTCGTTTTCTTGAGCGAAACTAGCAATTAAGTTTTTTGAATTATGATCAAAAGATTACGCGAAACTTCATTCAATTAAATAACTGGCCTTGAGATACATCTATCGGTTATTCAATGAAGCTTTATCATCATATTACCAAAAAAAAAACCGCGCGCAGACGTGCGTGATGGGTTTCAGACCTGTGAGTCACGCTTTTTTTTCTTCTCTCTTTCTCTCTATGTGTGTGTGTGTGTGTGTACGTGTCTGTCAACCGCGTCATCCGCTCTTGAACGGATACAGCGCGCGGCTTCCCCGCCACGTCCGGAGTACGTGTTGTTATATCTACGCTACGTTATATCTACGCGCTATTTTCGATCGCGCGTACCGACCGCAGACTTGCCCACTTCGTCCCGCTATTTAGCTAGCGTATCGAATCCTGTGCAGCTGTGGTGAAGAAATCATTTGGAAACTTGAGTTGAAAAATTGGTACGAGTTAATACTGATAACAAAACAGTTCAATGAATTATGAAGTTAGAAATAAGAAGCGATTGCAGCGGAAAGATATGTTCTTAATTCCTAATCCTATGCCAGTGACTAATTCAAAATTGAAAAAAACCTTACGTGACCTGTCAGGGCGTTAAATTTAGGATGTAATATGTTTTCGCTAAACAAAATACTCGATTTATCTTCATTGTCCACCAACCTACGATTAAATCACGCAATGAACGAGCTGTGATGCGCACTCAGGTGTAAAAAGTGAAAACACCTGGATACACGTCGGTCGAATAAGAATATACTTCTAATAACCGACGCTAGGTTCGCTACCGTATATTGATCTAAAAGAAAGTTGACCGGCCTTCTTGTTTCTGGTTCATGATTTTCGTTAGGTTGAAAACACTGAGCTGTCATCAGTATTGGACTAATAGTACTTTACCATTTTTCCTTAATCCCATCGACCCGAACAACCGCTAGTGTTTTAAAAATATATTATTTATCATGTTTATTATTGACTTTATTAAGTTTTGAAGCTTGTAATTACGAAAATGAATTTCAACAATCATAGTAGTAACAGTAACCTCTTCCAAATGCAACAACGAGATGAAGATTTGAGTATTGACGTTAGTTCCGGTCTCGGATTCACTTCCGAGGTCGATATGCACAATCGTTGCTGCTCTGGCCGATTTTGGTGTATTCAGGATATTTGTGGGATTATTTGTGCTGTACTTACCTGGTTCCTTATCCTCTATGCAATGTATGTCTCCTTTTTCGTTATCATCATCCCGTCATTTGGAACACACACACTCTTCAGTGTGTTCAACCTGTTGTTGTTTCTCTCACTCTCCACCCTTGCCTTTATTTCCCATATCAGGACCATGCTGACAGACCCAGTAAGTTCACTTATTATACATGCTGTTTGGAAAATGATTTGAACTAGTAATCTTAATTGATTTAGGGTGCTGTGCCTCGAGGAAATGCCACCAAAGAGATGATTCAAAGAATGGGACTGCAACAAGGACAAGTTATATTTAAGTGCCAAAAGTGCTGTTCCATCAAACCAGAAAGAGCCCATCATTGCTCAGTTTGCCAAAGGTAACTTTTTGAATGCTGTGTATTAATTACTGAATTCATGTAATCATTATTATATTTTTTTACAGGTGTGTGAGGAAAATGGATCGTAAGTCTCTTAACGAAACTTTTTAATATACTACCTAATTACAAAACAAATAACCTGTTCTTTAGATCATTGCCCATGGGTAAACAACTGTGTAGGAGAAAACAATCAAAAGTTTTTTGTTCTCTTCACTGTAAGCTTTATTTACAGAAATGGATTATTGTTCTGAAATTAAATGATGGTATTTTATTTCAGTTCTACATAGCTATGCTCTCTGTACACTCTCTGGTACTGGTGATTCTGCAGTTCATTTCTTGTGTACATTCGGAATGGAAAGAATGTTCAAATTACAGTCCTCCCGCCACGGTCATTCTTTTGCTTTTCCTTGGTTTCGAAGCGCTGCTTTTTGCGATTTTTACAACGATCATGCTCGGCACTCAAATGCAAGCGATATGGAACGACGAAACGGTAAATCCCAATAAAAAATAATATTTTAGTAGAATTTCAAAATTATTTTTTTTCCATAGGGAATCGAACAACTAAAAAAAGAAGAAGCGCGTTGGATTAGAAAATCGAGGTGGAAGAGTTTCCACTCTGTCTTTGGTCTCTTTAGTATTCAATGGTTCTCTCCGTTCACAAAGCCACCCTTGGACGGGAAAAAAAGGAACGCATATTTGTATGCCGTTTGACATGACACTGTTATTGATTCGATCAATTGTGCTTTAAAGCCGCTGTGATGTCTATTATCAATCACATCGTAAATGTCCCGTCCCACAGCTCCATGGATGAAATAATCCTAACTTATGTATTGCAATGTTTGTCTCGGGCCGGAGAAGTTTTGGTCAATGACGATGAGACTGGATGTCACGCTTGTGTCATCTTCAAATTTAAAATCTGTCCATTCACAGTCGAACCTATTGTCCGACCGGATAATTGAGCGATTATATATATTCCGTACATAGATTAATTTTTGCTGTACTCCTTGACCTATCCAAGTTCATGAAAGATCCAATGATGAGTCACAACAGTTCACCCTCTTTAAATTTTTCTGAGTTTGCGCTCAGTTAATTTGTTAGCGTTTGTATGATGCAACCTGCCTTTTTGCTAGCTCTCTCTGGATGTGTGTGTTATTTGATAGTGCAACGAAACGCATTGTTGCAAATATGATGAGTCAGCTAATTCGTTTGTTTTCTATTTGAAAATATCGTTCACGCACGGCATCTGGCAATGCTGGGATTTTCTTTATTTTGATTCGGGTTTTGATTATTTTTGTCGTTTTTGATTAGTTTGATCAAAGATCATCACAGTAAATAATTTTTCTGAAACTATTTCAAGAGTGACAAACACTCTTCATAATTAATTTCCCGGTAATAAATCATAAACGAATGTAGACCATGCCTTCTTTCAGGGCTGGCAATGTTCCAGACTCGAAGGCGACGAATCACAGAACAGAAATCTATTCGCTCGTGTCACGCCACCTTTAGCAACAAGCAGACAGTGTTATACCCCCCTTACAGCTTTGCTGATCCGACATCACGCAGGATAAGGTACATCAATTGAATCAGGAAGAGATACATACATTTATTTAAATATAGTACGTTGACCCTTGAACTGATTGATACGAAGATAACCGCCTATGTAGTTACAGATTTAAAGTCGTCGCGAATGTGATTGGAACTGTTGGCAGTCGTCGTTCTTCGTCAAAACATTGTACGTTACTGAGTCTCTCCAGTGTACCTGTTGAACATTGAAAATGATTGAATGGCTCTGGCTCCTCTTTGGAGGGCCGATTCTTGCGTTAATTTTAAGAAGACTGCTTCAAGTTCCATACAGACCCAAACTCCTCCACACACCCTATGCTCGCCCTGGTAATTCCCAAGCAGATCATTTCGCTTAAGAATACTATTCTTTAACAAATCTGTACTGATATTTTTATTGTTAAATAGGGCCATGGCATTATTTGAAAATAATATCTGGAAGAATATGGTTGGCCTGGAAACTAGTTCGCCATCCAAGAGTTCTAAATGTTCTTGATACAACTTCTAAAAAGTATGAGAAAGTGGGGCTTGTAGCAACCGAGTTGGAGAAAGTCTGGGAGCTTCCACATGAACTGAAAAATAGAGAGGTATTCCTTTTTAATTACCATGGTTAAGAACTCCTCTCTATTACCACAATTTTGTGTCATAGTCTATTGATGGGCTGTCATTTTTTGCTACTGATGGAGCTGATACTTTCTTCAAAATTGCTATTGAACGACGAACCAACCGTCAAGCTCAAGTTTCTTTACTATTCACGCTTCGTGATGGAACTACATATCAACTGCCAGGTATCTATTATTAAGGCTAAGGCTACTCTAGCTATGCAATCTTTACAAAAGGCCTACAAATCTTTAGCAGCCTCATTGTATTAAAAAAAACACACACACTACTGTGAATCAATTCTTGATTGAAATCACTCCTGTAGGTTCTCCTGACTCCCTGGTGTCGAATACAGATGGAAGGGAATCCTTTAATGCTGGAGGAATTAAATTTCAACTGATAGAGGCCATGAGAAAATGGCGAATTTTGTTCAACGGACTGGCAAAGAGGACCAATAGTAACGGAGAGGTAAAAAGAAATTAGCCGGAAAGTAATTTTGTTAAATCAATGAATTTTTAAAATTCTTTGTTGAAGGTATCGGAAGTTCATTTCCGAATGAATATGATATGGACTGCATTCAGTCGTCCTTATGAATTTAAACGCGAGTTTAGTCGAAAACTTCTAGCGCAAGGAATGGCTCGTGAACTGTGGCGAGGTAGACAAGAATGGGCACAGATGAGGTAACAACACTAAAAGAGTTGGGTTTCAACATATAATTTAATTCGTATCATAAAATTTAGCGAACCGAGCTTAAATGGCGTAGATCAGTGGGGTGTGATACTTGGTACTTACCAAGATAGCGCTTTAAGTATTGAAAAAGAACTGTATCTCCGTGCTCTGCGACAAAGACGTTGGGGACAGAGTAACTCTTCCACGATGCACAGGTATAAAAGATGATTAATTAACTAAATTAGGATTACTAATTTCAACAACTTTTTCTATTTTACGAATAGAAAACTTGACTTGATTGGAGCGTGCGAGGATGGCAACTATTTTTACATCAGCGCGACATCGGATTCAGCTCGACTTACGCACGAAGTGTGGGGTCATCTATATCACCCGAATGGCTTCCTTTATAAAATCAACGCTTGCAACTTAGACATGGAAAGGCTTGGCGAGACGGGACCCGTTCCTAACCACTTCTCAATCCGTTTTTCGGCCAAACGCCGCAACTACCATGCGATTATCCATCTTATGCCTTCCCAATTTGATCAGGTCCTCGGTCGTCCCTGGCTCCACCAAAGCAAGGTGCATCCTTGTCACTTAACACTCAATTCACGACAAGGCCGCTTAATTTTTATAGCGACCAACTCTTATCGTGGAGATTGCCCGCTTGAGGCGGAAGTTTCTGTACCTTATTTGAGTGCACCAAAACGCCAGCCTTCTTCAGCAGAAACGGAAAAATTAGTCTTGATGTTTGATGAGGAAGCGTGTCGCTTTGATAATCTGGTTGGTGGAAAGGGATCGTCTTTGGCTCTTCTTAGCGTCAATGTCAAAAATCTTCCTGTTGCATGCAACGTCCCTGCGGGATTTTGCGTGACAGTCAATGCCTGGAAATCGCAAACAAAAAACAATCAAGAAATCGAAGCAACTTTCAAACAGTTAGAAGATGTAGCGACCGGAGTCGTTGAAGGCAAACTTGAAGATATTTGTGTTAAGGCAGGGAAACTGCTTTCGTCAGTAGATGTTGATCCGTTAGTTCAAGACTGTATCCGTGAGGCCATGCAGGTAACACGCATTACAACAACACTAAGAAGAATATGACGCAAATTATATAATCATACCGGTTAATATAATTAGGAATTGTTTGGAGATGAAGGGGAACAAAAACGGTTCGCCGTCCGCTCTTCGGCGGTTGGCGAAGACGGCGATGAATTGTCTTCCGCAGGTCAGAACACGACGGTACTTGGCTGCAAAGGATTCGAAGCCATTAAAAAAGGATTGCAAGAATGTTGGGCGTCGTTACTTTCTTTTCAATCAGTCGAGTACCGACGTCAACACGGAGAACCTCTCATTCCTGGTAAAAGAATTTGTCAATTTACTACTCTGTTATTCGGTTTTAATAAAAGTTCAACTGGATACAGGAATGGGAGTGGTTATTCAAGAGATGGTTGATGCGGAAGCAGCTGGAGTTCTTTTCACTGTCAATCCTAATGATGGCGATCCTAGCAAAATGATCTTGACAGCCAATTACGGTCTTGGTGAATCTGTAGTTTCTGCTTCCGCCGATCCCGACACGTTTTATCTGAAACGAACATCCAGTGGAGAACTTTCTGTATCTGAACGAACCGTTGGAGCTAAGCGATCCAAAATTGTTCTTACCAGTGATGGTACACGTGAAGAAAACATGACAGCGGAAGCATCCGAGGCTTTCTGTTTGGCTGATGAAAATGTACTCGAAATCGGTCAGCTTGGAGTTTACTTAGAGAAAGCATTTGGTGGACCACGGGACTTGGAGTTTGCTTTATCTCAAGGGGTTTTACATTTGTTACAGGTATTTCCAACATTTTGAAAGTTCTCATTGAAAAACAAGAAAATCAAACAACAACTAAATCGTTTTCTTGTAGGCACGACCAATTACCGCCCTCGATGCCTGGACTGATTTTGAACTTCGCCATGAATTTGATTCACCCTTACTCACTGATTCGGATTATTTAACTAAAGCAAACACGGGAGAAGTTGCCCCTGGAGCAACTACGGCTCTCAGCAGTTCGACAACTATGAGGCTTCTTGATCTCAACTTTCAAACGATTGTAAAGAAGCAGTTTGGGCGCTTTATTGAGATCAACCCATGGCACGGAGGAAGATTTTTCGTGCATCATCAAAATCATGTGTTTATTAATGTGGTTGAAGCTTTCCTCCGTGACATCGAGGACGAAATAAGTGACAATATTCGCGCTATTGACATGGCTGTCTTTGGGCATATGTAAGTCGTGATGTATACACATTTCCTTATCTTTTTATTCAGTGACAATAATTCTCCTCATTTGCTAGTATCACTACACCTGCCATGCATCGTCTTGGTTTACAGCGCTTTGGAGTTGCCGGATGGAGGATGAAGTTGGCAAGATATCGGGCCATTTTTCAAGATTTGTTTTTTAATCACAAGTAAGTATTTCCTGTTGGTTATGTTCTTTTTCCTTCGATGTTTAGCAGATGAAAAACGGATGTTTTGTCATTTAGACGTGTTAAGCTTGCCGTGGATAAATTCTCTGATTATTCCCTTCCTGCCGACAAGCATACCAACCCTCAGAAACTTTATGATGAAATTTGCGCCCATCTGCCTTCTTTGGTAGAAATTGGTCGCATCCATACGGAAGTGAGTCGGGCAAGTGCGTTGACTCAACTCATTGCTTTCATCATATTACTCGATGGAAGAAAAGAATGGACTCCAGAGTTGTACGGAGAAATGGCTGAACTTTTCTCCTCCATTTCAAACGTTGAATCTGCTGACGTCCCTGTTGCCTTGAAAGTATTACTTCAAACTTCTACAAATCTTGAAAAAGTTTAAACTACATGTTTCGCTTTTTTTCTCGCTTACAATTTAGGAACTAGCAAGAGCAATTGCAGATAGTAAAGATGCCAAAGATTTTGGCAACAAGACGCCAGATGTCGCAACTTCCTGGCTTGAAGCAGATTCCGGAATTCCCGGAAAATTGTTTCGCGCTTTTATATCTCGCCATGGGCATCGTAGTATCAAAGAATTTGATTTCTCTACGGAAACATGGGGTTTGAATCCGCGTTCCCTAGTTGCTGTTTTGCAATCCATGGTGGCAAATCCAGCTAGCTTTGCCCCAACCTCGCAACCAGCTAAATCGAATGATGAATGGCTTAAGATCATTGGCAAGAGTAGTTCAGGGAAATATCACGCTCTGAAATTCTTTGTTCCACGAAGCAGGGACGCTGTTAGCGCCCGTGAAAAGACCAAATCGCTGTTGATTCGCACTATTCATGTGTTCCGGTTGGCGTATCGCAAACTTGCGAAACTTTTGGTTTCAACTGGAAAGATTCCCGACCAAAACTTGATTTTCTTTTTTACGCATTCGGAACTCCAAGAGCTTATTCGTTCAAACGGTGTCGCACTTATAAACAAGGCTGTTAGAAGGCGTAAATTGCACCCAGAGTTGGATGCTCTCGTCTTCCCCGAAATGTCGCTCGGGCTTCCTAAACCCGTGCAAGACGCTTCTGCCGACGACTTGGTAAATGCTTCATGAACTTTAAAGCCATGGAATAATTTTAATGATTTATCTCGGTTTTTAGTTGACCAGTGGAGATGGTGTTCAGTTATCGGGGACTCCTGTTTTCAAAGGAACTGTTCGAGCAACGGCCCGTGTTGCGTTAAATCTCGAAGAGGCAAAACAGATTCAAAATGGAGATATTTTGATCACACGTAGTACTGATATTGGATGGAGCCCATATTTCCCATTGTTGTCTGGCGTGGTGACAGAACTGGGTGGTCTTATCTCACATGGAGCTGTAGTGGCACGAGAATATGTAATTGAGTTTCTTAGTTAAAACTTTTGACGATGACTTAAATTGTGGTATGTTCATCTCATCTTAGGGTTTACCGGCTATTGTTGGATGCCAAAAGGTAACGCAAGTCTTCCATTCTGGCGATATTGTCATCTTAGACGGGACAAAAGGAACCATCACACGTGTTGACGCAACAGAATAAGAGATCGGAAGTATCCTGTTAATTTTGTCCTCTATAAAATTTTTTTTTATAAAAGGGTTCAGGGATATACAGTCCTCATTTGCAGTTTGAATTATCATTTGAAAGAAATTTAGGTTTCTTAATAGGTACCTTTGTTCTTCTTTTGTAGAAGGGCATGGCGGCTTAAATTCTCTTGTCTAGAGTTTCCCATTATCTGTTTAGTGAACGATTACAAATAAAATACAGTTGCAGAATTAGAGATTATTAGTTTTTTTGCAAAACGCCTGTTAGAATAAGTTCTAAGTTTCAGTAAGAAAATTAATACATTTGGAATGCCTTGTTAGGATTTGATCATTTGACAACATATGAGAGACACGATGTGCGAAGGGGTGTGGCTGAATGTGGGGTAGGATAGATCAATTTTTTAATTTTTGCATCCGGTAAGTACTTTTTTCCATTTCCTCATTCGCCGGTGAAGTAGTGAGTCGGAGTTAGTTTTACGTTACTATTTTGAATTTTTTGGGTGATAGATTGCTGTTCTGCACTTGCCGCTCTTTCATTTTGAACGGCGATCTCGGATAGAATTTCTTTCTCAGTCGCACTTCCGATATTTTACTTTTTCTTTTCTTTGATTCTCTTAGTGTTAAATAAATTCCGACACAGGCAGCACGATAAGGAAGTTTTTGCATGTGTATAAAATATAGGGGAACTCCTGTGCATCAAAAGTAAAACTACCGCGCTATTGAAGTACGAAGAAGTAGAGCATTGGCGAAGATGGCGACTTTGGCGACTTTGCAAAGTAAGTTGATAAGATAGGTCGCCAAAATCTATATTCTGATAAGAAAATCCGCTGAAAAGAAGACTGTTCATTTGCGATCATTGCGGGCTTCTAGTTAAAATATTGTCATGCGGAAGGAGGACGTTGAATGTTGGTTAAAATACTTGTGCGTTTTTCTTGAATTGGGGAAAGTACATTTTCAACTTAAGTAGCAATTTGATGACAACATCAACGACAATCAGATGTCTGCAGAAAACACGGTTTTTGCTATGCATCCTTTACGCCGCTGGAATCAACCAAACAGTAGGTCAACTCAAGTTACATTGATCAGTTTGTTACCTTGTCTGTCGCTGTGTTCGTTTTAGTACGGTTTAAAACCCTAAGTTCTTATCATGGATCGGTGTTTAAACAGATAGCAGAATACCTCGGCATTATATGTTGTACCAACTGAGTAAAATACAGATTTTCCTTTGAACTTTGAACGTCTTTGAACAGTTAAAGGACTGCCGTACATGATATAACTTATATATCAATATAGGAAGTGACTGGCATATATATATATTTTTTGTGATTAGAGCACATTGCTTTTTGGACTTCGCGCGGTTAAAGGTAAAAAGCCCGTTGATTACTAGAGCCGAATGATGTTCCTAGCTAGCAACAGCCCATTGCACGGAGTAAACTTTCTACGGTCTGTTGAATAAGGACAATCTGCGAGAGAGTCCTCATTAAATTGAAAATGTTACTGTATGTGTGCCTCGTATTCGGGGTGATTGCCGTTGTTTTGCGGAAAATATTATGGTCTCCCCAAATTCCCAAACTTCTTCATACTCCATACGCTCGTCCTGGTAAGTTTGATTAAAAATATTTGTAAACCAAAATGTAGGTTATTGCTGTATTTGTATTCACGACGTAACATTTGGGTAATAGGGCCATGGTACCATTTAAAAATCATCGCCGCAAAGATTTGGCTGACCTGGAAACTCATCAAGCACCCTCGAATTTTAAATGTCAAAGACAAAAATTCAGATGTTTATAAGAAAATGGGGCAACTAGCTCCTACTGAAGTTGAAATTGCATGGGAACAACCTCATCCGTTGAAAACTATGACGGTGAATTTTTGTATTCGATCGTTTGCTAAACAGCTAATTAATTTACAAGTTTTATTCTACGCAGGATCTCGATGGGAGCTCTTTCTACGGAACCAGTAACGACGGTACCTACCTACAAGTTTCCATCAACCGTCTAATCAATCGACAAGCTCAAGTTACCTTTCTCTTCGTTCTTAACGACGGGACTTCTTACCAGTTGGCAGGTATTTCTAAACAACGACCAAGCTAAACATGAGTTGCGCTTGATTTCTAAAAATTTTTCCGCAGCTGCCCCAGACACCTTAGTTTTAAACACGGACGGGAGAGAAACTTTTAACACTAACGGTACCGTCAAATTCCAGCTAATCGAAGCCATGAGGAAATGGCGGGTAACATACAACGGCCTTGCCAAACGTAGACGTAACGGAGAGGTAACTAAAAACTATTACCATTGTGGGAGCTCTTTAAAGTAATAAGATTATTAAATGGCAGGAAACAGAAGTGCACTTGCGGATCAACCTTTTGTGGGTGTCTCTTTGCCGCCCGTTTGAATTCAAACGTGAATTTAGTCGCAAGCTGCTCGCAAAAGGAATGGCTCGAGAACGATGGAGAGGTCAGCTCGAATGGTCCCGAATGAGGTATGAATATTTGACTGTCCATCTTGACAATTTGCGATTAAACGGTGTGAAATTATAATAGCGAACCAACCTGCGACGGAATAGATCAATGGGGTGCCATGTTCGGGACATATCAGGACAGCAGTCTAGGTGATGAAAAAGAACTATATCTTCGTGGTCTCCGTCAAAGACGATGGGGAACGAATAATTCGTCAACGTTGCACAGGTAATAGCTAGACTTTCAAGTTATTTTTCAGAATTTTTTTAAACATTTTCCGACAATACAAACAGAAAATTGGACTTGATTGGACTCTGCGAGGACGGCAACTATTTTTACATAAGCGCGACTTCGGATTCAGCTCGACTTACGCACGAAGTCTGGGGTCATCTCTATCAGCCGGACGGCTTCCTCTACAAAATCAACGCATGCGATTTGGATTTGGAAAAGCTTGGTGAAACAGGAAATGTTCCCTCACATTTTTCGATCCGCTTTTCTGCCAAAAGCCGCAATTACCACGCAATCGTCCATCAGATGCCCGAAAATTTCGAAAGTTTTACTAGTCGTCCTTGGCGACATTGTAGCAAGATATATCCCAGCCAATTGACGTTTAACTCAAGAAATGGTCGCATGATTTTTGTAGCGACCAATACTTTTCACGGAGACTGTCCGCTTACAGCGGAGGATTCTCTACCTTACTTGAGTGCACCAAAACGACAACTGACATCAGGGGAAACAGAAAAAGTGGTCTTGATGTTTGATGAGGAAGCGTGTCGCTTCGATAGTCTTGTTGGTGGAAAAGGATCGTCTTTAGCTCTTCTCAGCAGTAACGTGAAACAAGGTCCAGTTGCATGCAACGTCCCTGCGGGATTCTGCGTGACAGTCAATGCCTGGAATTCTCAAACAAAAAACAACTCAGAAATCCAAGCGATTTTCAAACAGTTGGAAGATGTAGCGACAGGAGTCGTTGAAGGCAAACTTGAAGATGTCTGTGCTAAAGCTGGGAAACTTTTATCATCAGTACCTGTTAATAACTTCATTGAAGATTGTATCCGCGAGTCGATACAGGTAGCTCTTCATGAAGATGAAAAATGGGGGATATATTAAATTTATACCGGTTTAACATTTTAGGAATTGTTTGGAGACGAAGGGGAACAAAAACGATTTGCCGTCCGCTCTTCGGCGGTTGGCGAAGACGGCGATGAGTTGTCTTCCGCAGGTCAGAACACGACGGTACTTGGCTGCAAAGGATTCGAAGCCATTAAGAAAGGATTGCAAGAATGTTGGGCGTCGTTACTTTCTTTTCAATCAGTCGAGTACCGACGTCAACACGGAGAACCTCTCATTCCTGGTAAAAGAATTTGTCAAATTAGTATTCCGTTATTCGGTTTTTAATGATTTCAATTGGATATAGGAATGGGAGTGGTTATTCAAGAGATGGTTGACGCGGAAGCAGCTGGAGTTCTTTTCACTGTCAATCCTAATGATGGCGATCCTAGCAAAATGATCTTGACAGCCAATTACGGTCTTGGTGAATCTGTCGTTTCTGCTTCCGCCGATCCCGACACGTTTTATCTGAAAAGAACATCCAGTGGAGAACTTTCTGTATCTGAACGAACCGTTGGAGCTAAGCAATCCAAAATCATTCTTACAAATGATGGCACACGTGAAGAAACTATTTCCAAAGAAACTGCTGAATCCCTTTGTTTATCCGATGAGAAAGTACTGGAAATCGGACGACTTGGAGTTCACTTGGAGAAAGCATTTGGCGGACCACGAGACTTGGAGTTTGCTGTATCTCAGGGCGCTTTATACTTGCTACAAGTAATTCAAGTTTAATTTGTATAAGTTACACGGGAAATGATAATTTTAATAATCTGTAACAGGCAAGACCAGTTACTGCACTCGATGGCTGGACGGATTTCGAACTTCGCCATGAATTTGACTCGCCGATACTCTCCGATTTAGATTACTTGACTAAAGCCAACGTTGGAGAAGTTTTACCTGGCGCTACGACTCCTCTCGGTTTAACTCTTTCTGCAAGGTCTTTAGACCTTGGCCTCCAGCTTATCATGAAAGAACAGTATGTCAATCGTTTTGAAATTGACCCGTGGTGGCTTGGGCGTTTCAACTTAATCAGCCAGAACCAAGTATTCATCAACGTCATTGACGCCTTCCAGCGAGACATTGATGAAGAAATTACGTCACATCAACGTGCCGTCGACATGGCCATCTTTGGTCGCTTGTAAACTATGAAAATGACTCTAAATCAAACAGTGCTTAAATAAATGTTTGAAAATTCAGGATAGCCAACTCGACCATGCACCAAATCGGAAAGCACCGTTTTGGTGTAGCTGGATGGAAAATGAAGTACTACAGATACAAGAACATTTTCTTTGACCTGTTTTTCAACGACGGGTAATAATTTTGGAACAAATGTTGACGACGCTCATCTCAATAAAATTTTATTGATTAGGCGAGTCAAACGAGCTGCGGTCAAATACGACAACTTTTCCATTCCATACGAGCACCAAACAGACTCGCAGAAACTCTATGACGAGATATCTAGTCACATACCGGATCTAACTGAAGTCAGCTTTGTCCATCTACAAGTGAGTCGGGCCAGCACGATTAGCCAAATGATTGCTTTCATCATTTTACTCGATGGAAGTGATGATTGGACTCCGGAACTATACGGAAAAATGGCTCAATTGTTTAGTTCCATCTCCAATGTCGAATCGGCCGACGTTCCAGTTGCTCTCAAGGTTTCTAATTTTTACAAGTCACGGAAAAAATTTGTAATCTTAGACCATTTTTATTCACAACAGAATATCGCTCAAGCTATTCTGAAGAGCCAAGATGGCAAGGAATTTAACAATCTTGCTCCAGAAGTAGCATCTACATGGCTTGAAACAGATCCCGGACAAGCCGGTAAACTGTTCCGCACCTTCATCGCGCGACACGGTCACCGGGGCATCAAAGAGTTCGATTTAGCCACGGAAACGTGGGGTATGAATTCGCGTTCGCTCATTTCCGTCCTACAATCGATGGTCTCCAATCCGGCTGCCTTCGCTTCCACGTCCCAACAGTCCAAATCGAATGACGACTGGTTGAAAGCCATGGGAGAGATCAAGCCGAGCATCTATCGCGCTTTGAAATTCTTCGTACCGAAAAGCCGCAACGGCGTCATCGCCCGAGAGAAAACCAAATCGATGCTGATCCGCACCATTCACGCTTTCCGTTTGGCCTATCGGCGACTGGCTCAGCTTTTGGTTCGAGACGGAAAGATCCCCGAACCAAATCTCATTTTCTATTTCACCCATTTGGAAGTGCAAGAACTTATCCGTTCAAATGGCGCCGCACTTATCAACAAAGCCGTCAGAAGGCGGAAACTTTTCCCGGAATTGGATGCTCTGGTGTTTCCTGAAATTTCCCTCGGCGTCCCTAAACCCGTGAAAGATTCTTCTGCCGAAAATTTGGTAAATTGGGAATCAACATTTTGTCATCCCAACCACCTTTTCTTCTTATAATAAAAGCTATATAACTTGATTGCAGATGGCCGGTGCGGACGGAATCCAGTTATCGGGGACTCCCGTTTTCAAAGGGATGATTCGAGCGACGGCCCGCGTTGCCTTAAATTTAGAAGAAGCGAAACAAATTCAAAACGGAGATATTTTGATAACGCGATGCACCGATATTGGATGGAGTCCGTATTTTCCGTTGCTCTCTGGCGTGGTGACGGAATTGGGAGGATTGATATCGCATGGAGCCGTCGTCGCCAGAGAATACGTATGCAATCGAAATCTCATTGTATATTGAGTCATTTTTCTTTTATTGCCTTTTCCTTTTTCTTTTTTTCTCTCCTATATATCTCCAGGGTTTGCCGGCAATCGTTGGCTGTGAAAGAGTTACACAAGTTTTCCGGTCTGGTGATGTTGTCATCCTTGACGGAACAAAAGGAACCATCACCCGTGTTGATGAAGCAAGTCTTCAAAACATGGATTAATTGTAAAATGCTACTACTTTAGTTCAATTACGCGACGTTGCACAGTTGATAAAATCTTCTACTTTGAAAATGGTGAAACATTTTCAATAGCGATTACATTTCCTTAATCACATCGGACTTTTGTCTGCACTATCACCGCTATAGTCTACTCTATGTTGAGCCTATAAAATGTTTATTATCAAGCCCTTGTTGGTCGCTCTCCTGTAATTATGTTCCGCATTTTTTAACAACGTCGTAAACCTTGTAAAAGTTTGTATCCGACCATGTAGAAGAACCCTTCACACAGTGGTGATGGTGCACACAAATTGTTACTTAACGGCCGCCGAGATGAAGTCGCCCCACTGCATACACAGTGACGAATCGGAAAAAAGTGCGGGAATGTCAAGACGTAACACTCTTTCTTGCGTCAACGGAGCATAATTAAGACATTCTCCGTCGTTCTGTGTGCTTATAATTTGAGCTCAATCTCCCTTGCTCCCTTGCCCTCCATCTAAGGGCCAATTAGCAGCTTTAAGAACTTGGCCAGACCAGTTCCTTTTAAACCGAAGACATTGATATTCTGCACAAACAATGTCAATCGAATGGCATCGAATAGGAAGAGCCGATTGGCGGAATTTCGAATTTGCCCGCATAATAGAACCAGTTGCGTCGTCGGAAATGAAAGTTTCGCTCTTTTTGTCGCAACACCGATGATAATTCAAGGAGAGAAAATTACTGTTTTTCTTCCAACGGGCGAAATCCAGCTTTACTATTGGAAATTTACAATCATCCGTACGGCCGACAAATCTAATTAGACATGTTTACGATGCTGGCGTCTAGGCAACATACACATATATTTATACCGTACATAATTTAGGTATAAGAAATTGAGAGGTCTAGGCTTCTGCGCTACGCCTCGACACTGAATGTATATAGAGGTTCAACTAACATTTGCATAGAGGCAATCATCTGGAAAACTTATTGCGCTGTTGGGGCTGGAGGCCGTTTGTTTGTTTTATGAATTACGCATACATACGACGACATCCAAGCCGAGCCTAATATATATCCGTGCTGTTATAGACGGCAACAACAACCGGCGAAGAGAGAGAGAGAGACGTGATACTGGACGTTTCATCCACTTGCGCCGCCGGGTTTCACGAAGGGGGCATCAGCAAAAGAAAAAAAAAACACAACCCAAAAAACAGAGTTGGATAGAGAAACCCTGTGCCGTTTCATCCGCCTCTCATCTGCGCATCATCAAGCATTCTGATCCGGTGCGCACCGTTCCGTTCGCACAGACTCTCTCTCTCTCTCTCTCTCTCTCCTTATAATGAGTTACAAGTCTCGTTTGGGGGGGAAAGGGCTGTGTGCTGTGTCTGGTGCGTGATGCATTGCTGGCGGCATCGCCCGATCGTCACTCCCTTCAATTCCTCTCTGTCTATACTATACCATACTAGCAGGAGTACTGCTGGGTCTCTCACTGACTGCTGGAGGATTTCGCATCGACTGGCTGCTGCTTCTGCCCGCCGGTGCTACTTTAATAAGCCTCTCTCACTCACTCTCTCTCCGTTATTATGATAGGATTCGGTGCCCGGAGCTAGTCAGCGGCAGCGGCACCGAGAACCTCATCTCTTCCTGCGGGTCAACACACTCCTCCTTCCCCTCCGCTCATCATGATGAGAGTGGCGTCGATACAATATTTCATTTCACTTCTTCTTCTTTTTATTTTTTCCTTTTTTTTTTTGATTTCAGAAAAATGTTGAGTGAAAACCAAAATCAACTTTGGAGAACGCGCCATCCATCATTTCGACTGGCTCCGAAACTTAATTGGAAATGGATCTTGTGTCATTTCCTTCTCTTTTTTTTGTATGCATATATTTAGATTTTAATTGCTACGTTGAACCCGGCAGATGCGACCTTCGTGACCGGGGCCCCCCTCGAAATAAGTCCGGCCATTACTTAAATTATATAAGTATAGCCTTTTGCGCAAATGACCTGTTGTAGGTCAATTTTCAAAAATATGGCGCGCTTGCCGCCGCGCCGGATTATTTTCAGAGCATCGTTAACTCTCGTGTTTTATTTATGAAGTGAGTCGGTTGCTCAATAAATCCGACCGGCTACTCTATTCAACCATCCGCCGATGAATAAGTGAAAGGATGATGTCCAGCTGCGCGCTTCTTGATTCAAAAAGGTGAGGCTCGATTGGCGCATCGGACAGCGGATTATTTTTTTTTTTCAAGATCATCGCGTATATAAAAAGGTGGTGGGCGGCATCATACAACTAGTAGTAGTAGTAGTAATAGTGCTATCCATTTTTGTTTGGTAATTCGTGTTCCATCCGCCTCTGTACTTGTACACAGCGGCGGCGCAGCAGGTGATGTTCCATCATTCCGAGTGGAAGGAGCCACGTCAGGGGTTTTTACACATTCTTCTCCGGTTAGCCGCTAGCTAACAAGAAGAAAAAATCTTCCAAGTATTCCCGAATCGCGGGGTCCTTTAGATAATTCGGCCACAAAAGCAGCTGTCGCCGTGCGACATCAACCGGAATTGACTTATTCTCTGAGAGAGAGAGAGCTGAGACAAGAACAACTGACCCCGTCCATTCTTTCCGCCCAAGGGTTTGATCGAAAAAGAAAAGAAGACAAAAAAATTTCAGGCGAGATTGGAAAGGCCGTCATCATTGTATATTTCTCTTCAATTTTTTATTTTTTCCTCATCAGACAAACCCCTTTGCCCGGCCATAGTTTAACCCGCGGCTCTGTTCAAGAGATAGAAGCGCAACTTCTCGCTGGAAGCTAAACAGATGGGGATGACGACAAAAAAATCTACACGGTACGCACGCGCCATCAGAGAGAGAGAGAGAGAGATAGCTTAGCCCAGAGGCTTTTCGAAAATCTCGGGGCTATATACTTCCATCATCTAGAAAACTACAATATACACATAAATCTGTCGGTTTAAAAAGGAACTAGAAAATTCTTGTTGCCATGTTATTTTTATAGACAATCGAAATGCCTGAAATCAATTTAGCGCCAACTAATAATTCCAAAATCATTTCGATTGAAATTTCACCTGCGAGATGTCTACGTATTGATCCAATGGTCCTCTGTCTCGTGGAACAACTTTGCAAACGTCGCCCTTTTTTTTTTGTTTATAAATTTAAAAAGAAAAAAGAAAAGGAGAGGAGGGAGAACCGGTTGAGAACACAAAAAAAAAACATTACTGGAAGCTGTGCCCGGGGCTCCTCCATCTTTATTCCAGCAGGCCTCTACGCCCGTCTACTCTGGACCACTTGAGGGCAATAGCAAAAAGAGAGAGAGGGAGGTAGAATGGTGGGGGGACCTAGTGGCGATGTTTGAGAGAGAGAGAGAGGTGGACCTCAGCATCTGGCCCTAACACGTTCCTTCAGACGTTCAGTCTCCGTCGAGCGTCCGAGCAACGTGCACACTCACGTCGATTTTCGTCCAAGGCCGATTGGGACCTTCTCAGGTCCTCGTTCCGGTCGCCCCGAAATCTCAGAGTTTTTAGTTTGGTAGTTGTGCTCGTGGTGTCGCGATATCAATTTGACTTCTATGACTGAGAATAACACAGCGATTACACATCTTCAGGTAAGAATCAACAACTTTTGTGCATTCCTTGATTGGTGGCGGATCTGTGCCGAGTGTTTACGATGCTAACCTGCGGGCCCCAACAAAAAATCGTAGAGGTAACCTTTTTTTCGCTTAGAAAGAAAAAAAAACAAAATTATCTGAGGTATTTGCCTGCGAGGGTCAGTTCCCCAAGAGCCACGGGGCATCGACAAATTTCTTTTTTTTTCTATTTTATCCTACCTCCTCTCACCATTTTTGAAAAATGTTTTTATTTTTAATGAAATAGTATAGTTGGGGGATCACCTGTCGGCACACCTGGTCTTTTTTCCCCCCATTTCTGTTAGATAAATGTATTGTGTGACACGAGTTGCATCACCGTCCGTCACAATACCCTTGTTGGACAGACGTTTCGAACGTCTTTTATTTCTTCTGTTGTTTGTTTTTTTACGACAATAAAGGGCGCACCTTTGGGAAATGTAAAGTTGACGTAATGGGAAATTCAGGAAGGTTGGCGAATCGGGGAGAAATGGACAGGTGATATATCTGTCAAAGCCGTCCAAAGATGTGGGTTGTTGTTGTTTGGTCTATGAAGTTGTTTTGGTGTATCAATAAGTGCTATGGAATCGCTGACGGGGGTGGCCGTCCGTTTTGTTTTGGCTCTCAGCACATAAGAAGAAAAGTTGACGACGTAAAGGACCTTTTAATCGTCGATCAGGCCCATCTTTGGACACTGGGGCCGTGAGTTGCACTTTCCCGCAGGTCGTGCAAGAGGGCAGAACCTGAAACGATTGCCTCCCTCTCCACCGTTATGGGTGGAGAAGAAGATAGACAAGAAAAGAAAAAACGAAAAAGAAAAAGAGAGAGAGAGAGAAGAGATTGGTGCCGGGCCTGGCCGGCGGGCAAGTTGCGTGTGCGTTTGGAAACTGGCCATTTATATACGTATACGTCGGTCCAAACACAAATACTTTGAGACGACGAAGGAAGAATAACAGGAGGGAAAAGGCGGATAAAAAGACACGACAACAAGAAGGAATTGTCGAAGCGCAAAACGCCTTTTTTTTCTAGAAATAAAACATAAAACTCTTTTGTTTCATTAAATAACAAAAACAAACTTGGAAAAAAAATAAATGTTTTCTGGGTGGCCATCGGGTCCGTCCTGCGGGTCGTCCTTAACTTGATATGTGTACCAGTACAATTGATTTTGAAAGCAAAAAAAGAAAAAAATAACTTTATTTATCTTTTATGATTAGGAAACGTGCAGAACCGATTCCAGAAAATAAACGAAAAGGAATTCTTCTTTTTCCAAAAATGCAAGTGGAGAGGATGGTGGGCAAGGCGCATTCCAGGTAAAAAAGGAAAATCCTTTAAATATTTTATTTTATTTACAGTTTAGGGCCCGTCTTAAGTGTTTGTGTTGTTTTCTCTTGTTATCACCCCGAGTCGCATCCGGTAGTCCGGATGAAGAAAAAAAAAAAAGGTGTAAGGGCGGCTGCTCGCTGCGCATTGTGATAGCGACACTTTTGTCTCGTCCGCTTTTACGACTTAAAGTCACGCTTTAACCATCTCTCAAAGAGATTAAACACAATAAATATGATAAGAATGGGTATATTCAATTTCAATGGGAAATGATTAGTTTGACAGCGAGACCGATTGAGCTGAACGGATGCGTTTGGTAAACAAATTAGTACAATAATGGTTTCTATTTGATAACTTAGGCTATTGTCACCGAGTTTGTCGCCGGCTACATCGCCGACATTGAGCACATCATCGCCGACTCCGCAGACTCCGACACCTACGCCGTGTCACGCGGCTCCGATGGCGTCTTACACGCCTAAATTGGCCGGTATTCCGAGCGTCGCGGCAGCTTCTAGGTACACGGCGCCGGTTCACATCGATGTCGGTGGAACGATTTACACATCGTCTCTGGAAACGTTGACGAGGTTCTCCGATTCTCGACTGGCCAAACTGTTCAACGGAGGCATTCCCATAGTGCTGGACAGTCTCAAACAGCACTACTTTATCGACCGAGACGGACAAATGTTTCGGCATGTGCTCAATTTCGTCCGTAATGGACGTCTCCTCCTTCCGGACGATTTCGCCGACGTGGAACTCCTTCTAGAAGAGGCCAAATACTACGACATCCTCCGTAAGTTGTTTTCCGACTATCGAAATCGTCATCCCGCATGTCCTCTTCTTAACATTGTTTCATTGGCCTAAATAGCGATGGTGAAAGCCCTTGAGCAACTGCGAGTGGAACGACGGACGCGAAACGGACAATATGGTAAATTAGCTAACAATTTAGTAAACAAACACACGATTGATGTTGTTGTAACGGAACCCGATTTCCTGTAGGTGATAACAAAAACAGCCATCACAACGGCCATCCAATATCAGCGTCGACGAGTTGTTCGCCCGTTTCCGGATCTCGTTGTTCGCCCGTTTCCGGCGGTATCGGAGCCAATAGCGCAGCTGGTGGCGGCGCTAGACGTTCGGCCGTCTCGTCCAGCAACCGGATGGAGCAAAATTCACCCGGTACCGAAGGTCCTGGTCTGACGTGCCGGAAGGATTTGATCGCCGAAGAAGCTGTTTCCGAAGATTCTGCCCGGCTCGGCTGGGAATGTCTGGCTCTATACGTCAGCCCAGATTTGGGTGAGAGGATCATGTTATCCGGCGACCGGAATTTGGTCGAGGAATGTTTTCCAGAGATAGCAACACCTCTGATGGATGCCCGATCCAGCGTGGCTTGGAATCAGGACCCTCGTCACGTAATCCGCTTCCCTCTCAACGGTTACTGCAAGTTAAACTCGATGCAGGTACAACTTTGGACACTGCCTAGCAACGTCACAAATCTTTATAATTAATTCTGATTTCTTCATCCAGGCCATTACGCGTTTGCTGAACGCTAGTTTTAGCATCGCCGCTTCCAACGGTGGCGGAGTTGAGGGCCAGCAGTTCTCCGAGTACCTTTTCATCCGCAAAGCTATTCCGCTTTGATTGGAAACAAACCATCCATAATTATATTGTTTATTTTCATTGTATTTGTTTTGTTGGCCTTTTTTTTCTTTGAAAAAAAATCTCAAATCGATTATTTCAAAATTTTCTTTTTTGAAATCCAGAATGAACATTCGATATTACTCATAATGCGTCAGGTATACAAATTGCATTTTTGCTAGAAATCATTTGAATTCATTAATTTCTCTAGTAGCCTGTATATGATATTCTTCTAAGATTCTTTGTTTTTTCCCAAGTGTGTCCATCGTTCGTTTGCGTGTGGCCGTGTGTTGGGCGCCCAACGTGAATTCTAGTGCCAATTTGAAATTAATTTCGGAATTTGAAACTCTCCGAGTTTTCAAGGAAATTCACCCGCGTTTTTCTTTCCTCGTGTCATATAAAAAACATTTCAGAAAATTTACGTCGACTGAAATCGTCGATGATTGTTCTCTACTGAATTACCTTGTGTTTGTTTCTCTCTGATTTTTCTGCGTTCTCTCGAAACAGGTTCGTGACCTCACCGTCAAGAGTTTTACCGAAAACTCCCGTCCTTTTCCCCCGCAATTGATCTGAAACTTTTTCATTTGATGTCAACATTTGCAATATTTGATTGTCAGTTTCGCACCATCACCAGAAAAATTAACGCACATCATCTTTCACATAAAACTTTTCTCCCCATACATCTCTTTGCTTAGTTTGTCATTTACATTTTTCATCCACCTCGTTTATGTGCGTGTTTCATTCTTTTGGTGAATTAAACAAACAAAACAAAACATTACAAAAAAATACAAAGAAAACTAATTTTCTCCCCGTTGCTTGTATTTCTCTTTATTTCGTACAACTTTCTATGCTGCTGAAGCTACCATCATCCGTCACCAAACCAAACAATGTATTCAATAGCGATTGAATATGAATACCTTATGCGCCAGATGTAACCGATTGGTTAAAAATGTTGTTTTTTTTCCTTGTTTAACAAAAGAAGTGGAGAACTGATAATAATATTATATATGGGCTTGATTCTTTTCGTAGATTGAGGGGGGCTGTAAAAGTTGGCCAGAGGTTATATATGCTGCTGCCCACCTCATCTAATGAGGACGCAGCAGACTTGACCGATGACGCACTGACCGAACGGATCACGAGGAGCTCCTTTACATTCAGACGACGGCCTGTAAGAGTAGATAGGAATCGAGTTAACTGGGGGAAAACAGGTTCTTTTTGTGTTCTAAGGGAGAGACAGTGCGAAACTCTCGATCCATCAACATCTCATCGGTGCGTAATAAATCAAAAAACTTGATGGCAATGAATTCGAAATATCCCATCGTACCTGCAGATTCCGCCGCGCTCCCCGCAATCACTGATCTCGGCTGGCACTGTTTCGTCGAAAAGAAGAAAAACCGAAAAGAATATAATAAGATAGGACCTTCAAAATAGAAGAGAGATGGTTCGATATGTTCATGTGGATTTATTACGCGAGAAACAGCATTCCTTGTCTCCTCCGCACAGGCCTCTCTTCGACGCCAGTTTGTCTTTCGGGCATTGGCTTTTGATCACGCACAAACCACCCTCGCGCTTGCAGGCCTCCGTCGTTCCTATCGTCAGAGTCTCCACCGACGATAACCGCTTAGCTTCCGCCGGAGCAGCAATAACAGCTTCTAAAACATGTTTGGAATTTACAGCAGTTAAGATGAGGGGGGAAGAAATACCAAAGAGTACTTAAAAGAAAAACAGGTAACAAAATAAAAAGAGGTCGTACCGTTTTCGAAAGGGAAAGCTCCGACCTTGACGAATAATACCAAAGCGACGCTAACGACAACTAGAATGGTTAAACGTGCCATTTTCTCCGTTTTATCGTCTTGTTTTCTCCTGAATTTGTTGAAAGGCTGTCAAACACGCAGTTGGACTGGATGCGACTGATGGGGTTTGTCGATCAAGCGCACTTGTTTTTATACTTACTGGAAAATCTGTTGGGACTAGCGGGTATCCTGGACATGGGCCAATTAGAAAGTCAAAAGAGAGCAAAAAACACACACAAAAACCCAGCAGCTGCCCTGATAAGAATCATCAATAAAATTGCATGCTGTATGGTGATTTACCTATTTCTCTAGAGAATACAGGACAGTACTTGGGCGATTGCTGAATAATTAGCCGTCCGTTTACCTTCGATGCGGGATTGCATGTACGGACGTCAACTTGTTATGCCGGTCATAAAATTACATCGTCGTTGATGTCCCTGCAGGTGAAATAATACCTCGGACAAGAGAACATTGGGGTTTCGAGAATCGGGATCGTCAAAAAAGGCGGTGGCTGTCGGGGTCCAGGGCTTCGGGCAGAACGAACTTCTTTCTTTTCATTTGTTGTTTTCCCTCAAGCTTTGAAAATACGCCGCAAGAGGTCCCCAAGGTAGAAAACAAGAAATTACGTTATCATTTGAGTTTCCCCATTATCTGCATTCGTCATACGTTGGTCGACATTTATACGTCGTAGCAACTAGAAGAAGGAAGCCAAGAAAATAGTAGGGCTGAACCCTGAATAATCTCGTCATTCGCTCGAAAATGGCGTCCAAGGCAGTCTTAGTCACTGCTCTTTTTGGTAAGTCGACTACTGAATTGTAATTGATTTATGATAGCGTCGTCACTTTCACTTTCTCCTTTATTTGTTATTTTAATTAGGGCTATTGTCATGTGCCTCTGGTATGGTTATCATCTCTGCTGGTGACTTGCCCTCACCAGTCAATCAGTGTGCTGAAGGACCAAGCTATTGGTGTCAAAGTATTGCAAATGCCAAATCCTGTAGGGCCACAAAACACTGCATCCAGACTGTTTGGGAGAGACAAGTTGTTCCCGATGACAATGACAGCATCTGTGAAGTATGCAAAAACATGGTACAACAGGCTAGAGATCAGCTTCTCTCTAATGAAACCCAAGAAGAAATGAAAGAAGTTTTCGAGGGGTCATGCAATCTGATGCCCATCAAAATGGTGCGCATGAAATGCACCAAGGTTGGTCAGAAATTTCAGTAGCAGTTCTTCAGTTTCTGTAGCTCATATTTTTTTGTAGTTGGTAGATGATTTCATCCCTGAACTCATTGAGATGTTAGCATCTCAAATGAACCCAACCATGGTGTGCACAACTGCTTTGTTGTGCAACAGTGCCTGGACTGACAATCTTTTGACAGAGTACCAAGGTGCCAAGGCAGTGACAGCAGAGCCATCAACAACTAACAAAAACAACAAATGTGAAACATGCCAGGCATTCATCAATAAGAATTCCCAGAGACTTCAAAGCTCTTCTCAAGATGATGTTCAACGTGTCCTATCCAATGTAAGAATTGAAAGACTTTACACAGAAAAATTATAACTAAAATTATGAAATGGTGTAGATCTGTGGACATATGAATAGCTACTCTGATGCTTGCATGGCTATTGTTGCTGACAACATGGAAAAGATCTATGGGTATATGGAGAAAAGCTTGCAGAAAGAAATGTGCCAGCCCTTGGGATTTTGTGATGAATCTCAGTTGAAGGTTTGTGTTGTATAAAACTTTATCATCCTGGTATTACATGTGTTACATAACACACTGGGTATTTTTAGCCGATGCGCGTTTCCATTCGCCCACTGTCCAATGACAAAAAGTTCGAATCCAAACTCGCTAAAAGTCTTTCATCGATGGCCAGCCTTAATGATGATCTGGAGTGCCAATTCTGCGAAGCACTCATTCAAAACGTCCGCAATATTCTCGTTGCTAATACATCTGAAGCCGAATTTATGACAGTTTTGACATCTCTTTGCAAACAAACTGGCGGTTTCGCTAAAGAGGTAAATTATTCCGCTTTGTCTATTATTTGTTCGCTTAAGTATTTCAAGTATTAATCTTTTAAATTCGTTTAGTGCGAAGCATTCGTTACTCAGTACGGCGAAGCGGCTTACTCCTTTGTAATGAACGAACTGGATCCTAAAGAAACTTGCCATCTACTCACCCTCTGCCCTTCTAAACTGGGCAGTGCCAAGGTTCGTTTACTAGTTTTCTCATTTGGGTTTACAAAACAGAATTTGTAACATTACTTTCGTTGTAGTTCCCATCGTCTTACTTGAGAATTGAACCTTCAGACAACATGAAAGCGGCCAAATTGATTCCAGCTGAACGAGTTGAGAAAACTAAGAAGGATGTTGACATCAGCAATGATCTCTTGGTTGGTCAAGATGAAGGCAATGCTCTCCTCGCCAGCGATTTTGTTCTCCCAGCCCAACGTCTAGTTCCCGCTTCAGTTGGACTATTGGGTCCGAAAAAGCCTGGTTGCATGTTGTGCGAGTACGTCCTTCATGAGATTGTGAACGATCTACACAATCGTACCGTCAAGGAAGAAATCGAAACTGTAAGAAAGCCAACTAACGTAGTCGGAGTCGTGCTTGATATTTTATCGAGATTTTCAAATTTTAGGTTGTGAAAAACATTTGCAAGAAGCTTCCGTCTACCATCGGCGAAGAATGCGGAAACCTTATCAACACATACGGAGATGCCATCTTTTTCCTTTTGAGTCAAGAGTTGGATCCTGCCGTTTTGTGTGTCCAACTTCAGCTATGCACTGGATCTGAAATTGAAGAAATTGAACTTCCCGAAAATCCATTCAAAGGTATTTTTTGTCTCCTTTCAAGTTCTTTTTTGAGTGCTGTAACCAATTTTTTTTTTTTTTTTAGCTCCGGCTTCAGAAGACCCAAACGCTTGCGCTTTGTGCGAGTTTGTCATTACCGTGTTGGATCGCAAATTAGAAGACAATCGAACGGAAGAATCGATTAAAGAAGCCCTTGAAGGTGTGTGCCAGCGTCTACCCAAGAGCGTGCTGAAAGATTGCGTTCGACTAGTCGATGCTTACTCCAACGAAATTGTTGAAATGCTTTTGGCTGATTTGAAACCTGATGAAGTTTGCGTCGCACTGAAAATGTGCAACCCCAAATCCTCTGAAAGTAAGCTGCAGTGTCACATTTCACCTCGACATTTCTTTTTAAATAAAATTCTTTTGTAGTTGCTGTTGTTGGAGAAGCTTCTGCAGGAATCACCGTCGGGGACTTCCTTAACAAAATTAAGCAAGATAAACCGAAGAATGTAGCGTCAACCAACTCCCCTGTTTGCGTGATGTGCGAGTTTGCCATGTCAACTCTTGAAAAGAGATTGATCACCAACAGCACCGAAGTTCGTATAATGTTTTGTTTCCGCCCCAGAATGATAGTACTAACTACCCTGTTATCAGGAGGAGGTTAAACGGGCCATTGACTTCTTGTGTGCTCACTTGCCGTCGACCGTTTCCGACATGTGCATCGATTTCGTCGAGCAATATGGGGATGATATTTTTGATTTGTTGACTTCCGAAATTGCTCCAAAGGCTGTATGCACACAACTGGGACTGTGCTCGCCACTAGAAAAGAAACTAAAATTGCTGGGACACCAGAATGAACAAGAAAAGTCGGTGGCATTGACCTTGCCCAGCAGATGCGAAATCTGCGAAATTGTTATCGAGTATCTAGACAAGCTGCTTGCAGATGATACAATCGAAGAAAGTATTGATCATATCATTGAAAGGGCTTGTGTTGTTATTCCTCGTGGAGCGCAAGATAAGGTAATTAGAGTAGTCGGATTGGTCCTATCGAACATATTTAATATCGTTGTTGTTGTCCTTTAGTGTACCTCCATCGTAGAAACATACGGGCCATACCTTATCAGCCAGATTGGCCAACTAATGGATAAGAAGAAGGTTTGCCAATCTTTGCATTTGTGCAAACCACCACCAGGCCAAGTGCAACTGTTGGGCGGAAAACAGTGCACATGGGGGCCAACCTACTGGTGCGCCAGCCCTCAGCACGCTGATGCTTGCAATGTAGGAATTAATTTTCACAATTGCCTTTTATCGAAATTTGAACTTCTTATTTTTCCTATTTTACAGGCTTTGGAGCATTGCCAGACAAAAGTCTGGATGAAATCTGAACCTTAAACCAATACGGCCTTCTTTTGTTTATTTTTCCCTATCCTTCTCATTTTTACGAGTCAGGTTGCATTCTGCCTTCTTTATTTCTTCTTAGTAGATTTTGAGTGATATGTTAGTTTATTCTTTCGGATCCGTTTTATAACTGGGAATGTGTGATTGGCGAAGCTCAAGAGAATCCGTGGATGGTCGCTCGAATAATCAACCATCGGGGAAGATTGAAATCTTTGGGTTTCTAGTTGCGGCCGACTGTAAATCCTCTCTTGTTATCCGCATGTAGCTCGAATCTTGAAATATATTTCGTTCGCGTTGTCAATTTAGGGAATATTGTGATTTTTGCTAAGGTGAGAGAAATACTCAAATAAGATTGATAAGAAATTATGGTGCTCCTTTAATAACCCTAAAACCCCATAAGATTAATCGGATTAACTAATAATTAGTAAGTTCGTCACGGTGGAGGTATCAAGGAGGCAATAAAAGGCGCCAGCCGGCCACTATAAAATCTAAATGTTACCAATGCCCGACAAAGCGTTGGCGGAACTTCACTTTAACTACCAAGGGGTGATATGGTAGGTGGGAAGACGTTGCCTGGCTTCATGTACAAATGATTGTGAGACCAGGTGAGATGACAGGTCCCTGCGCAGAACGTGGAGAAACGAGTAAAAGGTAGAAAACGTGAATGGCGTGACAGAAATGCATGCTAGTTTATTTGCAGGGCTCGTGAATTCTTCTCTGAATTCCGAGTTCTGTGTTTTAAAGAAGTAAAAGACCAAAAACTTATGTGATATTCATTCAAAGCAACCCACACAGTTCTGGAACTGCAGGACATATTCAAATTTAATCGAAACCACATGGCACTGTTTGTAGTGCAGACGATCCAGTTTCAATCTGTAGAGGTAGACGACCGACATTGTCGGTTGGCTTCAAACTCCAATCGCCTCAGGGTCGCTCATAGGGGAGTTGCCCAACCCAGAGTCGGGCCATGGCCTGTTGTTGCCGTAGCCGTGCATGTATTAACTTTGTTTTGCTTGACACATGATACCCAACGGTTTCATACTTTCATTTTAAAAAACGAGTCTTGCTTTTGACTAGTGATCTACACACTCTGCCTAATCAACCGACAACTTTGACAATCAATTTTCGAACTATTAAAAGTAAGCTTTATTCGACACATATCTCTACATAATAAGGTTGGTTAATTAATTCTATCGCGAGGGAGATTAATAATTTATTCTGATCACAAGAATACAATATAGCTAGCGTACCTTGTCTTGACACTGACCAGTTTGACCACCACGTCTTCAGCTTACAGCGCTCTTAGCTCCTTCTCGTCCCCCTTGGCCGTTCGTTCGTCTGCTTCTGTCGCGCAACGGGCAACGCCGAATAGCCGATAACTGACGAGTGACGAGAGGGATTACATTAGATGAAGAAGTAAAAGGAGCATTTTGATATTGAACCAACCTGGTATTTACAATATTTCACATGACTGAGCAACATAAGAAAGAAGGTTAGATTTTTAAAAATTACTTAAAGATCATTTGGTAATTGTTATGTTTGAATGTAGAGTACCTTCTGCACTTTTACAAAATTGCCTTTTGGACTACTATGAAATACTGAAGTTGACTACTTGAACCTTTTATCCATTATGCCTCTTCAACTTGTCAAAGATTTACCAGCTCATGAAAGAGCAACAGTGATTTGCATGTTTTGTAGTCGGAATGAAGATAACGAACTGCAGTATGGAAAATTCTACACCAATGAGTCAGTTACAGCCCATTACTACTGCCTTCTATTTTCTTCTGGGCTAGAGCAGAAAGGAAAAGATGAAGAGGGCATCTTAGGATTCTTAAAACATGATATTCTGAAAGAAACCAGAAGAGGAAGTAAACTACCTTGCAGCAAGTGTCGACACATTGGTGCCACTGTTGGTTGCTGTAACAAAGCTTGTAAGAAGTCCTACCACTTTCCTTGTGGTTCTGAAAGTCGCATGCTTAACCAGTACTTCGGAGCTTTTAATTCTTTCTGCATAAAGCATCAACCTGTTCAAAATGTGGTTATCAAATGCACTGGGCAGAAGGCAACATGCACAATTTGTCATGAAGAGGTTATAGCCCATCCCAGTTTTGATGTACTGTGGGCACCATGTTGCAAGAAGCAATCATGGTTTCATCGGATCTGTATGCAAAAACTAGCCCTGAGTGCTGGATATTTCTTCAAGTGTCCAATTTGCAGCAACAACACCTTATTCTGTAGCGAAATGAAACGATGTGGAATCTACATTCCGGAGCAAGATGCATCGTGGGAGTTGGAGCCTAATGCCTTCGAAGAGTTGGTCCAGCGACACAACAAGTGTGACCATGCCGCTTGTATTTGCCCTAAAGGACGGCAACATGACGGCGAGGGGACGTAAGTAAACTCCGACATCTGAAGAAGAAAACATCTCTTAATATTTCTTTTTGTAGGAGATGGGAGCTATTGTTATGCGCCTCTTGTGGCTCCAAAGGCATTCATATCGGATGTGGACGACTGGATTGGAGTACGATGGAATGGGATTGCGAGGACTGCAGTTCGCTCGAGTCAAGACGAAATAGTGCACCACGAGCTGCTGGACCTTCTACGACAACAGTTCCGCTAGCGCCCTCCATCGTTACCGAAATATTGGCTCCCCGTTCAGCCGTTAAACGCCCTCGCCCAATTGAATTGAGTAGCAGCAGCGACGACAGTAGCAGTGACGAAAGTGAAGTCGACATTACGTCGGTCAGCGACCCAGAGTCTCCATCCAACTCACTGACTTCTCCGACTAGTACTGAAACTTTTAACATTGCATTTCAATTAAAGGGGAAACACAAGGCACGGTATTTTTAAGCAAATATTTTCATACCATTTTCTCATAGTTCCAATCCAAACTTCGACAAGTATCGGGCCGTCAAGGAATGTTGCTAGAAGAGGTCGCGGTCCATGGGCTGCCCGCCCCCCAGGACGCAAACAACCGTGCAATTTCGATAAACTTCGTTTCAAAGTCACAGATGACTCCAAAAAAATTATAGTATGGTTCTTGTGAAAAAATTTGCTATGTGTCAATGTTAAAAAGATATTATTCATCTTACGAAATCGTCAGGTAATCATTGACAACGATCAGGCTAAGCCCAAATCGTACACCATTCCGGTCGACCAGCCGAGCTCTCCACGTCAACGTAGAATCCGTGCCAGCAACAAGTGAGGAGCCAGTCGACTTTTTATTGCCATCATTAATCGTTTTGGAATGATCTATTAATTTCCGCGGACGCGGTTTCTCATTGCACCCTATGTATTTACATTTACAATAAACGTGAAGATCGTTCGGTCATCTCATGCCATTTAAAACTTGCTCTTCTCAGTTCCTCACTAGATGTCGTGTGATTTGTTTTGGTCTGCAGACGTCTGAGGAAAATGTTTAGTTCCTTTAGTCCGTCTAGTGACATGGACGTATTTCGAAAACTTGTGCAAAAGGCCAAAAATGTTGTCATTTTGACGGGTGCGGGTGTATCAGCAGAATCGGGAGTGCCGACATTCCGCGGAGCCGGCGGTTTATGGAGGACCTTTAACGCTACAGATCTGGCCACCCCTTCGGCATTCCGGTCCAATCCTTCACTCGTCTGGGAGTTTTACCATTATCGTAGGGAAAATATGGCATCGAAATCGCCTAATGATGTACCGTACGATATTAGTTTTCTAGAATTCTATTCAAGTATATATTTTTTGTGGTAATAAGGCACACAAAGCAATTGCAGAATTTGAGCATAGACTGGCTAAAGAGGGTAGATATGTAAGTGTAATCACTCAAAACATTGATGAACTCCATCAAAGGGCTGGCTCAGTGAACATTTGCGAGCTTCATGGAAGCTTATTTAAGACCAGGTGTCTTAAATGCAAAAATATAGTACCTAACTATGACAGCCCAATTTGTGAAGCTTTAAGAGGAAAAGGGTAACATATATTTCCTTGCTGCAATACTGAAGGACAAGGAAACAAAAGCTTTTCTTCCCCTTTTCATAGGTCCCCTTCTGAAACTACAAGAGGAGAAAGAATACCAGAATTGCTGCTTCCAAGGTGTAAAATTCCCTCTTGTGGAGGACTTTTGAGACCTCATATTGTTTGGTTTCATGAAAATCTGGAACCTGCTATCCTCCAGAAAGCTGGTAACATTATGGATTACTGAAATGTTTGCTTAAATCCACAAGCAATAACATTTGCTTGAAATTTTTTTAAAGAGGGCGACCTTAACAATTGCGATCTGTGTTTGGTAATCGGAACATCGTCAGTAGTTTACCCAGCTGCAATGTTTGCTCCGCAAGTTGCTGCTAGAGGTGTTCCCGTTGCGGAGTTTAATATGGAAAGTACGCCCGCAACGCATCACTTTGGGTACGGATTCGAACAAATTTATTTTAGTTTATGTATATATTTAATTTTATGTTTATATTCGAATTTCAAATTGTAGATTTCATTTCTCGGGTCCCTGTGGAGAGCTTTTGCCGAAAGCACTGGCTCCTTAATAAATACTGAACCGATTAAAGGAACTGGCCAGATAAATGAATCGGAAAATTGTTGTCTTGTTGTAGACAAAAGGGCGAATAGCAGTTGGGAAATTACATTTTAAGTTAATGCATGAATATATTTTTGGTGTCAAATTTGCCTAGAAATCAACCGTCAAATAAATGTCGCTGTTATTTCAATTTCTCAAATTGGCATTATGATCCGGAGTTGTAAGGTGGAGTCTGAATTTGAATTCTAGTAGATGACATTGTCTTCGTTAGCTTTATTTATCCCCTTTTTCTTCCTTGGAGCCATCCAACAGATGTCCTCCAAAATATAAAGCAGCTACGCCGATGGATGGTAATTCCCCTTCCCCAAAATTATCGTGAAATTTTCATGTAAGTATCATGCATAGCCAACCGAACTTTTCACACAACAGTGCGCTAATCTTCATCCGCGTTGTATTGCCGAGTAGGCTACATAGAGTACGAGATCCAGAACTCAAACTTCACGATAACAAATTAGCTTATTTTACTTAAGACCCCTCGGGATCCTCCCAGCAACGGAATCCCGTGGTTTCATTCACCCTTCTTGATCTAGTCTTGATAATGTTTAACATTTCTCTGCCACCATCAGTACCAAACAATACATTAATTAACACTTTATTCCTAAGTCAAAATCTTTCATGAAGATTACCTTGTTTGTTGTTTGTTTGATGAAAAAATGTGTTTATATTTTGACCGTCTCTGCGTTCGGCTAATCTAAGCATTCGTGGCTCGATGCAACTCTTCAAATTTTTTCTTGTAGTTGGCAGCTTCATTTACTGCATTTTCTAGTTTTTTGTTAGCTTCATGTAGTTGGTTCTTGTAGTAGGCTGCTTCAATTACTGCATTTTCTAGTTTTTCTTCTAGTTGGCGTTTCACTTCGTTGTATCTTCAAGAAGAAAGGGGGAAAAATAAGGAAGCTTGTTAATTCGTTCTAAACAAAAGATATTTTCTATACCAGTAACGCAAATATACCAGTAATGCAAATTAGAAAAACTGAAACTTACAAAACGTTTTTGTTATCCAGCTGTCTATTCAGGAGATACATTTTTTGTTGAATTTCGACAACTAAATTGTTTAAATTTATAGTACTTTGTGTTAAAGTATATGCTATTGGTAAGCTTGTGGGGTCTGAAGGACCATCACGTCCACATAAATTATTCCCATCAGACGCCATTGTCGATAAGTGTTCCTTAAAGATGTCCTGCCAGGCCAGGTTCCCATGCCCAGGTATGGCACGTTGTTTGAGCCACAGCCTACAGGGATTTGATCAAATCGAAAAAAATCATGATCGATCCAAGCGAAATAATTTGTGCAATCCGATCGATGGGGAATTTTGATGTTCAATCGCTAATGTATGCCAATCGATTTACTCGAACCCGATGAATACATTTATAAATCGAATGGGTTTGACTAATTTGAATGCAAGGTTTTCATGTTCGGTAAATATTTTCGATAATTTGAACGCCAGCTTCAAACTGAAAAAGTTTTTTTAAATGACAAGATTTTATTTCCTCAGCGTGACTGTTATTTCTTACCGTCGAGCGTTATATTTCACGATTTTTTTAAAGGTAAAGCTGGGTAAAGAGATTTAGGAATTCAAATTTGTTTCTTTCTGAGAATTTTTTTTCAATCATAATGTTTAAAGTAAACGTCACCATACGTGAACGGTGAATCAGCGTTTACATTTCGTCAAATATGTTTTCCTCTTACATACAAGTTTTTTCCAATAACGTGATTACTTGCCGATTGCCGTTCCCGGCGCCCGTCGGGCGTCGGTGAATAAGTGCCGCCGCCAGCCGCCGCCACAGGAAGTGTCGCTAGCTAGACGGGGCTTCGGTTTCTGGTTTCTCCTTTGGCGCCAGAATGAAGTGTGGGTATTGTGGTACGTTTGTGAATGGCTAACAAATAAAAATGTACGTCAGTGACTTGAAACGCGAGTTTTACGATGTTATTTTGGGAAAAGTAGGACATTTTTCTATCAGTGTTGTATGCAAAGTGATTATTTACATCTCTTTTCTATTTTTAGCGTGTCCTGATATTTGTAAATTTCGACGTGGATGCAATATGCTCATGTCGAATTCTGCAGTACCTACTGCTTTGTGATTCTATTAGCTACTCTATAATTCCTGTACAGAATCAAAATGAGCTCATTTCAGCCTACAAGGAAAGCTCAGAACAGGTACTAATAGGACTTTCAGTGTTTATGGATAATTACGCAGTGTAAACTATAACTTCCTTTGTGTTAGTCAAATCACATTATTCTTATAAACTGTGGGGGAACTCTGGATATTGTTGAAACATTAGAACCAACTGAGGAAAAGGTGTTCTTTATTGCTGATTCTCATCGTCCTTACGATGTTTGTAACATCTATAATGATGGACAGGTTGGTTAATTTAAAGCAAATTTTAATTAGTTTCTTTGTTTGCTAATAACATGCCATTGTCTAGATTTGTTTGTTGGGTAAGTCTAGTGAGAAGGAAGAAATTCCATCTTATGAAGACATTTTTGGAAATGATGATGACGATGAGGTAATTCATATCCAAGTAGTATTTATTTCAGTTGTATGAGTGTATTAATGATTCCCTTTCAACCTTTTAGGGTAGCAATCCTTCAGATGGAGAGGTGAATGATGATGATGATGATGATGGAGAAGTACGCGAATCTAGTTCTAAACGACAGAAACTGGATCCAGCTGAAATGGTTATGCGCCGTAGAGAAAAAAGACTATGGCATGAAAAAAGAAAGGAAATTTTGTTTAACTACATGCAGTTTTCTTTTTATTCGTCATCGGTAACTTAAATCAAATTGCTTAGGTATCAAAATGTGTCAATAATTAATTTTTTATTATTATAGACTGCACTTCTTATGTTTGAACTTGCTTGGAAATTATCTCGCGACAGCAATGACCTGCTATGGTGAGTGGTTTTTCTCGGGATTTCGCATTTAAAAAATATTGCTTCATTGGCCATTTACGACATCAGGTGGGCTATTATCGGTGTGGGAGAACAACAATTGCTAGGCAAAGTTGAGTCGAAAACTTCGGTTCTTGACAACGGAAAGCTCCAAAGTCATATGATTCGACTGGCACATTTATCGCAACAGGGCGGTGATTCGACAGGAACTAAAGATGCACTCTACATAACACATGAAAAAGAGTAATGCCATTATTATAGATTTATAAGGATTTTACGATTGCGAATTCTCTGGTATTCAGTTTAAATCTGACGATGTATCGTCATTGGAGCTTGTTGGAAAGCTTAAAATATTCTCCTCAAACCGCCTGTCATTTTCAACTTTGGACGCTGAAAGGAGAGAAGAAATTGAACGAATTTTTAGCTGAATTGGGGTAATTTTTTTTTACTCTCTCACTAGGGGGTTCTTTAATTAATGTTCAATATTGTTCATGTTGTTGCTTTGTAACAGACTCCCACTATCGCAGTGTCGCCAAAAGTACAGTTCAATGGATATCGAGTTGCGTAACGATCTTCGCTCCATTTTCCAGAAAAAAGTGGAGAAATACGACTTGGAAGATTTGGTTGAATACAGTTTCAACTCTCAGTACGGATTCCGGCCAAAGAACGCGGCCAGTGACTTTGTTTACGCCCTCATAGCCCTCCTCGATTCAGCAGAAAAGGATAAAGACCCACACGACTCATTTCACGATGCTTTGGAATGCCTCTCCAAGTATTTATGACTACCAAATTCTTTATAAGGAATAGTGATGAGTATTTATCCCTTTTCAGTTCGAAAATGGAAGCCGTTTATAAAGGAATGGAACTTGCCAAGTTGCAGCAAATGGCTATCGGCAAAGAAGTTCATACTTGCCTTGACATGGGTCATGTGATCAGTGCAGGGCCTTGTTTGTATGCCGTTATACAAGACGTAACTAATATTTTCACATGCGATTTTTTGTAGAAAGTATTTGATTTATGGTTAACTAGGGTACGCCTGACGCCAAGTTCTATGGTCATCCCCATAGCCTGCTTATGCTTGGTCAATTCCTGCTCAAAGCTCACATATCCCGAGCAAGAGGTCGAGGATTGAGAGCTAGAGAGCTTCCATTAATCATTTCAGCACCCTCGGCAAGTCGACCTTCTAACTGCCTTTTATTGGGCTTACCTCCTTTGTCTCTGGATTCCCCGAAAAAGTATTTTTCTGTTTCTTTAACACGATTTGCCTGAGAGGCATTCACGGTTTTGTCTTGTAGCCTGATAGGTAAAGCCTTCGAGCAAGCAGCTGAGAACACACAAACAGAAATTACATCTGTATTTTTTGATTCCTCTGGTATGAAAACAATTTTACCATGTTAAAAGTCAAACAGAATTTTTTTAACGAATGTTTTTCCTTCTTTTTAAATAGTGATTGAGATCAACTCGGAATGCCGAAGCAACTTCTTGGATTCGCTATTTTCACTTCTGGAATGAAAAAAACTTGATGACTAGATCTCGATCGCGTAAAGATGAGTAAGAAGACTATATCAAATGCGTACGTTTTTTTATTTACTTATTCTTATTTAAGGCGATGCCTACTAGAAGAAAATTTCTTTTAATTGTATATGTCTTAATTTTAAAACAGTATGTAGCATTTTGTTGGCGATTTCCCGTGCAAATTATATATGTCGCCCCTTATATGACTTTGATTGAAGATTTTTTTTTTTTCATTATCAAACGAGATGCCATGTCTGTGAGTGATGAAATATGTGTCAAGTCCAATCTTTGGGATCTGTTTGATGTTTCTTTAACAACGTAATTCTGGTTTCTGGCAAAACTGTTTTCGACGTATGTTTTCCGTTCCACTATAATAATAGCATATCTATTTTCGTTCTATTGCAAACATCATCACGGTTTGCTGCGCCGCTTCTGTTATGAAATTGTTGTTTTCCTGCCACGACAATAATGTTGCGCTTCAAAGCTTATTTCTGTTGTGCCATCCGGGGGATCCCTTTCGCGGATGGATTCATTTGTGGTCCACGTTCGTGACAATTTTAACCCCAAGTCTGAGGAACCTGCTGTTCCTTACACGACGACTCTTTTGTTGTGCCGCAACGGATGCAGATGGTTTAAATGGGGATGATGAAGAAGAAATCCGGACTTCGCAAATCTTTTCTAGGCTAAACAACGCACCGATCATTACTGTCCGAGTTGCTTTGTTTTTGCTTCTCTTGAGGTACAAATAGAACGAGACAAGACGAGGGCAAACGCTTCTAGCGTATTTTGGCTTGGCTTGTTCCTCAATGAGCTACTATAGGCTCACCAACGAGATCAAATCAGCCTTTGATTTGTTCAAGACGCCCAATCTGCGCCCAGCGCTCTGCTTGAATTGTATTTCAATTGAAGTAATCGGGTGAGTGGGACACAAAGTTTCAGACCATTTCTTTGTTGGACATGATTGGCTGACTAGGTCAACCTCGTCTAAGAAACCGTGAAGTAATCAGAGCTGTCTTTCTTTTTAGAAATTCTGAAGTTTAATTTATCGCCTGCGGTCACCTTCAACAAGAATCAGTGCTCATAAAAATTAGTTTCTCTTCATGGCGGGACTGGCGGGTGTCGTCAATCAGTCGCCTCAGCATGTAACATGATGGCAGTTGGTAATTTTCATGTGTATTTTGCACCATATTCAAGTTTTTCGAAACGGAAGTTCGTTGAACGCTTGAGCGCCGAAAGCCATCTGCTCTTGAATTTAGCCATCGCTTTAGAAATTTTTTCGTGTGTAGCCTTCTCTGCCTTTCACTTGTAGCATCCGTTTTATCAGTATTCAAAAACCACTCGGCTACAGATGCAAAATACGTACAATCAGAACAGATTTCTGTTATCAGAAGAGGCTGTCGGCTTGTGAATCTCTGGGAATCTTTCAGACGGTTGCAGTGTCGGTGATGAAAAGACGAGCTGTGAGGCCAAGCGTGACTGCTTTCTTATCCCGCCCTGAAGCATCGTAAAGCTGTGCATCATCGCTGTGGGAGAAAAGATAGAAAAACAACACGGAAGTCGGCCGACAGAAAAGGTGGAGGGTTTCAATGAACAGCCTCGGGCCGTTTGATGGGCAACGGGAAGGTAAAAAGTACCGGTATGCGTGCAAGTGATGGCCAGTCAAGAGGCAACTATTCGCCAGTGAGGAACGTTTTCAGTTCGAGTGCCAAGTGCGATTTGACAAGCGCATTGTTCTTTCAACAACATTTCATCCTTGTAGACAAATATGCATGTTAGTGATGCACTGTCATTCTAGTTGATTGAAAGACGCTGCTGTTTTTGGATCTTTACGGCTAGCTCGCAGTATAATTCTGATATTGCCGAGTATCGGATGTGCAATGGGAACTTGACGCTAGCTTCGTTAACAACTTTTCCCGTGGGACTTACTTCCAAGTGAAATTTATAAGGAAAGAGGAAATGGACGTTTTTAAAGGTGTCTTCCGTGAAGAGGGATGGGCGACGCCGTTGCTAGGTATTAACTTAATTTCCTTTTCATAATAATCTTTTTCAAAATTTATTAACAATTTTCTTTATCTTAGCGATGTCTGTCATCGCGCTCTGTGCTCTTCTGCTTTATACAGTCATCTGTTTCTGCTATTGGATCAAACCGTCTCCTAGGTAACCTCCTCTGAAAAGCTTTACAGAACACTGATTGTTTACTCGACTGGAATACTATAATATGTTGCGCGCGGTGTCCTTCTAGCGGTTCTTCACCTGACGAAATTTTCGTGTCGGTTTTGTTAACAGTATATCATTTTACTATTTTAGGAGTTCAAATTTGCTGCCATGGCTGCAAATGCCCTTTCTTCTCGGTCTTATTTTCTTGGCATCCACGTCTATCGTAGCGGCTGTGCCGTTAAATGACGGATCGTGTCGAATGCTTTTCCTCGGACCTGGAATCGGTTACGTCTTAATTATTGCTGGGTTGTTGTCACGAATTATCCAGCACACCATGCGAGCCCATGTCGTTCTCCATTGGCTACTTATCTTTTTCGTCGTCCTTAATCAGATGGTCATTAGTGTAGCCTATCTGCTCCGAACAACGCGAAAGAAATGCCAATTGACAGTCCACGACCAGTTATTGATGATGCTGTATCCAGCTTTACTAATTGGCGTCGTCTTATTGCTGGTCTATCGGACAGCTCGACGAACTCGATCGCAATGGAAGTCACGAGAAGCAATTCATGTTGGATTAGCTACTACTTTTGCGGGAGCTTTCGCCGGATGCTGGTTGGGTGCAGCTTGTGTTCTTGGAGACGTCCTTTTGTCGTCGTGTCTTGGATTTGGATGTTTGGCCACTACCATCATCGTTTCTCTGATTTCCTTCATCCCAAGGCAAGAACGAATGGAACCCCATGACGAAAGCATTTTTTCGGATAAAGAAGAAATCTACAGCGATGGTGATTCACCGGATATGCGCAAAATCGTGGATTACCTGGAACCTAGAGGTTCCGAAAAACCTATAATCGAGCCAGGTTCGTGCTTTTGGCAGTTTATAACGATTCCTTTTGACACGTCATTACCTATAATTGCTATTCCGTTTTGATAGAAATCATTATAGTGCCCATTACCCCAGACGGTCAAGCGCTACCCGATATAGCGTTACAAGCTATCAAGGCTCGCAATCAACAATATCATCACCACCTACAGCAAGGCGGTAGGAGGTCTCGTGAGCATGGCGATGATGGCCATGGGCGTCATCGCCATCACCACCATCATCATCACCAACAGGGTGCGCACCGTCCCCATCGGTGGCACAACAAGCTTCGTTCAGACTTGACAGCTAGCCGGAGAATGAAATCATTGAGATCACGAAAAGAGACGGCAAGTCGTGGACTTGCTAGAAATGTGTCAGACAAAGTTAATCGAACACCCTATAATCATAGGGGATGGTTGTATTAATTTACTACGTGATAGAAATCTAGCGGGATTTCTTTTATAATTTATATTGTGTATAGTTAAGCGAGACAAGACGCTCTTTTAAATCCTCTTGTCAGGTGTGTTGTACACCTATATGTTCCTTAGAATACAGAGTTTGATTGTTTCAACTTTTAGAACTCCGTCACTCCATCAGTTGTCGGCTAATTTTTTTTTCGGAGGTAGTTCCGGTGGTCTCAATAATTCTTTAGACGTAATAATCAGAATAAATTTAAATTTTACTATTAGAATTAGAATGTAATGGAAATTTAGTCTTCAACTTACAAAAATGCTGGAAATGTTAAGAAAATTTAAAGTAGGGAAAAAACGAGCAACCGCAACCAGATGTCGCAACTCTGCCAAACAAGAAAGTGACATTAGTGATCCAGCAGGTCGCCTCAGAATGGATAGGGTAAGTCTTTTTCAGAATTATCTTTGGGATTTTAAGATATTTGAATGATTGGATACAAAAAGGACGTGCTTTAATGTATCTGTAACTTTAAGAGCTTAAATTGGATGTATCAGGGAGATGCATTGAAGTATATACATTTGGGGTTTAAAATGTCTGTCAAAAACATAGTCGTAAAAAGTATGCTGTGTGGTCTTTTTTAAGTGGTCTGTTTATTTCCACTTTACAGAGTTGAGAGAATTTAAAAAACAGTTTTTGTATTAGATTTTTTTTTGTGTTTGGAGTTCGGACAAGTAAATATGTTTTTAGGTAGTTCCTTTGATTGTTTCATTTCTGTATCAGCTTGTGTTTAACTGCAGGTTCTTAATATTTATAACATCATAGCTATACATTACATCTAGGCAGGAGTGTAGTCAAATTTTATTGCAGTTGCATGTGTTCTCATTTTAATTGGTAAGGCTACTCATCAACTGCGTATACACATCTGTAGGTATATAGTCTTCTAAACATTGCTTCAGGGCTTCTACCTTTTCCTTTTAGCCAGATGACATTTAAATATCTGCTTAATGACAGAACTGGTAAAACATTTTGCCAACTTTCAGCTGCTGCTCTCTAATGGAAGAACATCAATTGTGTTCATGACAGTGTTGTAATAGCTTTTAGTGCTAGGCATAGCTTAATTGAAAATTTGCATATAATGTGATTAATGAATATGTTAAGTGTCCTTATACTTAACTGGTTTGCAGTTGGTTGCACTGAGGAATATCATTTATGTGTCTAAGTAAAATGTTGTTATTTTGTATTTTTTTTTTATTGATGCAGTCGCCCATTTACCGTGAAGGCGCGCGGCGGGGGTAAACGTTTGTTTGTTGACTAGGAGGGAATTGTAGTCCAGTAATGGATGTACCTGATTGTGATGTTTTGACTTGTTCTGGTACAAGTCTCAACGGAATTGCATGATTCTTAATTGCGCTTTACAGTTAATCTTTAATGTCCCTCCCTCCATTACGAACAGTTGATCACTTATTCTTGCAGGACTGATTATACCGGGAGCGGCGAACTTTCTGTCTATCAAAGGCATCTCGTTGGCTTCTTATGAACCTTTCTTCGACTTGTGGATGAAAAGTCGTTTTTATGATTGCATAAACTAATTCGAAGAAACTTAAACTCCTAGACTCTTTGTTCTTTCTTTGTATAGCATTAGTGTAGCGGGTTGTTGGGCATTACCTATAAAATATTGCTCTAGCGGATCTTTGCCGCTGACGCGAAGAAAACTATTAGTGAAAATCATTTCTTGTAATTTTATGACACGTTAACGTTATTATAGACACATGCTGATCACCCCGTTTCTATGTTAATCGCCCTTCTCGTATTTGCAGGGAAACGACGTCCAAGGTGGATACGACGCTACTTGGAATCAACCCGAAAAACTGGAGCGCAATTGGTGCATGAAGGGCACGCGGGAACATAAAGTATGTACCCACGTACCAATGTATAATGTATATGTATAATAAAAACGTAAAACTATATAAATAAATCAATGAACCACGCTGACGGACTTTTATTCCTTGTATTTCTCTGTCATACTTTTTCAGCGAGTTCTTGCAAAATTTTGCAAACCACCTGTAATTTTTTGCTGGTAGAAACCCGGGAAAATCCCGGGGAGCCGTAGCTCGGAAAGAAGAGTGACGTTCTCGTGGTCTAAGAGGACAGAGTTCAGGCACTAGTGGCCATCCGGAGTGCGATTGATACTAGTCGGGCGCTTGGCTGTATTCACCCTTTCGAACAGCGCCCACTCCACCTCAAATCTGCATGTCGGGAATCAGGACCGGAATTGGAAGGATAGAAGGTTACAGGTAGAGGCTACACTTTTCAGCAGGCACCTGAGTGTAGTGCAGGCTGGCGCACGGGCACCATTAGCAAGCCCCGTGAATGGGACGTTCACAGGGCTTGCTGTTTTTATTTATGTGTCGACGAGGATTTGAACCTCTGATTTCTGCGTTGCAACTAGACGCTTTGCCACAAGGCTACAGTCGACACAATCTATTTATGATATTAAATCTACCGTTTGTCGGAAGCGAATCCAATGAATAAAATTTGTTGAGTTCAGAATGCCGAAATCATTTATGTTTCGCGCGGGATTCCACTCGCGTCGTACGTCTCCATAAACCATTTTACACCACCTGGTGCTCTAATTTATTGTCAGAAGGAAGGAAATGATTATTGAAGAAGTATAAAATTTTTTCTTGTCGAGATTTATATTCGAAAATCCGGACGATATCGTAATTGACGAAAAAACAATCGTGAATATTTTACTCCTGAGCATGGCCAAACCTTTTACAAATAACTTTTGAATTTATTTTTACTTTGACTGCTGGATTAACTTGTGTAAACATTTTTTACTTTAAAACAACCGTTTTTAAACGTCGTTTTATTTTGTTGAAACTGTCCAATCCATTCATTGGAGGGATGAAATTCAAAATGGCGTCGCCATACTTCGCCACCTACTGGTCAATGAGATTATGAAAATAAAAAGTCCTGCTGACACTGAACGTACCGTCACGAACAAAATTGAGTTTCAATAAAAAATTGAATTACTTTGGATGGAAGAAAAATTTTGCTACTAAATGTCATTAAATTTGTTACCTTCAGAAAAAGATGAGACGAAATAGATGGAAAGTCGAACAGGTCAAATAAGTTTTCTGACAGCCAAAGCCATTGATGTATTCGCTACGTGTCAATTGGTTACAGGAGAATACACCCGTCACAGGAAAAAGAACTTCGTCCAATTGAGGTGAACAACATTGAATGGGATCAATAATCGTCGTTCGCAATCATTACAGACGAGAAAATCGAAGTTGGATAGCAGGATTGGCGAGGAAAGGAAAACACATTCGATTTAAGGGAGGAATACTTATACGAACCATCCAGTTTTGTTCTTTCCCAGATGGATGGATGATGGAGGAGGCTTTTTTTTTCTTTATACAACGATGGATGGGTTACCTAGTCACACTTCCATGTAAAGGACGAAAAAAACGAGAGACAAGGGAACCAGAAAACAAAAAAAAAATCCTCCATTTTCGTCACACGACGTGGGCTTGGGCTCTAGACACGAGGCACATCCAGTAATTAGTTTTTTTTTGTTTGCTTTTCTGTCGTCTTCAAGGGAATATAAGAAAACATTATTTTCTCTCTCTCTCACTCTATCTCCCTAAATGTTTTTAGCGCCAAATACAAGGACGATCATCTCCAAAATGTTGCTTTTTTTCGAGGCACACGAGTGGTACGCGAATGAGGTGGGAAATGGGAGGACGAGAATAGGCGACCGCGAGTCAAGTCCGCTAATAAAAATGTAAGCATCTTCCTTGCTCCATTAAGGACTACACAGGGAGTTCTTTTTCTTTCTTTCGGGGGAATAATATATGATGTATAAAAAAACTGCGCGACATAGGAACAATTATGGCTAATTACACTCTAGAGCGCGATAGATGGTGTGCGAGGGAGAGGGTTCCGAATGTGTTGTTTGTTGTTGTAGGGTCGAAAAAGGTAATTCTGGAAAAATATAAGAAAGTCGAAGAGCTCGAAACGTCGAGAGAGAGATTTTTTAGGTGCAGCTCTCCAACCCGGCTCTTCTGTAGTGGTAATGCAACACGAAAGCGTATATCAATCATCAATGATGGTATGAAATGGATTCAAATTCATGGGCAAAAAAAAGGGGAGGCAGGAAAAATAAAGGAGGGGTTTTAAGAGAAATGTGTGTGTGTGTTGTTTGTGTTTTTGGGGATAAACAGTTGACGAGTCTTAACATGTCAAATACAGTACAACCAAGAGTGCAAACAAAAAGTCTAAGTCACTCACAAAAGGCCAGTCCAAATGTGTGTGACTCGCTAACTGATTTATCAAATCATCGATTTGCTGGTGGGGAGAGAGAAGAAAGAAAAAAAGAAAACAAATCGGAAATAAAGAGAACCCTGTGCACAAAACGCGATGAGGTTTACTAGCGCATTTGACTGCGAAAGAAATCAGAATCTAAATAATACGACGCTGATGTGTACGAGTGTGTAGTAGGGATGCAAGGTGAGGGGCAAAGGTGCGGCATAAATCAACAAAAAAAATACGGGGAGTGTTTGAAAGGTAAAAGGGAGGGAAAAAAAGAAAAGGAACGCCAAAAAAATGTCGTGAAATCATGCAAATATATCCATCTTTGCAAAATGGGGGAAAAGAGGGGGAAAAATGGGGTGTTGATGTGTGTCTTGTGTTGTTGTTGTTGTGTGTGAGTGTGCCAAAGAGTTGCACCTCCGCCGACCACTATCTATTTTTTTTTTCTCCATCATCTTGGCTTGAAAATTTCACTGCACTGCGTCACAAATTGCTGCGGCATTTCGATGTCGACGGCCAAGCGAGAAGAGGAAACGAAAACAACAGAGAATAACCACGGTCGTACGCTCGATCTGCTTGCCATGTTCCAGTCGAAACGTCTCAAACTGCCGTCGCGCAAACTGCAATCGTGCAATCAATGTTCACACACCCCACCACTTCGGCACGCTCTCTTTGACTCCGTGCTCACTTCCACGTCGTAGTTGCTTTCGTTTTCTTCTTCTTCTTCGTCGTCGGCTTCTTCTACCTATTCGGCGAACCAGAAGTGCTGGTACTGCGCCTTGCCCGGGCTGTTGAGCGAAGCGTAGGCGTAAGGGGCCACGGCTGCAGCCACTTGAGGATGGGCCTGGAACACGGCGGACGGCTGCAAATGAGCCGGAAGTGGATGACTATGGTGAGGATGAACTCCGTGGTGTGTTCCATTCAAGACGGGACCAGCTCGAGAGCTGCTGTGATGTGCAGGAGGAGGAATCGTACTGGATCGAAAAAAAAAGAAAATGGCGTTAATAACAATCTTTAGGCAAATCAACCGAAAAACCATTCGTCCAGGGTCCACGAAATTCCACAAGGTCCAGTTTTACCTGCGATACAAGTCTGGTTGATGATAAAGCGGCTGGCCGGCGGCTGCCACAGCCGCCGCGTTCAACGGATGCTGCGGCGACAGGCAGAGGGCGGCGGCTGCGGCAGCAGCTACCGCGGCCGCCTGGTGACGACTGGACGGGCCCGGCTGAGGTGACAAGTGTGCGTGACGATTACTCCGACCAGAGTAGCCTAACAAACCATAGACATCAGTCTTGACTGGCCCTAACGTTGGTGCAAAATGTCCAGTATCTATACTGTAATAGCCATTCTGTTCGCGTTGCTGTTGCAACTCGGCGTCGAAGCGCTGCTGGCGGTGGGCAGCTGGCGGATGCAAATAGTCTCTTTGCTGCTGTTGTTGCTGCTGCTGTTGATCGTAGTCCTGGCGGTAGCTGCGCTGATGCTGCTGCTGAGAGACTTGCTGCGGCGCCGCTTGAAAGTGGAGAACTTCCGACCCGTTGCTGAAATCGCACGGCTGGTGAGTCATCGACGGCCTGTCAGCGACGTAATCGATGTAACCATCGTTGTTCGTCATCTGGTGTTCTTGTTTCGGCTTGTTGTTGTCCACCATGCCACACTCCGTCTGAGCTTTGGCCAGCAATCGCTTCTTCTGCGACAAGCTGGCTCCGCCACCTCCGTTGTAGGACGAGGCCGGCTCCGGCTTGATCTCGCGCACCACGTAGCTGTTCGAGTTGTTGTAGTGCTGCTGACGGGGATGGTGGCCTTTGGCCGGACTTCGGTGCTCTTCATCGCTATCTGGCACCGTTACGCAGCTGACAACCTACATAGATAGAAAGTGATGATATAAAATTGGCAACTGGGTCGAATCGACCGGAAAGAGAAAGATTCGAAAACTTACCGGACGAACACGATGCTGATGTTGTTGTTGTTGTTGTCCTGTGGCTTTTGATCGAGCGGCGGTTTTCTGAGAAGTTGTTCCTTCGTCGTCAGAATCGGATATGGTGATGACGGACACGGCGGGCGAAGGTGTGTCCTCGATGGTAATCGTCGGCTGTCTGTGATTCCGCCCGTTGTTATACTGCTGCTGTGAATGCTGAGACGGATGCTGCCAATGTTGAGCTGGCGAATTCCGGCGACGGTATTGCTCGTTTTGTTGCTGCTGCTGCTGCTGTTGCGGCGGAGAGCTCTCCTTAACGCGTTTCTTGACCGGACTCAGTTGAATAGACTCTTTCTTTTCTGCCATATGCGCCTGATGACCATTTCGCTGCTGGATTTGCTGAGACTGTTGGTAGTGATGCTGCTGCTGCTGGCTGTGGTGCAACTGCTGTTGCTGCTGCTGGAGCAGATGGGCCGGTTGCGGAGCCTGTAATAAAAAACCATTTGATGAGGAAAAACAGTCCAAAGTGTTTTGGAAATTTTCTTCAATACCTGTAGCGTGAACAGGGCCGACTTGTGTGTTGCGCCGTTGTTTCGTTTGCTGTTGGGCCAATGGTCAACAACACCGACAGCGTCGTAAACGTCCGGCAAATCGACTGGGAATATGGAGCGCTGGTCTTGGTGGACGCCACCAGATTGATCCACCAGTAAATGGCGACCCCAGTCAGAAGCGTCAGCGGCCTGCAATAGGGCGGCAGTTGGTTGCTGCTGGAGAGCGGCCGAGTGTTGGTGGTTGGGCGCCAACTGCTGCCAAGAAGGCACCAAAGTCATTTGACGATTTCCTGGCCAGCAACCCGGTCCCTGAGTGGCCAATAAGACCTGTCGACCAGACTGTTCCACCATAGAAACGGGAACATACTGCTGCTGGGCCAAAGGGGGCTGGTGTAGCTGCAATTGGGGTGGTTGTTGGGCCACAACGGCCACTGGTTTCGATGGCGAAGTCAAACTCTGATATGACGGCGGACACAACAGCGACGAGACGAACTGATGCTGAAATGGATCCGCGCGAACGGCGGCGCCTGAAGTCAACAAAAAAAAAAACCCAGACGCAATCAAATGAAATGTAAATCCAGACAGGTTTTTTCTATCGTCAAGTAGCCGTTATACCTGCAGCATATTGGCGGGCGGCTGCTGCAGCCGCAACAGCATTACGACCGTTGTAAAGAGCGGCCGGATACTGGTTGGCAGCGGCCGCAGCGGCGGCTGCAGCGGCAAATTGGCTGTTGAAGGTCAGCGTGACATTGCCATTGGTGCCGGGCACAAAGTTAGCCACTAGAGAGCCGGCGGGAGTCGTCGAATGTCCCTGCTGCACCAACGTGTTGGGCGGCTGGTAGTGACTGCGACGGCACACCTCCATCATTTGAACGCTGGCCTTAACGTTGCTGCAATGAGCGTAGTCGACAAGGTGCGACAGCGTCACGAACTGGTGCTGGAGCGCCTCGCCGGGCGTGATGCGCCGCTCCTGATCCATCGTCAGCATCCGTTTCAGAAGGTCAATGAAGTCGCGGCGGTCCGCCTTCTCGGCCATCAGCTCGCCGCCTTCCAGCTCTGTGGGCACGTTCACCTGGCCGATGTCTTCCAGACAGTTGAAAATGTACTTGCGGGCTTCTTTGGATTTGATGCCCGTCTCGGCTTCGTGCTCTTCCGGCGTTTTGAGGCGCCAGAACGGGTAGCTGGACTCCATGTCGCGGTAGAAGAACTTCATCGTCTTGGTCGCCGAGTTGAGCATCCGCTCAGAGGGCAGACCCTGCGTCTGGCTGATGTATCGAATTTGATCGTACTCGGAGGAGCCCGGGTAGAGGGGCCATCCGAGGAAGAGTTCGGCCACTACGCAGCCGAGCGACCACATGTCGATAGCCTCACCAAAGGGAAGGCCCAGGATGATTTCGGGCGCTCGGTAATAACGAGACTGCAGATACGTGTTGCAAATGGCCTTGCTCACGTGCGAGGCCGAGCCGAAATCGATGACTTTGACTCGGTACGGTTGCCTCACCGGGTCCACCAACATGATGTTCTCCGGTTTCAAATCAGCGTGAATCAGGCCAAGTTGCTTCAACTTAAGCAAGGCAGTCAGTACCTGGAAAAGAGGTAATCGGTAATGAAGCAAACTGGGAGCGAGCGATGTAGCGATTAATCAAAGGCATTACTTGTTGCATGATCGGGCGAATGTACTTTAAAGGCAACGGACTAAACTTGTTCTGCTTCAAAAAGTCGTAGAGGTTCTGCTCCAAGAGTTCAAAGACCAGGCAGGTATGATTCTTGTGCTGAAAGCACTCGTGCGCCCGAATGAAATTGAACTCATCCGCGTTCTCCTGGCTCAATCGCGACAGGATATTGACCTCGATTTGACCCTGGCGAGCGTACGATGGATGATTCTTCAAGATCTTGATGGCCACCACTTCGTTGGTGCCCTTCTTCCAACATTTGACCACCTGGACAATAAAAAACAAGAAACCCCCAATGTCGCAACTGTGATTGCCATCCGACTTTGATTGTCTCCAAAGTTCATTACCTGCCCGAAGGTACCGCGGCCAAGGAACTCGAGCACTTCGTACTGGTTGCTCAAAGAGCACAAAACCTCGTGCTGAACGAGCTGGTAATCGCCGTCGGCCGACGAAGAACCTTGAGGTGCAGCGGCGGCCACCGTCGGCTGGACGTGCCCATGGCCTTGCGCTGGCTTGTGAGAAGCAGTCATGGCTCCCGCGCTTGTTTCCTAAAGAAAAAACAACAAAATGAGAGAAAATCGCGGTGGAAATGAAAATCGGCGACCTCACATAAAACAATAAAAAACATGACTTTACCTGTACTTCGTTTACAGTTTCGTGTTTGCGCTTCACGCCTCCCTGCCGCTGATGTTGCTGGAACTGAAATGTATCTAGCAGCTTGATGGCAGAAGTACGGACGTAATTCTGCTGTTGTTGTTGTTGCTGTTGCTGCTGCTGTTTGCCCAAAGAAGAAGATGACGACGCTGGGCTTTGGCTGCAATCAACACTCTCGTGACCCACAGGGCGCCTGCCTCCAATTACGCTACCACCCACCTGTCAAAAAACAATGACATTGAAATCTGTGGTTGTCGGGACATGAATTTGATAAACAAATAAAAACTTACAGCCAGGGCATAGCCCGTCGATGTGTGGATGCGTCCGGTATTCACTCCATGACTGCCGCGACTAGGACCAGAACTGCTACTGCAGCCTGTTGTGCTGGAAACTTCATAGAGGCTGACTGAATCGGATTGACCCAGTTGCTGCTGCACGGAAAGGCTGCAGAGGTCCACTGCCTGGTGTTGCTGGGGCAGAACATGGTCTAGCTTCAGTTTCTTGTTAGCGTTCTGCTGTTGCTGCTGCTGATGGTGGTGGTATTGATGAGACAAAGAGCTGTGGGCCGGCTGAGGTTGTGTTAGCTGTGGCTGACCATACATGTCCAGCATTCCCTAAACACGATAACAAAACAATGAATACTTGCAGAAAAAAGGCAATAGTCAAAGCACAAAGGAAAGAAAGTGATTTCGTAGGTCTCTGCAGTCTACCCTGGCAACAGCTAGACAAAATCCACTGGCTTTTTCCAGATATTGCTCATCAAAAGAGAACTGCTTCTCACAACAAATAACTCTTTCCCAATATAAAAAAGCCAGCTGCAATGCATGTATGGATGGTTACCACGAAAGGCTATGACGTGCGCGTTTGTTTGCGAACGCGTATTGCATCACTTGTAGCTGTTTTTGACAGGAGTGGCATTCGGCCAATAAAATTGTCGAAACACTGGGGAAGAGACTTCATCGGTCGGAAAAGTCTCGCAATCGTTCCACAAAAACAAAATGAATCAATTCTTTGCACGTTTTAACATTTCGACACAGAGTCCCTCGGACATACAACGCAAACACTTGAGAGAAGAAATCTTATCGGAGTCGGCGCACTTGTACCCATCCAGAGCTTTCTGAAAGCGAATGGAGGGGAAGGGGGGGTGGGATGATAACTGTTGTGTTGACTACAAAGAAACGTAGCACTGAAATGTCGGAATCAATGTTGAATTTAGCGATTCGCAAAGTTGAGGAATTGGCGATAATTCTTACCTCAATAGTCGTCGTAGTCTACCCATGCAAACAGGCTTGAAAGATCGAGAAACTTCAGACAAAGAGAAGCAGCACTACGGCCATTTTGAGGTTTTAGTTTTGGCTGTGTGTCTGTGTCTCTCTGCGCGTGGCTCCACCTGGCTCTGGTGGAGAGTGGTTGGTCCCGCCCCTTTCGTCTAGGTCGACCCTTAACAGCAACTCCCGGCAACACCACCAGCAGACGTCATTATTTCTCTTTTCTTTTTTTCTTGGTAAAGAGAGTTTCGTCATCAAATTGGGATAAGACAACTTTTCATTTCGTTTCCAATTTCTACACTGCGCTTTCTTCGCTCTATTTAGTGCTGTGCCACCCGTAGAGTTGTTCCACAACGCAATCGTTGTTCACTCAAAAAGCGTTTTCAAAAGAAGAATGCACTACTCGAACGGAGACGACGTCGCTTTTTGTTGTTGTTGTTGTTGGATAGCTTTAGCCTTCGGGAGAAATCGGTGTCACGGTCTTTTTCGCGTTTCGTCGTTCTGGCTGAAACTAGAAACACACGTCAGTTGGCTAGACTTGATCATTTCTTGCCAATCGCTCAAGATCAAAATCGAAACAGTCAGCTCTCGTCTGATGTCTACGACGTAATGACAAATTCCTGATGCTGCTGCTGCCTGCCTGGCTCTGACGGTCCCGCGTGTTTCACACTCTTCCAACTCCCCTCCTTTTTTCTTTTTTATTTTACTTTGTTTGAGTTTTCTTCCTTTTTCAGTCGTCTCGCAACATCCGGCGGTTGCGCCGTGCAGCAGCACAAAACTCGATGCGATAAAACCGGCGAAGGAAGAAAAAAAAAACGGGAACGACGACGGAGAGGGAGTCGAAGAAAGAGAACTCCAGCCAACCGTTTCCAGCTCCTCCCGCTTAAGGTTTATACGACCCATTGAAAATGGAGGGGAAGTTTTTTGGGGAGCCGGGAGTCGTTTTCAACGTTCCCAGATCACGCAACGCCCCTCTCTCATCAATTAGGGCGGCGGAGGGTGCCGGGCGAGAAAAACATGCAAGTCAAACCCGGCGTCTCCTTTCCTGCGGGCAAAACTTTTCTTGTTTGTGTCGCCCGTTTTGTAGGCTCAGCTGCGTCTTTTTGAAGGCTAGGACGAAAAAAAAAATACCCGAAAGAAAGAACCCCGGGACACGCGGGAATTATTTGTACGGCGCTGGGCTAATAAGAGCCCAGCTGTGCTTGCCGGGCTGGCAACAACACCCGGGGACGTTATATCCTCGACCAATATGACGACAGCCCAACAGGGATAGTCTGCGATATGAAAGCGGACGCATTGACCCGCGCAGAGTCGACGACCATCAAATCGAAAAGTATGGGCAGAGAGAGACTAAAGAGGAAAGTAGCGACGGGGAAGAAAGAGACTGTTGGAAAAGTTGTCCTCTCGGGATCCATTTGGCAAACGTCATCTCGGTCGCCGGGACAGTCGCCATCAGCCGAAGCCATCGATTATTCCGGCTCGATGGAATATAAGAGAGACGCGAGCGCTATATGACGCGACGGAGACACAAGAGAGCAGCTAGCAGAAAGGGGTGGACCCCCAGGATCGATATTGGATGATTCCGTCCCAAGATATAGTATACTTGAACACATATAGCACACACAGACACACAGCGCTCCAGACATATAGTATATGTACAGCACACAAACACATCCAAGGGAGTTGATTGGATGGCGCACGTCCACTTCTTCTAGAGTGATTCGCCATTGATGATATGGTTGGCCGCTTTGGCATCGCTTCTCCATAGAGACTTTGAAGGTTTCGACTGGAAAATCAACGTCTCGGCTCTCGTGTCCAAGAGTACGACGTCAGCGCGTGGTCGGCCGTCGTCTTCTGCGGTCGAAACTTTAGGAAAGTTTTATTATTGGATCGTTGGAATAGAAAGAACATGGGGGAGGTTCTGTACCGGGCGTGTTACGATTAGGTTGCGATGCTGATGGATTGTAGTTATTTCGGCGAAAACTAATGCTCGAACGGACTCCACGACCCAAACTCGTAAGCGCCACACTGCTAGCACCGGCGCCGGACCAATCGGCGGTCAACCGGTGGTAAAAATTGCGGACGGTCGCGCGAAATGTTGGTGTTGTGAATGTGTACTACGAAAACAAAATCTGGTTAGAAATTTGTTCAATTGGTTTTTTAAGAAATTTTGAAACTTACAAGAAACGGGTTGATGGCCGAGTTGACGGGAAAGATGAAAACCACGAGCCAGGCATGCAAATTAACTGGAATATAGACATTGGAGAGGGCCATGATTTTCAAAACGATGGTGGGCATCCAGCACAGACAATCGGTGAAAACTATAAAAAAGAAACGGACGGCTATTTCGATTTCATTGGGCGCCAGCGGCCGGCGGGTGGCTGTCCTAGTCTGTCGGATGCTTATGAAAAGGGCCGCGTACACGCCAATAATCAACAAGACGCTAGATACAAGGAGACGGATGCAAAATTTAGAAAAAATAGAAATTTGTTTAAAAAGAAGAGTTTCGCCGGTTGGGTATCATCTCATCTTGGTGACGAGGTTGATGGTGGCAAAAAAGAAATTACCATGAGCCGTTGATGCCAATGTAGAGAAATGCAGAATACTGCCAACCGAGAGCCAATGGTTCGTGAATGTGCAGAGGGAAGCAGAGGCCGTTGCTGCCGTGATGACGACCCATTCCGCTCCGGTAGAGCACTAGAACGTAGTACAACACATATAACAGGGAAATTTTTTAATGGCCTTTGCGGTCGTTCGACTTGAACGATCCTGCAGTTAAGCGGGAACCTAGTTTCGTTCTTTATCGATCTAGGCAGGCAAAAGGGAAAAAATAAACGAGGAGGAGCTGATAGCAACATTTTTTTCGGGGTGGGCAGCGTTTCATTTTCAACCTGGGATGAGAGCCAGAGCTCCACCGACGAGCCAGATGAGTGCCATGCTGATAAAAGCCGCTCGGAAGTTGAGGGTTCGTTCGCCGAACGGATGAGAGATGCTGACAAAGCGCTCCACTGACATGAACGTCAGCAAAAGTAGCGATACCTGATGAAATTTGAAAAGGGCCAATTTTCGATCAACCACAGATCGATGGATAGAATTAACTTGCTTATTACCTCTGACGCTGAGACGGCCAAAACCCGCATCGCTGTGCATTGCCACGACATCATCCATTCTTGTGCGTGCTGATTGTACTCGCCACGGAAGCTGATGTCACGCTCGCCGATACATAGCAGGTAGATACCGATGCACATGTCTGCGGCTGTGCAAAAACTTTACCGGGTTAGAAAGTTAATTTTTCTCCAACTTTGGAGTTTGAAACAACCTGCCAAATTTTTCACGAACATGGCCAAAATCCTGTTTTCCGTCTTGGCCAAATTTCGGCCGCCCAGCACCAGAGCATTGCCAACGATCGTTAATATGCCAATAATCCAAAGGAAAGTGCGGTGAACGTTATGCGAAATGAGATCCGAAAATGAAGACACTCCTATTAATTGAAAAAAGTTTTCATGACATCATCACAAATCGATATAGAATCAATAAACTTAATAGTTAACCGTCTGAAAGAGGTTGGCATTTGGAAGCGTGGGAGACGTAAGAGCAGTAGTGAAAGTTACTAAAATACCTGTTAAGTCATCAAGTTAACCCCCGTTAAAAAGTATTTGAATAAATTTGAAACATTGATGATTTCAGATTTTACGCAGTGTCGAGTTTAGTTGCGGCAGCAAACATTTTGCAGTTGATGTCTGGCAGTTCGATGTCTTCCAATCTCCTGAGAACGACAAAAAAGAAATTGGAGAACAAGCTATCAATCGGCGAGTTAATGAAAAAAACATCAGTTACAGCGATCTGAGTGATACGAGAGACATGAAGAGTCCGGCTGGAACGTGGTGAATTGGATTGAATCCCAAACGTCTGCGAAGTATAATAAAAAAATATATGAGGAATTAACAATTTTTTTTTCATCAAGAAAAGTTCCGTCGCCCGGCGTTGACAAGGGCCATCTACCGGTCGTCCAACTTACAGCTGCGTCAAGTTGTGCTGAGAACGGAAGAGAGTTTCTGGTACGTATTCCAGCATGTTGTAGGACAGATCTCTATCGGCGGAACAACGGGATATCCGTTTCGTCATTATAAAGATATTTGGATGGTGCATGTATAATTTTGTACCAAAATTGGCGATACAATACTTACAAAAACTTTAACCGAGTAAGTGTTACGAATGCGTCTTCATTAACTTGACGGATCAAATTGTGTCTCAAGTCTCTAGAAAAAAAAGGTCAAAGTGGATCATTAATGGAAATAAATCACGAGTTTCTTTGGGAATCGAACTATAGAAATGGTGCGGGTGTCACTAGTTAATGATCCCCGCACCCAAATTCAAGTGGAAAGGTCGGCTGCGTGAGCTATCAAGACTTCAAGAGCCACTCACAGAAGAACAAGATTAATTAATGAGGCCACTGTGTCGTTTCGTATCATTTCAATTCGATTATCGCCCAGAAAGCTGCCAAAAAGAAAGAGAAAAAGAGAAATCAAATAGGTCAGACCTCAAGTCTCCTAGTATTATTCCCAATTTTTTGGGGGAAAAAAACTAGCACAGCTTATTTACAGATCCAGCAGCGAGTCCATTCGCGGGAAGACGTTGCCCGGCTCTATGTTCAAATTATTGTGAGACAGGTCCCTGTGCAGAACGTGGAGAAGCGCGAAAAAGAAAGAAAATGTCAATGGCGTGACAGAAATGCTTTCTAGTTCATTTTCAGGATTCTTACAGCCACCAAAGTGATGCCAATGGTTGGAGAACTTTCATGTTCATGTTGCTCAACTGGTTTCGTTGCAAAAAGAGCCACTCCACGCGGTTAAGTCCGGCAAAGGTACCATCAGAAATATTTGTTAATTTGTTACCCTCCAGCATTCTAAATCATTCCAGTTTAACGATGGCCATTCATCATGGAATGTAACAAAATCCATATTCAGTCAGCAAGAAAAGAAGAATATCAAAAGGATTTTCTCTTTTTTTACATCTTCTTCAAATTTCGCTGGTGATGAAAGGCGTCGCCATCTATCACTTCCAGGAGGTTGTCGTTCATTTGTCTACATGACAAAAGGAAAGCATAGTTCCATAAAATAATTCAAACAGTGAAAGAAGAAATTTATCCAAGGCGACACTTGCATGAGTTCCAAGTCGTAGTTGTCAAGGTCCTCGGCCGACAGACGCTTGAAGGGACTATTAATCAACACCCTGGTTGGAAAAAAACCCAACATAGTTAAAGCAAATGAAAACATCAACGTCGATTCGTGCGTTTGTTTACGCTCTAACCCACTCTGCAAACTATGCTGTCAACAAGCTCAAACAAAAGTCAATTGAAAAAAAAAATATAAAAATATAAAAATACAAGGACAAAAGAGCAAAATCTGTTTCCAAGACACGTACAGTCGTGAAATGCGGGCATCGACTTGGGGCACGGATACGGAAGTTAAGTTGTGGCAGGAGAGCCATGTGTGATTTTTACAAACACAGCCGGACGGGTAGGCTTTTGTAGCTGCCGAGATCGATAGAAAATAAATGAATCGAGTTCAATTATAAATCAAGACGTTATTCATGTCGAGAACAGTGGGCTATTAGGACTTACAACAATTCACGGAAAATGGAGACATGGTTGGCAGAGCATCTGGGTCTGAATTTTGCTTCGCGTTGATGACGAACGAGTGATGCAGTTCTCCGTAACTATCGGCTAGGATCAAAAAGAAAACAAAAGATTCTTATCCCTGTGGGAAGAATAAGCAACTGCATACAAATGCACACCAGCACATCCCCTAGTGCAAAGTGATGTCGGGTGATTGTACGCAGCTGTTCGATCAACGACAATAAAAAACAGATACGAAGGCGATCCACAAGAGATACTTTACTCACAGCATTTGTAGGGATTCTCATCACTCCCGTCGGGACAATCCAGGCGACCGTCGCAGAGTAAACGACGGGGTAGACAAACTCCTGTCTCGTTATCGAGACAACGGAACGTCCCCAACGGACACGACGAACCTACAGATCGTCACGCCAAAGAAAAGGAAACGATCAAGCGAGAGAGTAACAAACCCAAGAGAGAATTCATGAAGCCTGGGCCTCCATCAAAATGGTCAGTGAATATTCCAGCATCAGTGGTACGGTACTGATAATGCTAGTTTGATCCTAGTACGTAGGCGGGCCGAAAGACAATTAATGAGACAGAAACATATTAAACTGTTCATTTAGAGGACCGTGTCGGTTGTAGATTTACGGGTGCGACTTTTACGACCGTTTCGGTCAGTAAACTTGCTGACGTCCGCAACTAAATGGTAGGGCACAACAGGGCAATGTACGATAATGCGACGGGGTACGATAGAGTAATAGATATACGGATCCCTTTGTGCTTATGTAACCATATAAAAGTAGGCACAAAGAAATTGCAAAAGGAAAATAGATCAACGAGAGGAAGACTAATCCTTTCTTCGGGAACTTTTGTTCAAAAATCTTGAAATATTTCTAAATATTTTTAAAAAATTTTCTTTGTCAATAACAAAAAAAAATTGGAAAATACACTGAAATTGTACAAAATTGATGGATTTTAACAAAACCCTATAGTATTCAGACTTCAGCTTTGTCCCAAAATCTCGAAGGCGCCACGCATCAAGGGCTTTATCCTAGTGAGATGGAACTTGGAGCGCAAAAAGTTGGGTCTTGCAAGAGTTTGACAGAAAGAGAGTTTGTGCCGGAGGCACCTGTTGGCATTGTGCAGCTTAGCGATTAGGATACGTGACAGGAATGAAAAAACAATATGCTTCAAAAGAGATTTTGGCTCTGGGTGTCAACATGACAGCCCAAAAGATGATTGAATAATCCACTTACTCTGAGAAAATAGGACGATGGCAATATTGATGGCAAGCAATATGCAAAAGACGCACAACCCGCCCAGCAGAGTGCAGCGCATTGTTTTAAATTTTTTGAAGGACCCGGTTCTATAAATATTATTCCTTTAAAAAACAAAACAAACGTGCACAAGACGAGAGTAGAGGTATAGTAGCGCACCAACGGAGAGAGTGTTGTCTACGGCTGTCGATTCACTTCTTGGCCGGAGTCGGCTACGATCGGCCAACTTTAACGGCGGGCTTTCTCCCGCAACTCTTGCACAACCAAACATTCAATCCTCTCACAGGTTTTGCGCGTGCCCCGATCACTCCAGCGAGGCGCCATCTGACGACGCGCGGGATACCGTCAATCTCCTTGGCAATCCAAATCCTGCGAAACACAATATAATACGAAATTGGGTAAAGAATTCACTCAGCGCACACAAACACGCCATAAATGTACAACCGTCCCTCGTATCAAGTGGCGTATCTCAAATGGCACTGTCGTCTTTTCCAGTTTTCCCTACATCATGAACGGTGACCCCGTCCGAGAGGGAGACGATTGACGATCAATAATAAACATTGCGCACCAACGATCAATGGTGACCTCAAGCATCTTATCCGTTGAATTCATCTGGATACACTCCGTTGTCTCCTTGTGCGGTCCACTGCCGGCGGGAGGATGACAATGCAAAAAATCTTGATTATAGGATTTTGCTTGCGCAATACTTTGCATGAGTAATCTTCATTTTGAAGAAGTTCTGGACCACTGGCGCCAATTTCATTGTGTGACACGCACAAGCAATCCATTGGTAGCTAGGGAACACGCACTCTTATGCAAGAAGCGACAAAAAGATAGTCGGCTTTTAGTCTTTTACGAATTTACGGCATCGGCTCACGTTTCTTAAGCTAATTTTTTTTTTCGCCAGGCGACACGCGGCCATAATTATTTACGTCACTCCCGATTTTACTTACTCTAAACAAACGGGCGGCTTCTAGTAAAACACAGTTAAAAACTGCCTATGGGGGGAGAGGGGAGGGCCACCGACCCACCGTCATCTCACAGCTGGACACATTTGGTCATCGGCTAACAACTAAAAACCTCCAAAAAATTCTTTTCCCTGAACAAGCAGACGAGGAAAAGACTCAACTCTCACCGATTCCACATTTGGGCTGATAGTTTTGTAGTCAAACTTGGCCAGCACTTTGCGCCAGAGATGTTGCGTAGCCGGTCAATTTTCTATATCACAAGAAAGACGACGCAGAGAGCGGCATCTTCTCTTGGAAAGCAATCTAATGTTATTGAGGATGCGGCCTGTTTCCGGTCCAAAGAAACGTATTTCCGATGCGCCAGACTAAATAAATGAGGCGTCATTTGACTTCCATACAAGTCTAACCGCCCAACCTTCCAAACTTTCAACCCTTTAAAATACAAAATAAAAAGAAAAAAAAATGATGAATGCCGCTCTTTTCAATAAAACCCATCGGTATATGGGGTTGAACCTACCCGTAACGAAAAGAAGAATATTGTTCATGCACATCTTGATTGATTGGGTCCATTCTTTGCGTCGATCCATTCTGGCGATAAAAAATCGTAAAGAATGGTTCACTTCAGTCCATTGAATTCAATTTCAAACGGGCAACAAGCTTGATAAAATAAAACTGACATTTCTTGATAAACTCAATACCCATAAATTTTGCGCAAGCTGAACCAATAATTGCGCATTTACATGTTAACTAAACTGTAAAGTTTTCATCCGCATCCGATGCACAATAAGTGTAAAAATCGTCAAAATACTCATTGTTAACAGCTGGCAATCATCGTTACGCAAAAAAGTCCTAATAAAATTAAAGTCCTGACGATAAATTTACAGGTGGTGACGGGTTGAAAGTATAATATCTTTACCGCGAGACAGTGGCACAACCAAACGTAACTTAATTTATGCATGCGTGTACGTGTTCCCTTGTCGGATGGATGACGCAGCAAAAACTACTGACCATTTACATCCTAGAGATACAATAACAGAGCGTTGATATTATCTGATACCAAAGACACCAACTGTACTTGTAGAATACTACTACGGTACCTAAGGTTATCTGGTACACACGCCAAGAATGTGTTCCATCTCCCTTGACCAACTTGACACTACCAAAATATTTTCCCTTTTTCGGAACATGTTTGACACAATAAAAAGAAAGTCAAACAAATTGTAATGAGTTTGTCAAGATTTTACTTGATGACGAAGGACAACTATACGGATAGCGACAAAAAGAACAAGGACTTTCCGTGTGTAACATAATTTTTTAAACAAAAGTCAGTCTTTATATTTAACTGCTAGCTTTACAGCGAGGTTACTGAAATTCGCCAGCAGCTCTTTTTTCCTTTTAGAGATGAAGGCTACGAGCAAACAATAGCAGCATTTTTTTTAGTAGCAACAACGGCGCTCATCATCTATCCTAGCGTGTAGCCGTGTTTCAATGTGATACAAAAGTTGGTTCTGTCGAATTACACTCTGGCAATACTCGTTATCGTAGAGCCCAGTGTAGAGCTCTCTTCCTTTGTGTAGAAGAAACAAGAAAGGCGATACGATGTCGAGGTAATTAGCTTTGAAGTTAATTACTAACGGATGGTCATGGTGGGACTTCAACGGTCTTTCATCTCAAGGAATTTTCTGAATCTTTTTCAAAGAAAAATTCACAAGCTCTCTGCTTGTTAATTTCAGAGCGGATTAAATGTGTCTTTTTGGCAGCTGATCAAAGCTTTGCACTTGGCGGGGTAAAAATAAATTCTGATAAAAAGAGCTTGATGAGGGAAAGCAAAGGGCATGTGTCATGGCACATTCAGACGGGCGCTCTCGTAGAGCACTCACCTGATGTTTTTAAAAGTCGATTGCAGGAGAACTGTTCGATAGGGTCGTCGAGTACGTACAAAAGTGATGGCTTCTCGCCAGCCCATGGGTAGACCGCAGACGTGATGAACTGCAACTATAGCGAACGCCCAAGGTCATTGCCTACTGGCAGAAAAAAAAACATAATAAGCTTTAGAAATCACCCGGCCTTAATGTCGTGGCGTATATAACTATATATTATCCGAAATGACTTCGATGAATTACTTCTTTCTCAGTACGATCGGTAGGCTGATTATATGCGGAACTAATTGAAGGAAAATACATCATATAGTTAGCTTAAAGAAGGAAACGTTACCAATAAGGAATCATTTGACATGCTTACAATAAGTTTATAGAGGCAGTTGAAAGGAGTAATTAGTAGCATCCGATTTGCTACGGTACGCACTAGGTTTCTATATTGTCAACTGCTGATCGCTCAAATGCACTAATTAGCACTAATGATTTCATAACTATATGTCTAATTAACAGGCTTAAAATCTTTTTAATAGCTGCTGACGATAGTTGCATGAACCTTACGTAATTTTTCTTCGCAAACAACAGTAAATTACGCATTCTGTATAATTATATTCTCCTATCTCGCCGATTTCTTTCCCCTTTTTTGGTAACACGGAACTCGTATTCGTAAGGAAAAATGAATAAACTTTTGGACTGATATTATTCTGATCAAATCCAAGGTCGAAATACGAAACACCGTCCTATACAAGTTACGATGCGCCCTTTTACGTCGACGAGAATTATAGTCTTTAGTATTTAGCCGGCATGGAGTTTCTGTGAACTAAGTCCCATAGCATATAGATTCTCTTCCTCTCCCAAGTAAGATAATGAGGAACACAAAACATAAATAAAATGTTGGAACAAGGATGAAACAGTGAATTGAAGTGTGCATGACAAACGAACAAGATTAATTGAAAGTAGAAGGGAATTGGACATTGGCTACCTTCGACACTGGCTACCCATGGTGGCGACACTTGCTACCTCGACACTGGCTACCCACATAAAAAGACACTGTCTGCCCACATAAAAGGACAGTAGCTACCTACATTTGCTTTAAACTGATGCAATATACACACATCTTGGAATTGACGACACTGGGTAAAACGGTTAAGCGACCAACGGTTCCGGACTATTCAACTATGCGTAAGCCCATAAAGCTTTACTCAAAACCTCTGGATACAGTGAGCTTTCAATGCAGGCGACATTTAAATCACTGGATCATCACTCATTCTGCCTCAGGCATTTTCCGGATGGCAGCTCATTAATAGCTTTCTCCATAGATACATCTATGTTTCAAAAGCTTGGGTCTCAAATTTACATGGCGGACGTTCCGTGTCATTTCAGGGCTCCATTTGTTGCCCTAATGAAACGCGACGTCTTCTTGATGTACTGTATGACGTTCAAAAGGCTTTAGTTGATGTCATCTTAAGAGATGTAGTACTGCGCAAGTGCGCAACCTATAGTTTGACAACTTGTGTGCGTAATTAGTCCCCTACTAACCACATAACACGTGGGCGTATTTTTGGGCGAAAGTAATTTACATTACTTAATTAAAACGTCTTTAACGTTAAAGACGTTTTATTTAAGACAAAATTTTCATTAAAGGTACCTAACACAAAAAAATTGTCTCTGTGCTATATACGTGTAGTTGCTACAACGTACAGAGCCTTAACGAACAATTCCAAGAAATAATGATGTTGTAAAAAATGGTAAAAAGTTAGGCTAAATGAATAAGATTCGTCAACTTAGAAGCCTGACGGGGGTTATCTAATTGGTATCTATCGAACACAAGCCTACAAATAAATATTATTTAATGGGACGCAAAAAGAATTGTAATATAAATCTGAATAATTTACTTTAACTAATAGACACGCAGATGCGCACCGCGAAGTGTTTCTTTTTGGGCGTCGTAGAGAACAGACAGTTATTCGATTGGCTGTTTTTCTATGTAACGGACCCTCGAAACTAGAATCAACCCCTTACAGATCAATCCTATTAGCTAATAGACTCCAAAAGGGACTGATGCCAAAGTAGAATAATGCATACGACAGATTCCTGATGGGCTTGCACGCAGCTAGTCGTTCAGCAATCTTAGCAATTGCCTGGCAATTGCACGACTCAATGGTCTTAATTACGTTCGATCTACAACAGACGCCGATTTCCTAGACGAACAATGAAGGAAACGTTATAAGCCAGTTAAAAAAACGTAAGTTAATGAAGAGAAGACTAATAAAAGCTTCTTCTCAGGGGCCAAATTGGACAGCTTTTAAGAGTCAAATCGTCCTCCAATTAAGAGACTACATTTTTTCTCATCCGAATTGTAGACCTACTTACTTCCACAAGCATCTGCAATCGAGTAGGCTACTTGTGAAAAGAGATGTAGTACAATATCTGTCTTGATAGAAGGTCACATACCTTAGAAGGTACACATACTGTAGTAGTCGAGGCAATAACGTCAAAACGACAATGCATGAAATCCGTGGAATGTGGAACGCGTCCGAGTTCTCGACAGATTCGAGAACTCGAGAGCGCTTTATTTGCCCCACTACTGTATATTCTTCATATCAGTAACCTTCGCACAAATTCAGTTTTTGTGACTGTAGCGAGACTTCAATAGTAGACATAACTGCAAGAGCGGAAAAACAAAAACGTGACTGAAAGCATTTCTTGTCTCCTACTTTGACACTCTGCGCCCTTACTCCCTTTCATCTACTATTCTACTTCAAAAAGTAGAATGCCGGTAGTAATATAGCGGTCACGAATCCCAACATGTAAAACACGTCCAAAATTGACCACTGCTGGCCATCTTCTCATGACGCTCATCACTGCGGTACTGCTTCCTATTTACATGACGTCAATCGTTTCTGGGAGTCCGTGATCCAGTCGGCCGTTTCTCTGCTCTTTAAGTCTACCGATGCATCAAAATATCCGACACAGTAGTGGATGTAGTGGATCGCCAAATCCTCACAACAGATCCGGGAACTTGAAGAAACACGTGACAACTGTCCTAACGCTATTCTAAAACAACCCGCAGCCTCGCCCGCAGCTAAATTTGATGTTCAGGTACTTAAGAGCATGTATGCATGTTGTTGAATAATAGTAGTCTACTATACCGATAAAAGAATGAAACACCAATGCAATAGTCCAAGTGCCATAACCATGATGAATAATTGATCCAATTATTCATCATGGCCATAACTGTGCCGCGGATGTTGCTCCTTTATTGGCGACGGAGATCTGACAGTCCCAACAGGCCAACACGGTCGTCAGTTTCTCGTCGCCGAAATGCGTCTTGCCACAGCCGATCGTCCGCTTCCCTGGTCTTGATGGATACCGATTCATCGTTTTGACGGAAGATCCGATAAATGCCAACGTCATCGTTGCCTAGATCGGCGTTGACATGGTCTCGTCACACCGTCAGTCAACAAACACTGATGGAGCCAAGTGTCAGATGTTTCAAGCTGCGTTGCCCGTCCGCATTTGAGTTGCATGGGCAGACCAGAAATTACCCTAAACCCTAAATAAAATAAACGACGAAATGAAAATATATTCGTGAAATTTTTATTTGAGCTCATATATAATATATATGTGGCACTAGACTACGTATTTTAAAATCATTAAAACATTTGTAATAATTTTTTTCTAATTTAAAAAAATATTGTTATCAACCCCTAAAACAATTTCACGAATTTGTTTGAATTCCATCGTTCAAAATGTGCCACCAAAATGTACCACTAATGCCCGCCAGTGCCACGACGAAACTGAATAAAAAAGAAGCTTGGGCAATAATCATCCATTTTTTTCCGAAAATAACCAGCAATGACTCATTCATGAATCTGTTATGTTTATTCAGAACTAAGATAGGATGAAGAGGTTTACTAGTAAAATATCGCAAATCTGAAATCTTGTAGAATTTATAAAAGAAATAATGTGCTGCAGTAGCCAAACGTCAGTCTATGGAACGTCCATATGATGCCAAACGTCTCGTTGAACTATGTTCTACTCGGCTGTAATACTTTAAAAACCTAGGACATGTGTCGTAATATTTATACATGATTTATTTTGTGAGACTTGAGTTTCTTTCGTCTGCGATGCAATGGATGTCCATCGACTTGACCACCACTGCGATAAAACTTCGGACTGCAAATTAACTTAACACTCGTATGATTAGCTATCTTAATGTAATCGGATTCTATTAAACTAATTTCGTTTTTATTTAGTTTTTTTCTAATTATATGTAAATTCAACCACTCTGAACACGCCGATTTCCTCTCGATTCTCCACAGGGGAGTATCTAGAACGGTCCTCAATGGATGTGAGCAGATACTACCGAAGTAGTTACGCTCGCAACTTGCTTCACGCTCAGAAGCCAGCGTCGTTACTCGTCATCGTGGGTGTATAGGGAACAAGTTTCTGGTGGGAAACTCATCAAGATATACTACAGAAATGATCCTGTGAAGTATGATCTTAATTCGAAATAGGTTTTCTCCCTGTATTTATAGAAAAATAGATTGAATAGAGTGTTTGCGTTTTAATAAAAGCACAATATAGTTTCCTCATAGTAATTTTAATTTTCTCCAAAATAAAAGTACTTCATCATGTAAATATTTGTTTTCATAAAAAAGTTCACTTTCCTAAAACTGATATAATATACATTCTGTTGGTAATGAAATTGATAACGCTTGAGCCTGGATAAAAAGGAGGATGTTGCTGTTGGGTGTATCATGAAACGGCGATCGATAAATGGAACGCCATATGACTAAAAATTTTAACACAATAAATTGTTTCGCGAGTTTCCCGAGGGATTCTATACAATTACCCGAAGGGCGAAGTTACCCGAAGGGTTTCTGTAGGTTTTTTGGTTTGTATGTGAGGTCATTTAGTTCCAAATCGGTATGTAGATGGCCACTAGTTCCGTTTTTGGTTGATAGATGGATTTCAGGGTACCCAAATTGCTAAGCAGATGGCGTTTACTCGAAAGTTTTCTTTAGGTCTCCCTTCCTTCTAACCCCGTCGACTGACAAACATGGACGCATGAAGAAAATGGTGTCGTCCAAACCGAGGTATATTCCAACCGACCTGGGTTCCATTGCCGTTATTGACGAGCTCAATGACGACGCGTTTCACTCTTAAAATTTTAGAGATAAAGCCAAGTGCCATGAAGTGTGAAGATATGACTCTTAATCAGGGTCAGGGTTGAAACCGATCCCGCTTTTATGAGATCGCCATCTCGTTCGTCGATCGTGGAATGTTTAGAGATCGCAATCCCGATCTCGATCAAATAATTGAGTTGAATTCGAAATTGAGAATCTCAATGTAGTGTGTAGGAGTCATTCATTGTTATTCACTTATATGGGCTTAACTTGTGTCTCATGTCATCCTAGTTTACCCTAGTTTTTAAATTACATTTGAACTGAACATCACAGGGAGCGAGTGTGGCGGCCGTTGGGGGGGCGGAGTCCTCCCAACGGACGACCCACGAGGTTCCCGTGATAACTGCAGCTTCTTTAATTCACGTATGACCTGCCAATTTACATTTTGCTTATTTATTTACATTATGCCTAATATCGCAACGAAAATTGCTTAAAACATAAATCATATTATTACAAAATTATTGAATTCGAAAAAAACGTTTAAAAGGCCAATTGATATATGAGGCTTATTGGTCAGTTTACTGGGCATTTTTTTTGGGCCTTAGGTCCTTCGGGTACCTTGTGGCGTGAAAATGCTACCTACATTTTCGACTTACAACTAATTTCGAAAACTGGTTCGGTTTTCAAGGCAGGCATAGCATCGTTCAACAGTCGTTTACGCCAAACAAATGCCGATTAAGGCCAAAAACTATTGATTGCGGCGATGAAATAAAATAGTGTTGAGTGCATAAGTTACAATAACACACAATTATTAGAAACGTCGAAATTGCCTGAAGGTCCCGAAGAAAAGGTCGTCAACCGATTTTTTTTTCTGCGACTTGAATGTCTCTGGAATTCCCTCCGGGAAATTTGATCTATGCATGATTATCAGCTTAGAAACTGGCATGTCGACGAGGATTTGAATCTCCAACTTATGAATTTCAACGCGACCGCTTTTGCCACATGTTGTTTATATTACGGCATCTACCGATTGTGGCTTAATGATTTGCAAACCTTCAAAAATTCAAAACAAAATTACAAATTAGCAATCGTTCACTTCAAACCGCGAATGGATCCGCACGTTAACACAGTCGATGGCCATCAAATGAAAATTAAGGAGACATAAAAAGAAAAGCGGATTAAAAGGAAAAGTTGTACTCTTGAAATCCATTTGGCAAAGGTCATATCAGCAGGAACCATCAGTCTACCACGTATACATTCACCTCGATGTAAGACGTAAGAGTTAGGGACACGCGCGCTCTGTATGACGCGGCAGAGACACAAGAAAGTAGTTGGCAAAAAGGGTGGACCAAAATCGATACTGGATGATTCCCTCCAGTGAATCAATCAATGATATATAGTATACTTGTACACATAGCACACACACACACACAGCACTCGAAACATATATATGTACACACACACACACACACACATTGAAGAGAGTTGATGATTGAATGGCGCACGGCCACTTCTAGAGTGATTCGCTGTTGATGAAATGCTTGACTGGCTTCACACCGCTTCTCCATAGAGACTTTGAAGGTTTCGGCTGGAAAAGCAGCGCATCGGCTCTGTTGTCCAATAGTAAGAGATCAACTTGAGTTCGGGCCTCCTCTTCTGCGGTCAAAACTTAAGCAAAAAAGTTGTATTATTGGATCGTTTGAACTGAAAGAACGCGGGATGTTTTGTACCGGGTGTGTTTTGATGGTTATGATTAGGTTGCGAAGTTGAAATATTATAGTCATTTTGGCGGAAACTGATGCTGGAAGGAACTCCACGACCCAAACTTGTAAGCGCAACACTGCTAGCACCGGCGCCGGTCCAATCGGCGGTCAACCGGTGGTAAAAATCGCGGACGGTCGCGCGAAATGTTGGTGTTGTGAATGTGTACTAAGAGGACAAAATCTGATTAGAAATTTGTTCAATTGGTTTTTAAGAAATTTTGAAACTTACAAGAAACGGATTGATGGCCGAGTTGACGGGCAAAATGAAAATCACGAGCCAGGCATGCAAATTAGCTGGAATATAGACATTGGAGAGGGCCATGATTTTCAAAACGATGGTGGGCATCCAGCACAGACAATCGGTGAAAACTATAAAAAAGAAACGGACGGCTATTTCGATTTCATTTGGAGCCAGAGGTCGGCGGGTGGCTGTCCTAGTCTGTCGGATGCTTATGAAAAGGGCCGCGTACACGCCAACAATCAACAAGACGCTATACAAGGAGACGGATTCAAAATTTAGAAAAAATAGAAATTTGTTTAAAAAGAAAAGTTTCGCCGGTTGGGTATCATCTCATCTTGGTGACGAGGTTGATGGTGGCAAAAAAGAAATTACCATGAGCCGTTGATGCCAATGTAGAGAAATGCAGAATACTGCCAACCGAGAGCCAATGGTTCGTGAATGTGCAGAGGGAAGCAGAGGCCGTTGCTGCCGTGATAACGACCCATTCCGCTCCGGTAGAGAACTAGAACGTAGTACAACATATATAACAGGGAAATTTTTTAATGAACTTTGCGGTTGTTCGACTTGAACGATCCTGCAGTTAAGCGGGAACCTAGTTTCGTTCTTTATCGATCTAGGCAGGCAAAAGGGAAAAAATAAACGAGGAGGAGCTGATAGCAACATTTTTTCGGGGTGGGCAGCGTTTCATTTTCAACCTGGGATGAGAGCCAGAGCTCCACCGACGAGCCAGATGAGTGCCATGCTGATAAAAGCCGCTCGGAAGTTGAGGGTTCGTTCGTCGAACGGATTAGAGATGCTGACAAAGCGCTCCACTGACATGAACGTCAGCAAAAGTAGCGATACCTGATGAAATTTGAAAAGAGCCAATTTTCGATAAACCACTGATCGATGGATTATTAACTTGTTTTACCTCTGACGCTGAGACGGCCAAAACCCGCATTGTTGTACATTGCTTCGACATCATCCATTCCTGTGCGTGCTGATTGTACTCGCCACGGAAGCTGATGTCACGCTCGCCGATACATAGCAGGTAGATACCGATGCACATGTCTGCGGCTGTGCAAAAACTTTACCGGGTTACAAAGTTATTATTTCTCCAACTTTGGATTGTGAACTAACCTGCCAAATTTTTCACGAACATGACCAAAATCCTGTTTTCTGTCTTGGCCAAATTTCGGCCGCCCAGCACCAGAGCATTGCCAACGATCGTTAATATGCCAACAATCCAAAGGAAAGTGCGGTGAACGTTATGCGAAATGAGATCCGAAAATGAAGACACTCCTATCAATTGAAAAAGTTTTCATGACATCATCACAAATCGATAGAATCAATATACTTAATAGTTAACCGTCTGAAAGAGGTTGGCATTTGGAAGCGTGGGGGACGTAAGAGCAGTAGTGAAAGTTACTAAAATACCTGTAAAGTCAAGTTAAGCCCCGTTAAAAAGTATTTGAATAAATTTGAAACATTGATGATTTCAGATTTTACGCAGTGTCGAGTTTAGTTGTGGCAGCAAACATTTTGCGGCTGATGTCAGACAGTTCGATGTCTTCCAATCTCCTGAGAACGACCAGAAAGATTGGTGAACAAGACAAGCCATCAATTGGCGAGTTAATGAAAAAAAAACATTAGTTACAGCGATCTGAGTGATACGAGAGACATGAAGAGTCCGGCAGGAACGTGGTGAATTGGATTGTATCCCAAACGTCTGCGAAGTTTAATAAAAAAGTACATGGGAATTAACAAATTTTTCTTTTTTTCATCAAGTACGGTTCCGTCGTCCGGCGTCGACACAGGCTATCTACCGGTCGTCTAACTTACAGCTGCGTCAAGCTGTGCTGAGATCGGAAGAGAGTTTCTGGTACGTATTCCAGCATGTTGTAGGACAGATCTCTATTGGCGGAACAACGGGATACCCATTTCGTTTATTTGATAATTAATGTGGGTGTTGGCTGTATCATCCTAAACAAAAATTGGCAAAATACTTACAAAAACTTTAACCGGGTAAGTGTCACGAATGCGTCTTCATTGACGTGACGGATCAAATTGTGTCTCAAGTCTCTAGAAAAAAGGCCAAAGTGCATCATTAATGGAAATAAATCATAATTTTTTTAGTATGTTTCTTTAGGAAGAACTATATAGAAATGATACGGGTGTCACTAGTTAATGATCCCCGCACCCACATTCAAGTGGAAAAGTCGGCTGCGTGAGCTATCAAGAGGCACTCACAGAAGAACAAGATTAATTAATGAGGCCACTGTGTCGTTTCGTATCATTTCAATTCGATTATCGCCCAGAAAGCTGCAAAAAAGAAAGAGAAAAAGAAAAATCAAATAGGTCAGACCTCAAGTCTCCTAGTATTATTCCCAATTTTTGGGGAAAAAACTATCACAGCTTATTTACAGATCCAGCAGTGAGTCCATTCGTGGGAAGCCGTTGCCCAGCTCTATGTTCAAATTATTGTGAGACAAGTTCCTGCGCAGAACATGAAAAAACGCGAAAATAAAGAGAGAAAAATGTCAATGGCGTGACAGAAATGCTTTCTAGTTCATTTTCAGGATTCTTACAGCCACCAAAGTGATGCCAATGGTTGGAGAACTTTCATGTTCATGTTGCTCAACAGGTTGCGTTGCAAAAAGAGCCACTCCACGCGGTTAAGTCCAGTAAAGGTACCATCCGAAATATTCGTTAATTTGTTACCCTCCAACATTCTAAATGATCCCAGTTCAACGTTGACCATTCGTCATGGAATGTAACAAAATTCATATTCAGTCAGCAAGAAAAGAAGAATATCAAAAGGATTTTTCTCTTTTTTACATGGTCACCAGACGTTGAGGAACGTCCTGAACGTCCGAGACGTTAAGGAACGCCGGAGTTTTTAGGAACATGGATTTTGGACGTTAAGGAAAATTGCAGACGTTCAGGAAAATTTTCAGCCGTTGAGGAACTTTGTTCTACGAATATACCATGACGTTGCGGAACGCCGTTCCCATGTTTACAGGACGCTGAGGAAAATTTAACATAAGACTTAGAAAATGTAACTGATATTCCTATGGAAAGAGAGAATTGTCCTGCAAATGGGTTCAAGGCGTGTTTTGCCAGGGGACAATTAAATTAAATGAAAAATTATCTTGCAAATAGTTGGCAGTCTTTTAAAGATGGATATGATTCTGCTTGGGACCTCCTTCAGAGTCTTGCTGATTATTTCATTTTCAAGCGCAAGTTTGCATATCAAAAAGATTTGGACGATTCAAAAGATAATTATGAGGTTCAAGAGAGTGAGGATGAAGAAAATGATTAATTATATATCACTTGGCTTGTAATAAAACTTCTTGAGAGCAAATCAAATCCTTAAATATTGCCCTATTTCTCAATTTTTCGATGTTCCTCAACGTCTCTTGGTTTTTCCCTAAAGCCTACAATTTTTGTTCCTCAACGACTGAAAATTTTCCTGAACGTCTACAATTTTCCTTAACGTCCAAAATCCATGTCCCTAAAAACTCCGGTGTTCCTTAACGTCTCAGACGTTGAGGACGTTCCTCAACGTCTGTAGACCGTCTACATGACAAAAAGGAGAACATCGTTCCATTTGATAATTCAAACAGTGCAAGAAGAAATGTATTATCCAAGGCGACACTTACATGAGTTCCAGGTCGTAGTTTTCTAGGTCCTTGGCCGACAGACGCTTGAAAGGACTATTAATCAACACCCTGGTTGGAAAAAAATCAACATTCAGTTAAAGCAAATGAAATCATCAACATCGGTTCGTGCTTTGCGTTTGTTTACGCTCTAACCCACTCTGCAAACTATGCTGTCAACAAGCAAACAAAAGTCAATTGAAAAAAAATACATACAAAAATACCAAGACAAAAGAGCAATATCTGTTTCCAAGACACGTACAATTGGGAAAGGTGGGCATCGACTTGGGGCACGGATACGGATGTTAAGTTGCGGCACGAGAGCCATGTGTGATGTTTACAAACACAGCCGACCGGGTAGGTTTTTTCAGCTGCCGAGATCGATAGAAAATAATTGGATCGAGTTCAATTATAAATCACGACGTATACTTGTCGAGAACAGTGGGCTGTAGGCTATTAGGACTTACAACAATTCACGGAAAATGGAGACATGGTTGGCAGATCTGAGTTTAAATTTTTCCTCGCGTTGATGAAGAACGAGTGATGCATTTCTCCGTAACTATCGGCTAGGATCAAAAAGAAAACAAACGATACTTATATCCCTGCGGGAAGAATAAGCAACCGTATAATAATGCACAGCACACCCCCTAGTGCAAGTGATGTCGGGTGATTGTACGTAGCTGTTCGATCAACGACAATAATAAAAAAAAAATAGATACGAAAGACAATTCACAAGAGATACTTTACTTACAGCATTTATAGGGATTCTCATCAGTCCCGTCAGGACAATCCGGGCGGCCATCGCAGAGTAAACGACGGGGTAGACAAACTCCTGTCTCGTTATCGAGACACCGGAACGTCCCCAACGGACACGACGAACCTACAGATCGTCACGCCAAAGAAAAGGAAACGATCAAGCAAGAGTAACAGATCCAAGAGAGAATTCATGAAGCCTGGGCCTCCATCAAAATCGATCAAAATGGTCAGCATCAGTGTACGGTACTGATAATGCAAGTTTGATATAGTACGTAGGCGGGCAGAAAAAAAAATGAGACAGAAACATATTTAACTGTTTTCATTTAGAGGACCGTGTTGGTTGTAGATTTACGGGTGCGATTTTTACGATCGTTTCGGTCAGTAAACCTGCTGACGTCCGCAACTAAATGGCAGGACAGTTGTACGATAATGCAGCGGGGTACTATAGAGAAATAGATATACGGACCCCTCTGTGCTTATGTAACGATACAAGAGTAGACAAAAAGAAATTGCAAAAGGGAAATAGGTCAACGAGAGGAAGACTAATCCTAGTGAGACGGAACTTGAAGGGCAAACAGTTGAGTCTTATTGCCAGCAAAAATTTGACAGAAAGAGTTTGTGCCGGAGGCACCTGTAGGCATTGCGCAGCTTAGCGAGTAGGATACGTGACGGGAATGAAAAAACAATGTGCTTCAAAAGAGATTTTTGGCTCTGGGTGTCAACATGACAGCCCAAAAGATGACTGAATAGTCCACTTACTCTGAGAAAATAGGACGATGGCAATACTAATGGCAAGCAATATGCAAAAGACGCACAACCCGCCCAGCAGAGTGCAGCGCATTTTCAAAATAAGGGTCTGGTTCTATAAATATTATTCCTTCAAAAACACAACAAAATTGCACAAGACTTGCAGCGGTATAGTAGCGCACCAGCGGAGAGAGTGCTGTCTACGGCTGTCGATTCACTTCTTGGCCGGAGTCGGCTACGATCGGCCAACTTTAACGGTGGGCTTTCCCCCGCAACTCTTGCACAACCAAACATTCAATCCTCTCACGGTCGTGTTATTTGCGCGTGCCCCGTTCACACCCACGAGCCGCCATCTGACGACGCACGGGATACCGTCAATCTCCTTGGCAATCCAAATCCTGCGAAACACAATATAATACGAAATTGGGTAAAGAATTCACTTATTTGCGCACACAAACACCATAAACGTATAACCGTTCTTTGTATCAAGTGGTGGCGTATCTCAAATGGCAGTGTCGTCTTTTCCAGTTTTCCCTACATCATGAACGATGACCCCGTCCGAGAGGCAGACGATTGACGATCAATAATAAACATTGCGCACCAACGATCAATGGTGACCTCAAGCAAACTATCCGTTGAATTCGTCTGGATACACTCCGTTATCTCCTTATTGTGCGGTCCATTTCTGGCGGTAGGATGACAATGCAAAAAATCTTGATTATAGGATTTTATTTGCGCTATACTTTAAAAAAGTAATCTTCATTTTGAAGAAGTTCTGGACCACTGGCGGCCAATTTCATTGTGTGACACGCACAAGCAATCCATTGGTAGCCAGGGAACATGGCAAAAAGATAGTCGGCTTTTACGGCATCAGTTCACGTTTCTTAAGCTAATTTTTTTTTCACCAGGCGACACGTTTACTTTCTCTAAACAAACGTGTCGGCTTCAAATAAACACAGTTAAAAACTGCCTATATGGGGAGGGAGGGCCACCGACAGTCCCGCCGACCCACCGTCTATCATCACACAGCTGGACATATTTGGTCATCGGCTAATAACTAAAAACCACCAAAACTTATTTTCCCTGAACAAGCAGGCGAGAAAAGACCAAACTCTCACCGATATTCTACATTTTGTCTGATAGTATTTAAGTCAAACTTGGCCAGCACTTTGCGCCAGAGAAGTTGCGTAACCGGTCAATTTTCTAGACCACATGAAAGACGACGCAGAGAACGGCATCTTCTCTTGAAAAGTAATCTAATATTATTGAGGATGCGGCCTGTTTCCGGTCCAAAAAAGCGTACTTCCGACGCGTCAGAATAAATATATGAGGTCATCATGTGACTTCCATACAACTCCAGACATCCACCTTCCAAACAATCAACCCTTTAAAATACAAATAAAAGGAAGGAAATGATGAAAGCAATATCTCGCTCTTTTCAACAAAGCCAATCGGTAATCTGAACCTACCCGTAACGAAAAGAAGAATATATTACAGTTCATGCACATCTTGATTGATTTGGTCCATTCTTTGCGTCAATCCATTTCTTTCAATCCAAAAATCGTAAAGAATTGCCGGTTCACTCCAGTCCATTGAGTTCAATTTCAAACGGGTAAACAAGCTGGATGAAATAAAACTGTGCTGACAATTCTAGATAAACTCAATAACCAAGGGGTTGGCAACTCCGTTTTTTCCTGCATTTTCTTGGTGTGGATTTTGGGGAAACTTGGGGAAACTTGGAGAAACTTTAGGAGAAAAATTGGAAAAAAGGGGGATGGGTAGGCTTCTTCCTTCAGTGCTTACCCATAATAAAAAGAGTGAAAAATAAGTAAAGAAAAAGTTGGAAAAAAGGATCAGAACTAAGAATAAGTAAAGAAATAAAAAGTAGAGCATAAAAGAAGAAAAGAGAAAGTCCCAAATATTCGTTGCCAGCCCTTGGGGGCCCTAATCACGTAGTTCAGTGTTCAGTCCGGTAAAGTCACTACGGGAACTGATGGCTGCATACAGATACGAAGAACGACGTAGTCGAAGAATAGTAAATCGGTGGTAGCGTAGCAGTAACACTAATTATAAGCCATCAGCAAAACGTTAGTTAATGAAGAGAAGAGTAAGATAACAGAGCTCTTCTTCTCATGGCCCATTGGACAGCTCTTAAGAGTCAAATCGTCCTCCAATTAAGAGACTAAATCTTTTCTCATCCGAATTATAGGCCTACTTACTATTCCAAAAGCAGCTGCAATTAATTAGGCTACTTATGAAAAGAGGTGTACAATACAGTATCTTTCTTGATAGAAGGTCACATACTGTAGTTGTCGAAGCAATAATAACGTCAAACGCGCGACAATGCATGAAAAACAATGTACGATTTCAGCTCAAAACAATTGAAACAAAACAAAAAATTTTGAAAAATAACAAAAGAAAATTGTTTTTTCTCAAAATACCAATGGTAATTATTTTCTCCACAACTTTAGTTTTCTCCAATATTAATACCAATATTTAACAAATTTAAACCGTTTTTTGTTAACAAAACAAAAACTATTGGAAATCGGGATTTTTAATGGTAAACATAACTGTTTTAAGTTTCGGAAAAACAACAAAAACAATACAGTATCTTTCTTGATAGAAAGTCACATACTGTAGTTGTCGAAGCAATAATAACGTCAAACGCGCGACAATGCATGAAATCCGATGTGGGACGCGTCCGAGTTCCTGACAGATGTGAGAACTCGAGAACGCTTTATTTTCTCCACAACTGTAGGCCTCCACTCCACCTTCGCGCAAATTTAGTTTTGTGACTGGCGGGACTTCAATGGTAGACATAACTGTAAGAGCGGAAAAACATACGTGACTGAAAGCATTTCTTGTATCCTAATTTGACATACTGTGCCTCTGTCCCTTTCATCTACTTAAAAAATTAGGATCATAAACACGTCCAAAATTGAATGATGCTGGTTATCTTCTCATGACGGTGCGGCACTACTTCTATTTATATGACGTCAGTCGTTTCTGGGAGTCCGTGATCCGCTCGGCCGTTTCTCTGCTCTTTAAGCCTACCAATGCATCAAAATATCCGATACAGTATACTGTATAGGATCGCCAAATTGGCAAATCCTCGCAACAGATGATCTGGGAACTTGAAGAAACACGTGACCACTGTCCTACCGCTATTCTAAAACTACCAGCAGCCTCGCCCGCAGCTAAATTTTATGTTCAGGTAGTACTTAAGTAATGCATGTTATAGAACAATAGTAGCCTACTATACCGATAAAAGAATGGAAGTATGAAACACCAATGCAATAATCCAAGTGCCATAACTGTGCCGCGGATGTGTTTCGGTGATGGGCTCCTTCTTTATTGGCGACGAAGATCTGAAAGTCCCAACAGGCCAACATGGTCGCCAGTTCCTCGTCGCCGAAATCCGTCTTGCCACAGCCGATCCGATCGTCCGCTTCCCTGGTCTTGATGGATACCGATTCATCGTTTTGACGGAAGATCCGAAAGAAAATATAAATGCCATTATCATCGTTGCCTAGATCGGCGTTGACATCGTCTCGTCATCCCGTCAGTCCAACAACACTGTGTCAAATGTTTCAAGCTGCGTTGCCCGTCCGTATTTGAATTGAACGAGGAGCAGTTAGTCGTTAAATGCCTACCCGTTTTGGCGCCAAGGCCACAATTTACCCTAAATAAAATAAACGACGAAATGAAATATTTTCGTGAAATTTTTATTCGAGCTCTTATAAATATGACACTGGGCTACGTATTTTAAAATCATTAAAATATATCATTTTTTTTCTAAGTTAATAAAAATATTTCTTCTACTTGCATTGATTTTAACGCGTGCCCCATAAATTAGCGAAGCGAAAACATTTTTCTTGTTGAGCAAAACCATTTATTAGCAATAGACTAGCCTACCTTTCTTGCAAGCGCAAGGAACATATTGTAGTTGTAACGCACACTTACGAGAATGCTACATGCAGGAACGCTTCTCGAAACCATTTAAAGAATTCTGGTTTCAGAGACTTTTATATGAACAAGATAAATAACTTAATGTCTAAATGCAGAGAAGAAGGGTTTTCCTTCGTCTCTGGCCAAATGTTTTAAATTCGGATCCGAATTTAGACTTGCGCAACGAGGGAGGGGATATGCATCATGCATTTATCGAATCCCAGTGTTGCCGTTTCATGATACACCAAACAGCAACATACTCTTTCTTATTCAGGCTCAAGCGTTATCAATTTTATTAGCAACAGAATATATATTGTATCAGTTTTAGGAAGGTGAACTTTTGTATGAAAACAAATATTTACATGATGAAGTACTTTTATTTTGGAGAAAATTAAAATTACTAAAAGGAAACTATATTGTGCTTTTATTAAAAACGCAAACACTCTATTCAATCTACTTTTCTATAAATACAGGGAGAAAACCAATTTCGAATTAAGATCATACTTCACAGGATCATTTCTGTAGTATATCTTGATGAGTTTCCCACCAGAAACTTGTCCCCTATACACCCACGATGACGAGTAACGACGCTGGCTTCTGAGCGTGAAGCAGGTTGCGAGTGTAACTACTTCGGTAGTATCTACTCACATCCATTGAGGACCGTTCTTGATACTTCTCTCAGGAGAATCGAGAGGAAATCGGCGTGTTCAGAGTGGTTGTAATTTTATGTAATTAAAAATTTAAAATTTAAAACTAATTTATAATAAAGCTTCTGAATACATTATGATAGCTAGTCATCCGAGAGTTAAGGTAATGTGCATTCCGGATTTTATCGCAGTGGTGGTCAAGTCGATGGACAGATTGCATCGCAGCAGAAACTCAAGAAGTCACGACGCCGCAATAGACTGATGTTTGTTGAAGTTCGTTAGGTAATTTAAGATAATGAGCCTCTCCTTTTTACAAACTAATTGATTTGTATATGTACAGACTTTGATGGTTAACTTTAAACTATTAGACTCTGAAAGTGAATTAGTGAATAATAAGAAAGTTGAAAAAAATGCAGGGCCAAGCCGGTTGTCTAATTTCTAGTGTGATAATAACTAAGTATACAATATAATCTCCCAAAACCTAATTTTTCACTTGGTATATCTTAAGTCTGGTACGCACCGGTCATAATTCCACCAAAAAGTTATAGTATTTTCAAGAACTCTTTCTTTACTTGTTTTTGCGCAGAACGAGAACTTACAATTACGCAAAATTATCAGAAACGTCGAAATTGTCTGACGATCCCGAAGAAAAGGTCGTCAGACGTCAACCGATGTTTTTTTCTGCGACTTGAATCCCTCCAGTAAATTTGATACATCCATTATTATCAGCTTAGAAATTGGTGTGTCGACGATGATTTGAACCGCCAAGTTCTGCATTTCTACGCGACCGCTTTTGCCACATGTTGTTTATATCATTCACTTCAAACCGCGAATGAATTCGCACGCTAACACAGTCGATGGCCATCAAATGAAAATTATGGAGGCATAAAAAGAAAGGCGGACTAAAAGGAAAAGTTGTACTCTTGAAATCCATTTGGCAAATTTCATATTTCCAGGACAATCAGCAGAACCCAACATTATACATTCAGCTCGATGGAGGTAAGACGTAAGAGCTGGGATACGCGCGCTCTGTATGACGCGGCAGAGACACAAGAAAGTAGTTGGCAAAAAGGGTGGACCAAAATCGATACTGGATGATTCCATCCAGTGAATCAATTAATGATATACAGTACCCACCAGAAGTATCCGGACACCCGAGAGAACCTTATGCAAAACCGCTGTTTTTGAGCTGCGGCAATATTCTGAGTTTTCGTCCAAAGTTGTCGATTTTTTTTTGTAAGGTTCTCTTGGGTGGCGGGAATTTGGTAATTTAATTTGGGAATTTTTCAATTGTTGGAAGGGTGGGTTTTTATCAGTGTTAAAAGTATCCGGACATCAGTGAAAATTTCAAATTTTTTGAATAAAATGCAGCAGAGACACAAGAAAGTTTTTCCCCCTTTTTTTGTGTTTTTGGCAAAAAAAGGGTGGAAAACAAAAAATCAATTTTGAGGGTGGGATTCAAATCTATGCATTTTATTCGATACTGGATGATTCCATCACACGCGAGTGAATCAATTAATGATATATAGTATCGTCACGAAAACTTGTCACAGCGGTTTTGCATAAGGTTCTCTCGGGTGTCCGGATACTTCTGGTGGGTACTGTATAGTATACTTGTACACATAGCACACACACACACACAGCACTCGAAATATATATATGTACACACACACACACATTGAATGGAGTTGATGATTGAATGGCGCACGGCCACTTCTAGAGTGATTCGCTGTTGATGAAATGGTTGACTGGCTTCACACCGCTTCTCCATAGAGACTTTGAAGGTTTCGGCTGGAAAAGCAGCGCATCGGCTCTGTTGTCCAAGAGTACGACGTCAACTTGAGGTCGGGTCTCCTCTTCTGCAGTCGAAACTTAAGTAAAAAGTTGTACTATTATTAGATCGTTTAAACTGGAAGAACGCGGGATGTTTTATACCGGGTGTGTTTTGATGGTTATGATTAGGTTGCGAAGTTGAAGGATTGTAGTCATTTTGGCGGAAACTGATGCTGGAACGAACTCCACGACCCAAACTTGTAAGCGCGACACTACTAGTACCGGCGGTGGACCAATCGACGGTCAACCGGCGATAAAAATCGCGGACGGCCACGCGAAATGTTGGTGTGGTGAACGTGTACTACGAAAACAAATTCTCATTAAAATTTTGTTAAACTAATTTTTAACAATTTGAAACTTACAAGAAGCGGGTTGATGGCCGAGTTGACGGGCAAAATGAATACCACAAGCCAGGCATGCAAATCAGCTGGAATATAGACATTGGAAAGGGCCATGATTTTCAAAATGACGGTGGGCATCCAGCACAGACAATCAGTAAAAACTATAAAAAAGAACCGGACGGCTATTTCGATCTCGTTTGGGGCCAGCGGAGTGGCTGTCCTAGTCCGTCGGATGCTTATGAAGAGAGCCGTGTAAACACCAACAATCAACAAGACGCTGTACAAGGAGATGGATTGAAAAAAGTGGGAAATTATTAAACTTCGTCTCATCTTGTGACGATGCTCATGGTGGTACAAAAATATTACCATGAGCCGTTGATGCCAATGTAGAGAAATGCAGAATACTGCCAACCGAGAGCCAATGGTTCGTGAATGTGCAGAGGGAAGCAGAGGCCGTTGCTGCCGTGATGACGACCCATTCCGCTCAGATGGAGCACTAGAATACAGTAGTATAACATTTATAAAAGAGACATTTTTAATAGCCTTCGCATTTGTTCGATTTGAACGATCCTGCACTTAAGCGAGAACCTAGTCTTTATCGATCTATGCAGCCAGAAAATAAACGGAGAAGGGGCTGGTAGCAAAATTTTTTGGTGGGCAGCGTTTCATATTCAACCTGGGATGAGAGCCAGAGCTCCGCCGACAAGCCAAATAAGTGCCGTGCTGATAAAAGCCGCGCGGAAGTTAAGAGTTCGTTCGCCGAATGGATGAGAGATGCTGACAAAGCGCTCCACTGACATGAACGTCAACAAAAGTAGCGATACCTGATGAAATTTGAAAAGGGCCAATTTTCGGTCAAGCATCATTGATCGCGGTAGATTATTAACTTGCGAATTACCTCTGACGTCGAGACGGCCAAAACCCGCATCAGAGAACATTGCCATGACATCATCCAATCGAGTGCGTGTTGATTGTACTCGCCACGGAAACTGATGTCACGCTCGCCGATGCACAGCAGGTAGATCCCAATGCACATGTCTGCGGCTGTGCAAAAAACTTTATAGAGTTAAAAAGATATTAATTTTCTAACTTTCAATTATGAAACAACCTGCTAAATTTTTGACAAACATGGCCAAAATCCTGTTTTCCGTCTTGGCCAAATTTCGGCCGCCCAGCACCAAAGCATTGCCAACGATCGTCAGTATGCCAATGATCCAAAGGAAAGTGCGGTGAACGTTATGCGAAATGAGATCCGAAAACGACGACACTCCTATTTATTCAAAAGGTTTAATGATATTAGCATAGTTTCATAAAATTAGCGTGACAAACTAAGACAGTACCGTCTGAGACAGGTTGACATTTGGATGCGTGGGGGACGTAAGAGCAGTAGCGAAAGTTGCTAAAATACCTATCAATTTCAAATTTTGTTTGTCTTGTTTATTCCCATTGAAAATTTTTGATTTTATTACGCAAAGTCTAGATGTGTTGTGGCAGAAAACATGTCAGAGCTTATGTCAGGCAATTCGATGTCTTCCAATCTCCTTTGAACGACCAAAAATAAATTGATGAACAAGCCATCACTGGACGAGTTAATGAGAAAACATAAGTTACAGCGATCTGAGTGATACGAGAGACAGGAAGAGTCCGGCTGGAACGTGGTGAATTGGATTGAATCCCAAACGTCTGCGAAAAAGAGAAACATAAATCCAAGATAAAGGACTTTTTCATCAGGATACTACTCCGCCGTCCGGCGCGTCCGGCGCTGACAAATGGCCATCTACCGGCCGTCTAACTTACAGTTGCGTCAAGTTGTGTTGAGAACGGAACAGAGTTTCTGATACGTATTCCAGCATGTTGTAGGACAGATCTCTATCGGCGGAACAACGGGATACCCGTTTCGTGTATTAGATAAGTTAATGTGGGTGTTGTATCATCCTGCACAAAAATTGGCAAAATACTTACAAAAACTTTAACTGGGTCAGCGCGACGAATGCGTCCTCATCAACGGTATGAATCACATTGTGTCTCAAATCTCTGGAAACAAAGGCCAAAGTGCATTATTTGATACAAACGACCCAAATACATCATAATTATTGATTGTTCCTTTCGGAAGAACTATAGAAATGATGCGGGTGTCACTAGTTTATGATGCCCGCATCCATCAAGTGGTCTAGGACGGTTGCGTGAGCTATTAAGAGGCACTCACAGGAAAACAAGGTTGATTAATGAGGCCACTGTGTCGTTTCGTATCATTTCAATTCGATTTTCGCCCAGAAAGCTGCCAAAAAGAAAGAGAAAAAGAGAAATCAAATAGGTCAGAGCTCGGGTCCGCTCGGGTCCCCCGCTATTCGCTGCTTTTGGGAAAAAACCTATCAAAACTTATTTACAGATCCAACATTGACTCCATAGGTGGGAAGACGTTGCCCGGCTCTATGGTCAAACGATTGTGAGACAGGTCCCTGCGTCAGAACGTGGCGAAACGAGAAAAAGAAAGAAAGAGAGAAAGAGAGAAAAAAAAATATGAATAGCGTGACAGGAATGCTTGCCAGTTCATTTGCAGGACTCTTACAGCCACCAAAGTGATGCCAATGGTTGGAGAACTTTCATGTTCATGTTGCTCAACTGGTTGCGCTGCAAAAAGAGCCACTCCACACGATCCAGTCCCGCAAAGGTATCATCCGAGATATCGGTTAGTTTGTTACCCTCCAGCATTCTAAATCATTCCAGTTTAACGTTGACCATTCGTCATGGAATGCAATAAAGTTCCATATTCAGTCAGCAAGAAAAAAACTAGAGGAATATGAAAATGGGTTTCCCTCTTTTACATTTTCCTCAGATTGCGTTGGTGACGAAAAGCGTCGCCATCTATCACTTCCAGGAGGTTGCTGTTCAATTGTCTACGTGACGAAACGAAAATCAAAATTGAAGGTAATTCAGTAACTCTGAAATTGAATTTCTCCATTGATGCGACACTTGCATGAGTTCCAGGTCGTAGATTTCAAGGTCTGAGGCCGACAGACGCCGGAACGGGCTGTTAATCAACACCCTGGAATGACAACAACAACAAAAAAACAACATAAGCGCACGAAAACAACATTGGTCGATATGCGTCTGGTTACGCTCTAACTCGCTCTGTCAACACAACACACATAATAGCCAATAAAGAAAAAAAAAACTATACAAGAAGAAAAAGTATAGAATTTGTTTCAAGACACGTACAGTCGTGAAAGGCGGGCGTCGACTTGGGGCACGGACATCAACGTTAAATTGCGGCACGAGAGCCATGTGCGATTTTTGCAAACACAGCCGGACGGGTAGGCTTTTGCAGCTGTAGACAGATCGATTGAGAAAGCGAAACGGGTTCAATTTACTATAATCAAGGCATTGCTTGTATTTGAACATCTGGCTGTAGGCTATTAGACTTACAACAGTTCATTGGAAATGGAGAGACGGTTGGCACAGCAGCTGCCGATCCTGAATTCGGCTTCATATTGATAACAAACGAGTGCAGTTCTCCGTAACTATCGGCTATAAACAATGTAACAACAAAATTAATAGTATATAGGGATCCCCATAGAAAGATTAACAGCTAGACATATATCCGCTAGGGCAAAATGGTTTCGGGGTGCTTTGATTAATCCTAGCAGACGTTCGATAAACGACAATAGGAGACGGATACGAATGATATCCATATATTCTTACAACAATTGAAGGGATCCTCATCACTCCCGTCGGGACAGTCCAGACGGTCGTCGCAGAGTAAGCGACGGGGTAGACAAACTCCTGTCTCGTTATCGAGACACCGGAACGTCCCCAACGGACACGACGAACCTAGATTCCAGTCATCATGACAGTTGGAAAAGGAAACGATCAAGTAACACAGTAGCAGAAGCAGACCCAAGGGTCGTCATCGAAATGGGCAAGCTAAACAGTCCAGCATCATCAGTGTACGTTCCACTGGTCAAGCTCGATTCTTTCACCGAGTTGGTACCCGTTGATACCCAAGAGACAAACGAGATCGGGACATATTAAACAGTTCATACAGGGCGTCGTGTAGTTTGTAGATTTACGGGGCGACGTTTTACGACCGTTTCGGTCAGCAAACCTGCTGACGACCACCTTTTCCATCGACGTCTCGCAAGGGCGCAACAGCGAGAGGGGAAATCGAAGAGTAATAAATACGAGCTCGATTGTGCTTCCGCACCCAGGCGGAAAGTTTTCAGTAGTACCACCAAGTTGGAAGGGGAAAATAGATCGATGAAAGAAGGGCTAATACGGGGCACAAAAAAGTTGGGTCTTGTTGACAGCCCAAAGTTTGAAAACAATAAAAGAGTTTCTACTGGCAGGCAACTTGTTGACGTCGCTGAGCGAATAGGGAAAGTGATAAAAATGAAAACAATATCTGTGAAATGAGATTTGGCTCTGAATATGTCAAAACGACGAACCGAAATGATTGAAAAATTCCACTTACTCTGCGAAAACAGAACGATGACAATACTGACAGCCAACAATACACAAAAAACGCACAATCCGCCGAGAAGAGAGCAGCGCATCGTGCTCCAAATTCCTCTTCTATAAATAAGTGATTTATTCTTACAACAACAACAAAGAAAAACAACAAGAGCACAAGTAGTATAGCGCACTAAACGGAAGAGTGTTGGTTACGACAGCCGATTCACTTCTTGGCCGGAGACGACTCCGATCGGCCACCTATAGCGGGAGGACTTTCTCCCGAAACGCTAGCACGGGCCAAACATTCAATTCTCTCGCGGGTTTTGCGCGTGCCCCGATCACTCCAGCGAGGCGCCATCTGACGAGGTGCGGGATACCGGGAAATCTTCTTCGCAATTCAGCTTCTGTGAAAACAAAGCATAGTTATAATACGAAATTGGCTAAAAGAATTTCCCGCTACGCACATACTATCTAAGCTACCATGAATGTAAAACCAGTCTAGCTGGAGAGTAACAAATAGCACGCCCGCTGCGTCGTCGTTTCCCCCATATCATAAACGGCGATCCCGTCTAAGAGGGAGACGATTGACGATCAACAATAAACATTGCACCCCTCAACGATCGATGTTGGCCTTCTGCATATCGCGGAATTCATCTGGATATGCAATCCGTTTGTCTCCTTGTGCGGTCCATTGCTGAAGGGGGGAAAACCTAATAAAATCTTCATTGGCGATAGCGATATTCACATAAACAATACCCACGAACGAGTTATTCGGTGCTCAAATTTCGCCGAATGAGTTCCGGGCCGATGACGTTTTGGGTGTTACGTTGTCGCACGGACACCATTTTTGAGCTTGTCTTATCTCACTCCCAGATGGTCAGACAGCTAAAAACAGCCGGACAAAGAAAGGGCAGAGAGAAAGTTCTCTCTGGTACTGCTGGTAGTTAAGGAAATAGCGTGACACGCTCAAACAATCCATCGGCAGCTAGGCAACAAGAATCCTTGTGCAAGAAGATGGCCATGCAGCTTTTTTACAGCATCTGTTCACGTCTTTTTAAAAGACCTTTTTCTTGCCCCGGCGACGAGCGTCCATGATCATTTCCGTCTCGCCCGGACTACTTTCTCTAGTCAAACGTGTCGGCCTCAAGTACTCGACAGTTAAAACTGTCGATGGGGGGGCAACTAGCGTCACCTTTCAGCTGGACGCGTCGATGGTCATTGACAAGCCAAGAAAAGGCCGTCGTAAAAAAAAAGCTTCTTTTTCTTGGAGAAGAAACTGGTAAAAGAAGAAGTTATTTTTACGAAGATGTGTGTGCTATACTCGACTGAACTCTCGGCGACTCCACATTTGGGTTGAATGGCTTTTTGGTCAAGTTTGGTTGCCAGCACTTTGCACCGCAGATGCACTGAACTACGTATCTGGGCAATTTTCTATATCACAGGAATAAAAAGACTAAACGCGCAGAGAAGAGAACGGCATCTTCCCTCCTTCTCCTCTGTAGCAATCTAATAGTAACTTTGGGATGCGGTCTTTTGCCGGTACCAAGAAACGTATTTACCAATGCGCCAGAGTAAATACAATAAGTATAGCAATAACTTGTAACAAGATATACGTAGAAAACGCAGTTGGCCCTTTGCTCTGTCATCCGACAAAAGGCTCGAGGCAACTTTGACCGAGCTTTGATTACAATTTAATGGTAGAGCTAAGCTTGCATCGCCGTTCTAAATAAGACTGAACAAACACAATAAGACACGAGTCAAAAGTTGGTACCTGTATTAAGTCATATTAGTCGGCCTTACCATGACATAACACTTTTGCTAGTATCCTTTCCAACTTTTGGGAATGAAAAGTAGATGACGTAGCCTACCGCAGTGCCAACGCAGTCAATTGAAGCGTAATGTTAATGATACTTCCATCTTCCCTCTAGAGAGAGACGAGTCGCAACGGTCCTAAAATCAATAGAACGGCGGAGTTGAATTTTAAGTAGCCCTGTACAACGGTTCATGTAGATTTATATGCTGTTTTGGCTGATAACGAAGTTGCTGGAACTTTAACATGTCAGTGTAGACATTTCACATCCTGAAGGGCTGTTTATATCGTACGGATCGGTGCATCAAAGGCCGGGAGCGGTAATGAACTTTGAATCGTATTCACCGAGATATCTCTGAAATCGGCATAAATTTAGTTATAAGTGGTCAAACAATCCCGTTGGAAATCCTTCGTAAATTGACCAGGCAATTTCGCAAGAAAAACCCCGAACCATAAAACTGTTTTTCGTTTCTTTCTCGCTCTTTCTTTTTTACTTGTAGATGGGCGGGAAAACGTAGATAAATATAAAAGAGTATGAAAAAAAAATTATGTCTCTTTCAAGGATGTGAAACACGGAAGCGAAACGGAATAAATCTACAATGTACATACGCCGTATTTAAGTGATGCTATTCGCATCTTGATTGAAAGGGGTCCATTCTCTGCGTCGATTCACTCTGGCGATAAAGAATGGTCCACTGCAGTCCCTTGAATTCAACTCCAAATGGGCAACAAATTTGATAAAATAAATTGACGTTTTTCGGCCAATTCAATGACCATAAATTTTGTGGGACCGTGGACTTCCGATAAGTTTCGATCCGCATTCGATCCGCAGTGCTGATACAAAAGAGGAAAAAAAAGACGTCAAATATTTTATTTTATTCAAAACAGCTGACACTCATCACCACGCAAAATAACACAGAGCTGGTGATAGATTTATAGGTGTTGACGGGTTTACAGCATAATATCTTTTGCGGGATGGCGGCAACAAAATTCCCTCTTTACGTGTTCTCTTGGCGAAAGGGGTGACGAAGCACGAACTACTGGCCGTTCCGTCATCCGAAAGTTGAAGTAATAGAAGAAGTGTTGACGTCTGTCACCAAAAAGATTAACTATAGTTGCGCAACACTAAGGTTATCTGGTACACGAATCAATGGGAGAATAAGTCCCTCTCTCTTTGACAAACTAGCCAATAATCCTTCATTTTGGTAAGGAACCAAGATATCTCAGAGACTCAGAAAAATAGTAGAATTCTTCTTTTTTTGGATTTTACTCAAAAAACGTAAAAAGAAGATGTTGTAGTAATCCAAAGAGTAAGGTGAAAACAAATTTTAACGAGTTGTCCTAACGACGAAAAATGCGAGAAAAATGTTTCGTGTGTTGCTGTTTATTTTTCTTATAAATAAACATGAAAGTCTTTATAGTACGGTAAAATGAATTTTAGGAATTTCCTAGCAACTTGTTTTGTCTTTTAGAGACGAGGTTTACGAGCGAAAAGAATTACGGTATCAACATTTTTCTTGGCAGCAAACACGTCTTTGATCTATACTAGCTTGTTTCAATGCAAGATGAAAGTTTCTTGAGCAGTCAAATTGGACATTGGTAACACTCAGGACTCAGTTGTGATAGAGGAAAGTAATTTAGAGCTCTTTTCTTGGAAAATGGAAATGTACGACAAATTCTTTTTTTGCTTTTCACAGCGAATTCGATGTGACTTTGGCATCAAAGCAAGCACTCTGCCGCACTCTGCACTTGGCGGAAGTAATAATATAAAGCCCAAAAGTAGCTAGAACTATGGTATTTATATATCAGGGCATTCACATGGGACCCTTCTCGTAGAGCGCTCACCTGTTTTGGGAAGTCGGTTGCAGAATAACTTTTTGGGTCGTCGAGTACAAAAGTGGTGGCTTCTCGCCAGCCCTTACAGGCACTAGACGCGAATTGAAAGTTACACACGCCAAAGCTCGTTAACGTACCCGTAAGACGCCGTAAGAGAACTTTAGCTTCAAAATCACGTGCCTTTGATGTCGTCGCCAATCGTCGCATTTGTTTTTATGAAGACACTTTTTTTCCCGATTAACTGAGACGGAAAAATTGGTAACAAAACTAATATTTGTAGGAATCCACGAACCACGATCTAATACTTTACAGCGGAGATGGCACACTTCCTCCAACATCAGAACGAGTTTGGGTCGAATGACCAATGTATTGTATGTAACGCCTATCTGACAAATGTCATAGAAAAGATGAAAGGCTACTCTTCTCGTAGTTGGGTATTACGGAATTAATTTGATAAAAATAGAATCAGGTTAAGGTCTTAAGTAATGGGACGCTCGATCCCAGTAAGAAATGATTTGGCATTGCCTGCAACATCTTGAGAGGTAACAAATTAGAAGATATAATGAAAAGACTGATTTATTGATAGTTTCCGTTTTGTCTTATTGGCGGCGATCGCACATGCGCATATTACATACTTAATTAGACAGGCTTGGGTATTTTTTTAATGAACAATAAGGTAGCAATTGCCCTACCGTATGTATTATTGTAAATTCTGGTCGTTCCAGTCAGCTTCCAAATTTAGGCACTTTTATGAACGTGAATATTCTTATTAACGCATCGGTTATGTTTTTCTATGACATACGTAGATTGTAGACGTATGTCATGGATGTTCAATCTACCGGTAGATTGGTAATACTGTACCAGTCTTCCATTTATAAAGGCGCTAAAACATGCCAAACTGGAAGGAAAGTTTCGTTTTTCAAAGTTTTGAACCGACACGTTTGATAGCGCCATAGTTTCTAGACACATACACGCACTCGTACACGCTCGTCATACACGTACGTAACCAATTGTGAGTATTAGGGTACGGGACTTTTATTCTGAGAATCTTTTGAACATAAATTATTGTTTGTTCCCTTCATGCTTTGAGAATTGAGATGTTGTTGTGTTGCAGAGGCAACAACGTTGTTTGCTATGAATTTTCCTTTGAAGTAAGTCCAAAAGAATCCCCTCCCCAAGTAGATCAGATCAATGGCAAACATGAAGCACCGAACTGTGTACGTTATTCTTAATAAAAAAAGGAACCAAGAATATGAAACAGAAGCAGGACTGGAGGACTGGATGACAAACAAAAGGTTAAAATAATTACACAAAATTCCCTTCAAAACTCTAAAAACCGCCAAATATTTTAAAGGAATTATTTAATCAGTTTTAAAAACCCAAAAAAACACATTGTCTGGAACACTTATATGAGTATATTCTCTTACCTATGCTGTATTTGCATCCATTCAGGCGATAAAGGATATGTAGGATATTATACTTTCAACAGATCCATCTTCATGTTTTTTAACCCTTAATATGTGAAATAGTAGACAGTAGAATGGAGTACAACTTGCGTTTGCATTTTGGATATCGTTCCGGCTGCGCCATGCAACTAAATGAATGTAATTGTGTTATGAGTTATGTATGTACGTAAATATGTAGGATCATCGTCATAGCTGACATCGCAATATTTTCCTCTGATGTGCCAGAGGGTGTCACAGCACTACATTAGTAACGTCGTCAGACATAGAACTACAATACAATAACTGGCTGCTCGTGTAACTATTCGAAGTCAATATTCACAGAAAAGCGTAACGATATATCATTATGTGATATACATCTACTTGGCACACATGAAATTGGATAGCCTTCTATGCGCGGTGCTCTGCCCTTAAATACGGTAACAGACGTCCGTAATACGGCAGTTATATAATAAGGTTCTAAAAACCACTACACTATGTATGCAGAGGCCTAATCTTATTGTTGCGAAGTAAACACATGCATTATTGAACATTGTTTTGTCTACAGAAGTGTCTTCGATCTTTATTATTTTAAATAGCAGTTGTAAGCAACCTACTGTATCACTTATTTTTTTACTAACTCGAACAGGATTCATCGCGCACTGCCGGTTAAAACAGCAAGCACCCGATAGCAAACTATACCCATCGACCAGTCGACCACCATTTCTGCGATGTTGTCCGACCGTAAAGAGAATCAGCTTTGATACTCGTCTCCTATAGAGTGGAAACGCGCACTATTGCCTATTGAGCGCCGCCGTCCGACCGGAGACAGACATCCGACTACGAGTCTTTTAACCTCAACGGTCGCCTAGCATAGATACCATACAAAAATAGGATGACATAGAAAAATCATTTGATTCGTAATAAAAGCTATACATTTAGAAGATTGATAACAAAAAGATTCTTTTTCACTTTGATAGATCTGATATAATATGTACACACCCAGATGGATGTGTCGGATGGATTCAGTGTCGTCGATTATTTGAATAATGTGCCATAGCAATTGGCGATCAACAGTTAATCACTTTTCAGAGTGACGTGAGAGCTTTTCATCCCAGAGGCCAGAGGTTCCCATTTGTTGCCCTGATTAATCTCGACGGCTCCTCAAACAATCCCTAAAGACGCTTGATGGGAAGGATAGATTGCTTCTATTGTCGCCCTAGTTGTTGCGCTGCGCAACAGTCCAGAACCTTTCATTAAGTGGCGAAACATAACAATTTCAATAAAATTATTGGAAGAAAAAGATTTGAAATTCATTTTGTTAACGACATTTTTAGCTTAATAGACGCTGCCAATCGGATCGATTCACCCGAACCGTACCCGTACCGAAACAACGTTATCCCCAACAAAGATACCGTCCCGTCCGCCACGGTAAATTTCCTTTGTGTGTGGCTAGGTCTGGGTTGGATTCATCGTATGCTTTCGAGAAAACGACGAAATCTGATCCGTACCAAATTTTTACTGATTTGTTTATTGTTATCCAACCCTTTCCCCATCCCCCTACCTCCCTTGTCGTAGTCTAAACAAATTTCATGCCACCCCCTCCTCGCCCTCTAGTCGGTTTCCTTTCCGTGGCGGTAATCAACAGTACACAAGATTCGATCGGAGAACCCGCCCTTTTTATTTATCTCTTGATTTCGGATGCATCGTCAAAAAATCGGTATCGATTATGGTTCGGGTATCCCGAACCGTTGGCAGCCTAAAAAACTTTACACAAAAAGTTGTTGTACTTTGAATGTGATGAAAGTGTATATTTTATGTACGGTAATATGATGTATACATTTCGCTGATGAACCAACTTGGGTTACTTGGAAAACGATGAAGTCTTAAAGGACAAACGAAGTAAGCCCGGAAAAGTTTGTGGAAATTAGGACGACGCATCATCGTGAGCTCTATCTTGGAGGTAGCAGTATGATCCCTTTGTACCAATACGGTAGTATTCTTACAGCCGATTACTTTTAGCCGCTGTGACTTATCGAGCAAGACTAATGGCAGCAACCCTGAGTTAATAACGAAACATATCGATCCGAGGAATAATAGTTGAGGCTGTTGCCTGTCTGGATGCACCATATGTTGTTTTTGTTTAAGTTGAACTTTATATTCTCATATTCTTTTCACGAATTTATATGGAAGTATACTATTTTTAGCGCAATCCAATAGGTTTATCATAAATATGTCATCTTGCGCACACAGCTTTTCGTTCAATGCTCACCATATATAAAGGTTGTCAATCTAGCGTCTATAAGTAAGCCGTTGAGAGCTGATTATGTCCTACCACTACCACTCAGCAGGTACCGTACGTATTATATTATACCAAAAAATAGAGCGATCTACCATAATAAGAGCTTGTAACAACAAGGATATAATTTCAATGTCATAAATTTTTTTGATCCTCCCACGAGCTTTTTATATTTATTAAATTAACTTTACGATGCATATTCATTTTTTTCTTAAATTTGCCCTGGTCCCTTAGCAACAGACCTATTTATTAAATTAACGATACTTGCCGCATCTGCGCTAGAATTTAATTTTCGACGTACTGACTACGGAGCTCGTTTTAACATTTCCAGTTTTTTAAATCCATAATCGATGATAAGTTGGAACAGCGTTACTTTTTGAACATTCATTTTACTATTTTAGTAGTTAATTGAATTTACGGTTTGAGGTACCAGCTAGTATTAATTGGGTAATTGAATTATAGAGCCATCGATGGGGTCATCCGGGCTCATTTATGAGAATTACTTTTAAGGTACTCCAGCAGTCGCTTGAACTTTATTGTAAGAATATTAAGATAGCTATAGGTTAATCAAGATGAGTCACACCAAACATAATTAATCGAAATACAACGATGATTGAATATTGTTGAATGAAATTCATAAAGTTCCGCCAAATTTTTTATCAATCATCCATGGCACATTAGTCTAATAGTCACCCATCTAGTCAATACCGGCTAGAGGTACCGACTCTGTCCAGCCGTCCAGGTCACTGAGACCGCGTTCGAATCCACTTTAGTACTTGGGATTACGATCTCGTTCTTCACTGGCCTTCTCCCGGCAACTTGTCGATATGTCGATGTTATGTAATCGATTTTAACGATCTGTGTTCAACGCGCAGCTGAGATCGCTCCCTTCTTTTTATATGATTCTCACCAAGCCCAAGTGCCCAACCCTGCGCTTCTCCGTAATCGGACAACGGACGGAAATACGTAGTTGGCAAAAACAGGATGCATTGCGTTTACTCTTAAAAAATTTTTTGGAGCAATAAATGTACATCGTCAGCTTTTTGTTATTTTCCCTTTGGCACTTCAATATTTCTGTAATTTACTTCAATATTTGTAAACAAAATGAGTGGTTTAACTTAAAAAAATACTTGAAATCATGGCAAAATGGCTGATACATTGTAAATGTGTAATGCCAAAATTTTCATTCAATAGCGTGTTAGTATCAAATGGGGTCACATCTGGGGCCGCCCGTGGGCTGGCGATAAAAGTAGAAAAATGCGGGTCAATGAAAAGAGATAGGAATTAATAAAGAGGCTCAAGTATTCAGAATTGGCCGTGGTGTCATAAGCTATTCGGTACGTTTGTGATATCTGTGTCAACCGACACACCATCAGTGTAAAGACGCAAACCAGATCGAGAGAAATGCGCAATACTGTAAGTCTGTAAATACACTGTAATACACATTTTCTACTATACTTCCTAGCTGGTACAGGCTTCCTCATGTGCATCTGAACAGCAGACGACTTAACAGTCAGTCGGCGACTCGGCGTATTAAAAACATCTCGCATTCTCGCGTGACGTCGTCGTCTCGCGCGACCGGGAGATAAATTCAAGGTTTTGTAAACAATAAGTAAGAAAATATAAAACATTACGCTTACTTAAGATCAAGTATTTTTATGTTTAAATTTTGAATCGGTATCACTCTAGCCTACAAAAATGCCAATGAATAATCCTAGAACAAAGTTTCCTGACAGCTGCTTGCTACCCTGTCGTCGTTTAAGCGTAGTACAGTGTTTAGACAGTATTTTCTTTTAAAGCAAGAGATTAAAGGGTTTACGATTGAGAATTTTATCTTGCTGTTAATCCCGAAAATATTTTGCTTTTTAGATCTAGCTTTTGATAACTTCTATGTGATACTATATTTCACTCATTTCAATTTCATCACTGGAATATGATACATACAGTGATTTTCATAGCATGCCTGGTATGTAAGCTTCATCTGAAGGCCCATCCTGTAACATAATACCTCCTTGGCCCCATCCTTTTATATACATTGAATTCTCGATCTCTCATCCCAAATAAGGCGAGTCCAATAATTTCCTGTCAGTTTGAGCTGGGTAGCTGAACTGTGCAGTGTATCTTTGATTTTTCATACAAACAAGTGGCTCACAAGCACCTACACTACCCTACAGCTTGGCTCATTACTATACTACTAAAGTGTTTATTCTACAATTTCAGTGATTCTAAGGCAATAAGGAAAAATGGTTGGAAAATATGGTCCCCTTATTGGAGCAATTGATCAAGGGACTAGTAGCAGTCGATTTTTGGTAAGTAAAATCAAGAAATTTTTATGCGAACGGAAAAGTGTAATCATATTGCTCTCTTCTCTTAGGTTTTCTCAGCGCAACGAGCGGAATTAATCACCTATCATCAAGTAGAAGTAACACAGCTCACACCTGCTGAAGGATGGGTAGAATCGGATCCAATGGAACTACTGCACACCGTGATCGAATGCGTTTGTAAAACGGTTGAGAATCTGAAAAGCTTAGAAATCGATCCGGCTGACATTAAAGCGATAGGCGTTTGTAATCAACGAGAAACAACCATTGTTTGGGATAAGCTTACTGGAAAGCCACTTTACAATGCAATTAGTAAGTTATTTATTGTTTAGTTAGAAAATAATAGTAACTAACATTTTACATCCTTCAGTATGGCTGGACGCAAGAACGAAAAGCACGGTGGAAACGATGCTGGCCAAAGTCCAAGGAGGAAACAAGGACTTTCTGAAGAAACATTGCGGCCTTCCAATCAGCACTTATTTTAGTGCGCTCAAACTTAGGTGGTTGATTGATAACGTTTCTGAAGTGCGAGATGCTATTGCTGAAAACCGCTGCTTGTTTGGAACAGTTGATACATGGCTTATTTGGGTATTTGTAAATTTTAGCGCGCTCCATTTGTTTGTTTAAATCAACTGTTTTGATTTGTCAAGAACTTGACGGGCGGAGTTAAGGGTGGTCTCCATCTCACCGACGTGACTAACGCTTCGCGCACTATGCTAATGAATCTGGAATCTTTAGATTGGGACCCCTTTTTACTCAAGTAAGGCACAGATTTGATAACTTTTGGACTCGTTGTAATCTGCTTTTTTTTACTAAAGGTTTTTTGACATACCGGCTTCCATTCTCCCTCAAGTTCGCAGCTCTTCCGAAATCTATGGCTTCTTAACATCTACACCATTGGGCGGGACTCCGATATCCGGTGTAAGATTGATCGAATTTCGTATTAAATTCGACTCTTAAATAACTGATCTTGTTTTTAGTGTCTGGGAGACCAACAATCTGCTTTGATTGGTCAACTCTGCTTTGAGCCCGGACAAGCTAAGATGACTTACGGTACCGGTGGGTTCTTGTTGTACAACACTGGCATTCAGGTTGATTTTAATCTTCTTTGATGAATTGTAAATGCTGTTATTGCTAATCAGCGATATGCGATTTCTGCAGCCGGTCCAGTCGGAACACGGATTGATTACAACGGTTGCCTACCAAATGGGAAAAAACAAGCAGCCGTACTACGCGATGGAAGGATCCATTGCCGTTGCCGGTCTCGCTCTAAGCTGGTTGAAAAACAATCTGAATTTGATCTCCGATTTCCAGGAATGTGAGAAGTTAGCTTCCTCTGTACCTAATACCGGGGGAGTGTATTTTGTCCCTGCTTTCTCAGGGCTTTACGCGCCATATTGGCGAATGGATGCCAGAGGGTACTTTCTCACAAACTTTGTGCGATTCAATCAATATTGACGAAAATGTTTTTTATAGAGTCGTTTGCGGACTGACCCAGTTTACCACCAGGGCTCATTTAGCTCGAGCCACACTCGAGTCGGTCTGCTACCAAACGCGAGATATCGTGGAAGTGATGACACGCGATGCTGGCGCCCATCTGACTTCTCTTCGTGTCGATGGTGGGATGACACAGAATGATCTTTTGATTCAACTTCAAGCCGACGTCCTCGGCATTCCGATTGTAAGGCCCACTATGACCGAGACCACGGCTCTTGGGGCCGCGATGGCAGCTGGCAATGCTGAAGGCATCGATGTTTGGAGTCTGGACTCGTTAGATCAGAATACAATTACCAGTGACAAGTTCACTCCTGCCGTCACCGAAACAGGTAGGCAAAAAATAGTCCGTCACATTTGTAGATGAAAACTGATAGGAAGTTGGGATTCTTTTAATAGACCGGGACTCGCGTTACGCTCGCTGGAAGGACGCCGTCAAAAGAACTTTGGGCTGGGAAACGATCATTGACGATGGCAGCGCTGACCCAGGTAAATCCGACGATCTGAATTAGAATTCTCCAAGGAGTACTTTTTTGCTTCCGATTCTTTATCCCCCCTCTCCCTTTTATACGTTAGTCTGCGTTGAACTCCTTCATAGTTTAACTCTTTTGTTGTGAAATCTATTTTGAGTTGTTGTTTCCACACAAAATTTTTAACACTGGCTGTTACTAACGAAACGATATTAGCAAATATGAGAGAGAACATTCCTCACTGTGCCACCCTCAGCACGTGCCTTTAACCCAATCAAAACAAAACAAAAAACCCGTATCATTTGTAGAGTGTAGACGTTGTATGCTCAGTGTCTGGGAATGTTGTTGGCTCGGTATACCGGTAGTACATCTTCCAATAAACTTTTTTGTTATTCGAATTGTAATTTTGTTGGTTCGTTTTAGTCACACATTCTTTTGACCGAACCTTCTTTTTTTTTGGTTACATTTTAATTAAATTTCTCTTTGTCTTTCCATCGCATCGCATTTTCTCTCTCTCTCTCTCTCTCTCGCAGAGCGTCGCAAGCGGTTGTTGGGATCCGTCAGTGGCACCTTGTTCCTCTTCTCTTCGTTTGTTATCCTGGTCGCGGCCAGGAAGTATCAGAGTTCCCTCAGGTAGTAGCTTTCCCTTTAAACGCAAATCAAAACCCCATCCTTGTCGAATCAGTTGTTTTTTTATCGAGTCCTCTTGTACGCAACCACCGAGCACCGAACGGTGTTTATTGGTCTGAGATAACGCGTTAAGCGCCGTCTTAAGTCAAGAAATGGGACCCGGAGACAGAGGTTGTGATCGGAACCACTATCATGGTAAATGTTGTTCGGTGATCGAGCGACGTCAGACTTGTTGGTAGAAAATTTCCAACGTAGCAGTAGGTCATTTTTACCAGTCCTAATTTTTTAGATGACTGATTGTAGTGTGTTTCAATAAAAACTCTAATTGAATTCATCATGACTTTTTTTCAAATTTCTTTTCTTCGTGATCGGATTCTTCGCTATCAATTGAAGAGATTCCTCTATTATCCTTTAATCTCGGTCAGGACACTTGAGGTTATTATAAAGTAAATTAGATAAGTGAATCTAGTTGATCAACAGTTTTTAACGTCTGTTATATTTTGGAGCTGAAAGAAGGCATGTTTTAAACAAAAAACAAAGAAAATTTTGGATAGGGTTAAGAGAGTGTTTGGACAGCTTAGATGATCAAGCCAGTGTTGGCGGCGATCCAGTCAGCGAAGTAGGAAATGCGAGTGAATCCAGCGGGCAGACCGACTTCGCATCCAGCGGACGAGCCGAAGCTGACGATACCGACCTGGTTGTAAACACCGCCGTTGATGTAGCTCAATGGGCCGCCAGAGTCACCCTGTGTAGATTTATAATCGGTTATCGTGGAAGTTTATTATTTTTTCATTACTTATAATTTTGGAATGGAGTTGTAGATTAAATAAAACTTACGTTGCAAGATCCCTTGCCTCCGGTGGTGTCAACACAGATGTTTCCGTCAGTGATGGTAGCTCCGTAGGTGGCAGCGCACTCGGCGTTGGTGATGCAGGGGACGGTGACTTCACGGAGGACTGGGGAGATGCCAGCGGAAGCTAATCGACAACATAATTGAATTGAAGACAATCATAATTTCCGACAAAGAAAGTCTACTTTAACTTACAGTCGGATGGTTTGCCCCATCCAGAAATGTGGAGGTCGTCTCCGGCATGATCGGACTCGGTGGAAGGAGCCAAGCAGATGGGCTGGATTTCAGCTGCCGGGTAAAGAAAGAATTTAAATTATTAAAATACTGCCATCATTATTGTAGTCGTTGTCCGTTAATGATCTTACGAGTGAAAGAGATTGGTGATGGCAATTTGATCAAGGCAATATCGTTGACGATGCGGAGTGATCCCCAGTTTTCGTGGACGATGTATTCAGTAGCCGTGACTTCAACGCGAGTGGGCTCAGAGGTCAAGCGGACGTTGTGGGAGCCCAAAAAGATCTCAAAGAAACCGGCGTTGTCGGCACAGTCTGATGGTTGAAGTGTTTCAAAGTTAGACATCGGAAAATTAGTTGGAAAAATTGAATCACTTACGGGCAGCAGTAAGAACCCATTCATTGGAGAGCAAGGAACCACCACAGAAGTACTGTCCATCGATGAAGATGGCGACTTGCCTATAATTTTGTCAAATTGTCAATGACTACTAAACAGAACCAGAAATGCTATTCAATCTAGTATTTACCAGGGAAGGGAGTTGGGGGTGGCCTCAGTTCCACCGACGATGCGGCCGTTTTGGTTGGCAGCTCCACAGAAACCTGAAGTTGTTTTCAAGAACTCGTTGAAATAAACAGTATACAAATATCATTTTATTTTATTAGAGCGTACCGCGGGTATCGACGGAAGGACTACGCCTGATTGGGGGAAGGGCGTTGGGGGCTTTAGTTGCCGATGGGGCTCTTGGGTAGAGAACCGAGCGGGGCTGGTACTTTGACAAGTCCCGAGCAGCCGCCTTTTCGTTCAATCAAGAAAAAGGATTCGAAATTTAGAATCGAAATGAAATTCTTTCTTTGTTTTTTTTTTTAACTTATTAAATCCAATAACGTACCTGAGCGACAACGAAAGCAACCAAGAAAACAGCCAGGAGTTTCATGATGATGATAGGTACAAGACACGAATCGATCTCGCAACTACTACGTCCTTAAATACTCCTTTTCTGGTTGCCGTTTGATTGGAAAGCAGTAAATGACGTTGAGATAAAAATCAACGGTCTAGTACCAAGTTACGTGTGTTTACTAGCCAACTATAGATGCCCTCGACGTAAAATAAATTTTAGATTTTCCTATCAGCGCCGTATCTGGTTGATCCACATGTCGATCAAAGAAATAAGTACACAAAATCCCTTTGCAACGAGTGCGCATGACTGATGAAGGCCCAAGGTTCAAGGATTGAAAAACCCGAAACGAAACAATGCAAAGGTCGGCTGGTATATATCAAAACAGGATTCTATTGTGTACTTTATTATTCATTTAACCATTATAGCCTAAATTTCAATTCAAATGAAGCTTTTGAAACATTTGGCTAATTAGGCTAGACAAAGCAATAAGTTTTTTTTTTTTTTTTTAATGATTCAACGAATCCTTCGATTTCTGTCGCTTGTACGTTAAAAGTGGTCTTACGTGTCCGTTATGAGACAATCTATTAGTATCAGCGACCAGGAGAATCCGGGTTCATTTGTTCTACCTAATCATGATATGGGCGCTCGCTGTAGTCACCCAACTGTTTGCTGAATCATGCATCGATGTAATTTTTTTTGATCCAGTTTTTAAGAAATATTGAATACCGTTCTCATCCTTTAACATATTTCTGTTTTAACGATACGCCAACTAATTTTTAATATTCTGATATACAGCGTTCCGCGTTTACAGAATTTTTCATGACCGTTGTCCCCTCTTTTTAAAATGATCAGCTTTGTTGTTATTGAGTCAAAAAGCTTTTAAGTTGTTTAATACTTTGTAAAGAATGTTTTTACTTTTCCATGTGTGTTCATTGCAGCGATAACATAATAATCTAACTGTTTTCTTTCTTTTTTTTAATGTCAAGACAAGAGTAGCCGTTGTGAGATTAGCCAATATTTATGTTTTTTCCAGACCGTTGAAGGACGATCATTATCGTTTCACTAAACATTTCAAAACTGGTGACTGTCAACGTCTAATAACCTACATCTTATTTACAACATATAGGGAGTAAATGCACAAAATGGATATGTTTATTCCGCCCGGTTACTGAATGATGAGTCCAGTAACGGATGAAATCCATTCGGAGAAGCTCGAAACTCGAGCAAAGACGGCCGGTTCGCCAGCTTCGCATCCGCGGGCCGATCCAAAACTAACAACGCCCACTTGACGGAAGATGCCATTTTTGACGTAGCTTAAAGGACTGCCAGAGTCGTACTTCTCGATCATAAACAACAAAAAATGAATTCTCGAACGACTTTTTGTAGTCTACTAACAGTAAATACTTACGTTACACGTCCCCCGGCCGTCTGAGGTTGATACACACAAATTATTCGAAGTGATTGTCTTAACGTGGTAAGCTTTGCTACATTCGGCATTGGATATACCGACGACACCCACTTCTCTCAAAACCGGAGAAATATCTTCATCCGCTGTCGAATACAATTAAAGTGTTAGTTACGAACGTATTCCTTTCTTTATTACAAGATTTACCATCAGCTAGCTTGCCCCATCCGCTGACGTGAAGCGGATCACCTTCATGACTTGGCTGTTTAGACGGTGCCAAACAAGCGGGCAGTATAGTGTCTGTCATATAGTAAACAGAAACGTTTCGAATCAAATAAGAAAAAGAAAAATGGATAATTCAATTTTTACCAGAGAATTTGATGGGATTTGGGAGTTTGATTAGTGCGATATCATTGCGCATACGTTGAGAACCCCAGCCGGGATGAACGTAGTATTCGGTGGCTCTTATCTCGACGCGACCGGCCTCATGTAGCTGGACATTATGCGCACCCAACAAAATGTCGAAAAACTGAGCCTTGTCGACACAGTCTTTGCAGAAATAGGTTCATCATTACCGTCAAACTTGATTAACCAAAGAAATTACAAAACGAGAATTTTACGGGCAGCAGTCAAAATCCAATCGGCGGAAATGAGTGAACCGCCGCAAAAATACTGATCATCAACGAACATGGCCGCTTGCCTTTGCGCGATAAGATGAGAAAATCGTTACCTTATATTGATTCTTCTTAAAAATAAAAAAAAACTTACCATGGAAGTGAATTCGGCGCAGCTTCAGTTCCTCCAACGATTCGATCCTCATCGTAAGTCTTAGTTCGACCACAAATACCTGTTACAACACACTTAAATGTTAGGACCTGCTTTTTCCAGAACTAAACCTAAGACGAATTTCATACCGCGTGTATCTACAGTGGCGCTGCGCTTAACAGGTACAAAATGCTGGTTCTTCTGATCGTCCTTACGCGGGAACAAGAAGGATCTCGGTTGGTATTTAGACAAATCTCTCCCGGAAACCTAGAGAAAAATTATTTCATTGAAAGCTTATTTTTTCAGCACAAATAATACGTAGGGCGCACACTTTTAAATTTCTTCATACCTCTAAGAGAAGGATGGCAGTTAGAATGGTGCCGGCCAGGAATTTCATAGTTTCTTGATCAAAATTGCGTTTAGTTCCAAGTTCTGAGAAGGGTAAACTTCGTAAACAGAGTTCAAATAAGAGTGTGATTAAGGTATGAGTAATACCCGTGTATTTTATAGGCGACTCGTCTGCGTCATAAACTTTAAAGAATATCAGGAGGGTACGAGCGGTCCCTCAGAAATGTTGGAGTGAACTCCTATAGTCTCCTGTGCATTTAGTTTTAGATAATTGTTTTAACGCTTGTACGAATATCATTGGTCCGCGTTGTTTATGGTAGATTGGTAGGCTTATAAACGTATTAAAGCATTAATTGTGCAAGAAATCGTGATCTATCTGGCCAATGCCAAATCTCTTTTGATTATAATCCCTACGTTCACGAGTGTGTTATTCTACAGCAAAAACGAGGGAGAAACGTGCCTAAACCGAATGACCCTGAATTATATGGAAATAACTACGGTATTTATGTTAATATGCTAATGTAATTTAACAAAACGGTAGGACATATTGCAGGTACTCAAGAAGTGCAATCCCAACAACATGGGCCTTGCCATCATGTATTAACGACGGGAAGAAAAAGTTATAGAAAACTGAATCATTGTTGTCTAAAAGACCAATCCAGTCTTGCTGGCGATCCAGTCGGCGAAGCTGGACACACGGGCGAAAGCAGCTGGAACCTCGATTTCGCAGCCTTGATTGGAACCGAAACTAACGATGCCTACTTGGTTGTAGACGCCGTTGTTGACGAAGCTCAGCGGGCCGCCAGAGTCACCCTACCATAAAAATAGCAAGTTAAGGGCATGTTCAGTGTTCCGAATACAAGTCGCTTACGTTGCACGAGCTCTTGCCGCCAACTGTTGAGACGCAAATGTTACTGTCTCGGACGGTAAGAACACTGTAGGCAGCGACGCATTCCTGGTTGGTGATGCCGACGACATCGACCTCACGCAAGACGGGAGAAATACTAGTGGCGGCTGTAAATGTTTGAATGAATCAAAAACGTATGGTGAAATCGTTGATTATTACAGTCAAAGTAGATTGAATATCACCATCAGAAGGTTTGCCCCAACCACTGACGTGCAGAGGATCTCCGGCATGACTGGGTTCGGTGGAAGGTGCCAAGCAGATGGGAGAAATGGCGTCTAAAATTTTTAATATGAACAGACTTGTTATCCTTTTTCTTAATTTTTTCAAACTACATAGTTATACTGAATACGCACCGGTGAAAGTGACTGGTTCAGGGAGCTTGATGAGTGCTACATCATTGCGAATCAAAGTGGAACCCCAATTTTCATGGATGATGTATTCAGTAGAACGGTATTCAAGACGCTCGGGTTCATCGGAAGCGTTGAGGCGGACGTTATGTGCGCCAAGCAAAATGTCAAAGAAAGTAGCGTTGTCGACGCAGTCTGTTGTCCAACAAAAAATCATAACAATGTTAAACTTCATACGACAATCAATTGAAACTCACGAGCGGCAGTCAAAACCCAGTCGGCGGAAATGAGCGAACCACCGCAAAAGTACTGATCATCGATGAACAAAGCGACTTGCCTAAATTTGAATTTTGAAATTTGTCATTTTCGACTACTCTCAGGTTGGTTTGTTTAATTGTTTAGAGAATCTTTTGATTACCATGGGAGAGAGTTGGGGGTGGCTTCCGTTCCACCTACAATTCGATCTTGATCTGTAGTCTTCACCGCGCCGCAAAAACCTTGAATGGATATAGGTGTACCATAAGATTTAATTGGAAGAAAACTTGATTGTCGGTTGATTTAACTTACCTCGCGTATCAATTGGAACAGCTGGCCTTTTAGGGACATACTGTTTCTTTTGTGCAACCGGTGGACGAGGAAACAATACAGATCTCGGTTTGTATTTTGATAAATCCCTCTCCTCAGCAGACGCCTAATTGAAATTAGAAATAATTAACCGTCTTGCAATCAACTTAATGATCATTATATACGCCTAGCTAACCTGAGCGAGGACGACGGCGAGCAAAGCAACAGCTAGAAATTTCATATCGTTCACCCTTTTAAGCCACGAAAAAATTAAAGGAAATGAGACAGTAAAAGTCTTACTACGAACAGCTTCTTATATATACTTGGCAAATGGCGTGATGGTAAAAAAAGGCATACGATTCCGGCCATGATAAGAAACGGGTCGAAGAGTTGTTTTCAACATTGACATTTTTCTTGTTTGAATAGCTATTTCGAAAAAGACAAAAAAATCAAAGGCCGCTTTTATCAAAATTCTGTCAATCACCACTTAAGACTACATCAAACGGATTATCTTTTAGGAAAGTAGCAGATGTGGGTTGTGGTGCACAGCAATATTTAAAAATTCGAATTCAAACCAATTCACAACTCATTGTCGATTGTTACTATACGGTAATAATATGATAGGTCAAAACTAAATATAATCGTTCACAAGTTCATATTTGGGCATGCAGTGACGTTGGCAATAATGATGGGGTGTATTAATACTAGTTTCCCACAGCGCACAACGGTGATGAAAATAAACCTGTTGTATAAAAACAGGTAAGTAGACTGCAATTAGAATACCGGTTGGCAACAGCTGCGTTTGGGCATCCAACACGTATGAATATTAGATTCAGACCCGTTCGCTTAGATTATTAGTATAGAACTGACTTGGCTGTGTGAATCATGTCCCATCGCTACTTTGAAGAAGTGCAACATGCAGCTCTCTACGCGAAATTTAGACCGAATGCGCCTCCTCAATTAGCTGAGAGGATTACAAGTTTTTTAAAGGCAAAGGTAAAACACTTCTAGCAATATTATAATTTATTTCCCCAAACTGCGTTGCTCTACTTGATAATGGTATTATATCAGTATGAAGGTGAACTGGAATTATGTTTGGACGTTGGATGTGGAAACGGGCAGTGTAGTGCTCTCTTTTCTACCTCATTCCGCAAGGTACTCGCAACGGACATAAGTCCCGCCCAGGTGGAAGTGGCCAAAACGATGAACCATCCACAGAATGTCGAGTTCCAGTAAAATATCGTCTATTGTCTAGTTTTCGATTTCGATGGACTTCACTTATTTTACCGTGTACAACATCGGAAATCCAGGGCTGGTCCGGCTGAGAAAAGTACGGCGGAAAACGCCTCGGCTCAACTTGTAGTGGCTTGCACGGCAGCGCATTGGTTTGATTTGCCCGCTTTTTTTCAAGAGACGGACAGAGTTCTCGCACGCAACGGAATTGTTGCTCTAACGAGCTACTTTTTGCCAATCATCGTTCACCCTGTCAATCAGTCTGATGATCTCAATCAAGCACTTAGAGACGTACGTAACCGCAAGCCCTAACATAAATTTAAAAATTTCTCACTTTGTGCTAAAGCTATAACTCTACTTATTACTAAAAAAGGTTTACTTTAAAAGTCTGGGTCCCTATTGGGGCAACGGTGTTCAACATTTAGAGAACGAGTACGGAGATATTTCAATACCCTATATGGAAACCGTACGGTAAATGACGTGATCATGCGTGATTTGACCTTCTGGAGATCATAACTCTTTGTTTTTCAAATATCAGCGATGTAGTTTGGACCGACGAAGAACCTAGCACGCTAGCTGATTTGGCAAACGACATACAAACATGGTCGGGTTACCAAAATTTATGTCGGGCAAAAGGTGACTCGAGCGGCCAGGAAGTTTGCCAGGAATTTCTTGCAAAGTAAATGTTTTTTTTTAACATCATAATTTGCGCATATAATTTTCATGTTCTTACACTGCTCTTTCGCCGCTTTGATCGTCAGATGCCAAAAATGTTTAGATACAACGGACGAGCCCGACAAGGTGAAAATCATATTAAAACGAAAATTCTTTCTTTTAATGGGACGGAAAGTCTAGCTAAAACGAAATATTTAAAAAATCTGCCCGATTCGTAAATAAATAAGGAAACAATGAAACATCTGAAGGATTAGTATCCTTTGTTTATGGCAGAGGAAAATCAAGTCTGCACTGGTTCTATATCAGTAAACTGATATACTACTGTAAGCCCCTGTTAGTGTCAATAAGTGTCTATCACCCAAAATATGGCACCATTCTTGAACTAAATAAAAAACAACGTTACAAATAAGTTATTAATCGTTTTGATGGACTTTTATCTGAAGTTAGCTTTTTTGTAGTCTACTACACTGTTATTGTATTGCACGCACTCGATTGTTAAGGCAAACAATTTTTTCATGTTTCATCCTTATATCAGGAATTAGGACGGGTGATGCATGTCTGATGAGTAAATTGATGATGAAAAAAGTTCTGGTGCAATAATTACATGCATGCACTTTGGATTGCAGTAATCAATGTGCGATATCCAATATCGTAGTCGTCTAATAACGAAATAATCTCTTGTCCTTAAAAAACTATTGTCACGTGAGCTACAATTTCTCAGCTTGTTGTGACTCCTGAAACACGAACTCTCCGTTATTAATCATTATAGAGTAATCGGCCAGAAATGATGAATAATCTTTAAACGTTTAACTATTTATAGAGTAGCACAGACTTTATTGAATAGGTTGTTCTTCCATGATTTAGAATAACATAGTATCACAAAAAAGTTGAGTGCAGGAAAAAGAAAATCATGCACAAAAGAAAAGGGATATTAAACGGGATTTGTTGTTTAGATGATCAAGCCAGTGTTGTCAGAGATCCATTGGGCGTAGCTAGAAAGACGAGTGAATCCAGCTGGGAATCCTTCTGAGCATCCAGCTCTGGCGCCAAAGCTGACTACTCCAACCTGGTTCAAAGTGCCAGCATTGTCGAAGCTCAATGGGCCGCCAGAGTCACCCTAAGAACAATTCATTATTAGTTGAAATCGTCATCTCAAGAGAAACATTCATTTGACTCGACAGCATACGTTGCAAGATCCTTTGCCGCCGGTGGTGTCGATGCACAAGATGTTGTCGGTGATGATGTCGCCGTAAACGGCAGCGCATTCGGCGGTGGTGATGCCCGGAGCAGTCACCTTGTTGAGGGTCGGTGAAACACCTTCCAAGACGCCATCGGCAGTCTTACCCCATCCACTGACCAAGAGAGTATCTCCGACGTGGTCGGACTCGGTGGCGGGTGCCAAGCAGATGGGCTGGATTTCAGCTGCAGAATTGAAAGATGAATCGTTGTCATTTCTTATTCAAGCCACATGCGCAATATTAGCTATTATAATGACTTACGGGTGAGGGCAACGGGAGATGGCAGGCGGATGATGGCGATATCGTTAGCCAAAGTGGTTGGGTCCCAGTTTTCGTGGACGGTGTAGACGGTGGAGGCGACGGTGACTTGAGATGGCTCTCGGACGGTCCTGTCGTGAGCTCCCAAAAGGACGCTGAATCGGCTGGCGCCATCAGCGCAGTGAGCGGCGGTCAAAACCCAGTCGGGAGAGATGAGGCTGCCTCCGCAGAAGCTACCGCCATCGATGGTGATGGCCACTTGCCTTCATATCATCATCAAACACATTATCAAATATATAATTCACTCTACGTTTATTAGCTGGACATACCAGGGGAACTCGTGGGGAACGGCTTCTTCACCACCGACGATGCGGCTATTGTCGACTTTGCGCTGTCCGCAGAAAGCACGGGTGTCGACAGTGTGGGCTTGCTTCGTTGGGACGAAGTAGCCAGGTCCTTGGGGGACTGGAGCGCGGGGATAGAGGTCCGACCTGGGGAACAGCTTCGGGATCTCAGCCCCCTGAAATAACATTTCAAAAGATTATTTGACGTAGAAAAGGTCGATGTAGAAGTAGAAAAGGTTATTTGACGCATTTCGCGTAGTAAAACGAAAGGACTGTTTACCTGGGCGAGGACGGCAACAGCCAAAACAACAGCCAAGAATTTCATGGTGTTTGCGTTCACTCTGCAATTAGAAGACCACAAATTCAACTGCCGCAACTAGTCCAACTTATATACCTGATACAAGGATGAGTCTGGGTTTTCTCACGCATGGTGAAACCTTTTGATAAGTTTGATGTGTCCGGTTTGTTTCCTTCAAGGTGGACGATTTGAGTACGACACGTTATCAATATTGACTCGAACGACCCGTCGTTCATCGTTCAAGGTGTAGCTTACCTATTTTATTTGTACCTGCTAAACCATTTGTGGTTACTACATTTTCGAATAAAATCAAGTTCCACATTTTTAAAAAGGGATCAATAAGGGTGCATCCGTCATTCAACTTCGTGACCCTCGTGTGTCAAATGTGGTACGCATTTCTTTGAATTTTAAGCGAGTTGGGATAGCGGCCGAAACAGTTTCATGTTAGACCAAAGTTATTGTTTAGACTTGCTACGCTCATCATGTTATTATGTGCAAGTCATACAATCGTGACGTATTACATGAAGTAAATTATCAACAAAGAAAGAGGACGTGATAACCGATTGCGACTGTTTGGCTTGTCAATAGTGCGCTCAGTTGAGGTTGCCCAGTAAAGTTTGATGCGTATACTTGTTCACCTTTTATGTCAGGTGTCAAAAACCCATAAAACTACGTAATTAGGTATAACGCAAAGGTCATGAGACACGTTTTTTTATTCGCACCATATCACGAAAGATGGGCATTGTACATCTTGTTTTTTTAGATAAAGACTATTTTCAAGAGTGAATACGTCTGCTGTCAGTTTATTCTACCGCGTATTTGGGATTTGTCGTTTGAACTTCTAGAATGATCGATTGTCAGAAATTTGAGAGCGCACCACGGTATCTTGAAGTACACAGTTGGTTAGTTTATCGAAATCTTATTTTAAATGTGTAGCCTTCATCCTGACTAAATCTAATCCTCTTCAGTTCCCGCTTCACGGTATACGTGAACGTGTACGTCGGTAAATGACGGAAAATTCATTTCCTTACAAAGTTCATCAATCTTCTTTGCAATTAATTTGTAAAGGCAATTTTATGATACGCCAAACTTGTTACATTTTTGTTCTTTCCCAAGGGCAGAACAGCAATAGCCTACGCTGACGTAAAGGACAAAAAAAAGAACAAGAAAGCGAACGTGATAACAAATATAATAATTTCGTGCGTTTACTTGTTGACTTGTAATCCTATGTAGATGTCAATAACTCACGAAAGGTATCACGCATGGATTACGAGCCGTGGTTTGCACCATATCACTAGAAACGAGCATTGTACGATTCAGAATATGAGATAAGAATTGTCCTTGGTAGGCTTGTTTATTATTAGACATTGTATTTGAGACTCTCAACTTCTAGAATAGTCGATCGAATGCGCGATAGTTCCATCTCCGATGACGTCCTGATAAATAAAAAAAACAAAACATACCTAATCAGGGAAATGTGTGTGTGGTTTTGAATATCGTTTTAGCACAGGAGTCTATGGATGGGATGGATGGTCAAGTCGTCAGAGAAGATCGCGGGCCCGCTGAAATGTGAAATGTTAAGTGACATTGCTTGTTATAGTCAAACATAACACGCTTTGTTTCACACCAGTAGATTAATGTAAAAAACTCTTTACAATGTATATGGTGAAATGATCATTCATTTATTGATGAAAATATGAGAATTTGACGAGACAGTGACGATTTGAATTAAGGTGAACACGGAAAGCAAATATTATACAAAGAAATAAACGACAAGCTGTGATGTTACATTCAAATGACGATGCCAGTGACAAGGGTGATCCATTCGTTGTAGCTGGAAACACGAGTGAATCCGGCGGGAAGGCCTACAGTGCAGCCAGCACTAGAACCGAAACTGACAATTCCCACTTGATTGTATACGCCGTTGTTGTCGAAGCTCAATGGGCCGCCAGAGTCACCCTTTAGACAACAGTATAGCCATTAGTTGTTGCTTTACTCTGCAATTTTAGAAGGAAGAGAAAAAGAATTTACGTTGCAAGATCCCTTTCCGCCGGTAGTGTCGATGCAAATCATTCTGTCAGTGATGATATCTCCATAAGTGGCGGCGCATTCAGCGGTGGTAATTCCAGGAGCAGTCACCTTGTTGAGGGTATCGGAGATACCACCGACATCGCGAGTCTTGCCCCAGCCGCTAACTAGAAGCATGTCGCCAACATGGTCAGGCTCGGTGGAAGGTGCCATGCAAATGGGAGCGATTTCATCTACATTTAATTAGAAATATTTTTTTTTAGTACAAGAGTACAAGTCAATCTGTAAATTTGTTAGTCACAACGTACCAGTCAAGTTCATTGGCGATGGCAATTTGATAAGGGCAATATCATTAGCCAAAGTGGACGGATTCCAGCCAGGATGGAAGTAGTACTCGGTAGCAACAACAGTAACCTGAGACGGCTCAGCGATCGCTCTGTTGTGAGCGCCAAAAAGCAACGTAAATCGGCGGGCACCATCAACGCAGTGGGCAGCAGTCAAAACCCAATCGGGCGAGATGAGGGTACCTCCGCAGAAACCACCCAAGTCGATTGTGACACCCACCTGCCTGAATTCATTTTTTAATTAAAACATAACCATACTGAACCCTTGCAATTCGTCATACCAGGGGAATTCGTGGGGAACGGCTTCTTCTCCACCAACGATACGGTCATTTTTTACTACGCGTTGTCCACAAAACCCTGGTTTGAGTCGGCAGAAAGTAAATGAATTTAACTGTTGAGTTCATTAATAGGTTAAAAAAAATTTCCAGAATACTTACCACGCATATCAACTGGCTCGGCAGGTTCAGTTGCGACCCTAAAGCCCGGGCCTTGCGGTACCGGAGCGCGGGGAAACAATTCTGACCTGGGGAAGAGCCTTGGGATCTCAGCTCCCTTTATGACAAAATTGGATTAGAATTAGATGTATACCATTAAATAAAAAGCGGTAATTGATAAATGAAGAATTTACCTTAGCGACGACGGCCAGCGTCAATACCAGCACAGCCAAGAACTTCATCTTTTCTTGCTGTTAATTTAGCTACGTGTGGTTAGTAACTGGAGAGAGGCACGAATCCAAACATGGAAATAATCCAGTTTATAAAGGGAGAGGAACGACAATATTTAGTTTTAGTAATCTGATAAGTTTAACGAACGTGGCTGGTTTTGTTGACACATGTTTCTATTATTATTGCAACTCAAGGAGAAGAGGTCATGATTCTGTTATCTGTCATATTTGTTTTGGTTTGACTATCCTTCAAGGTGAAATTACTCGTGCGCTGCATTTTATATATGGATCCACTTATGCACCGTGCCTTTGAGCTATGCATAGTGTAATCTGTAATAAATAATAATGTTGATAGTCATCTGAATAAATCTTTAAACGTTGCTTAGCAAGTGACCCCTTGGACTCGATCACACCACACTATCACCTCCACACATCTCAAAAAATTTTCCCAGTCTATTAATCTACACATATTTGTCTAGAATTCGAGCATTACTTGATGTTTATTGATGTTTCCTGAATGTTATTCCTGATGATCCAGTGCGCTGTATCATCAGGAAAGATTAATTTCAGTCCTGGAGAGGATATATGGCTCATTTGTATAAATTAGCTGCTTTGCGATATCCCGCCGAGGAAACTCGGGCGCCAGATGAGTAAATTTGGTACGTTTAAAATGACCGGGCGAAACAGGAGAAACTAAACCAGAGGCGGAGGCGCGGAGTTACCGGACCCGTAATCATGTGGCTTATGCGAGTTGGCAACCCTGTTTGGCAGACGACATTCACGAGAACATTCTGGCGCGCGTTTTTCCATATCTGGTTTTGTTAGAAAATGTGGTTGTAGTATGCTCAAGTTTTTCTTCAGCACACAAGGGTTGTTCTGCATTGTATATTCAAATGTTACGTCCCTTTTCTTTTAATACAGTGGTATCACCATAACAAAACCACAAGCTTTATATCAAAGCCTCATGGTAATCAGGTAAACCAAGTTTAAATTCAGATCCTTGTAGACACTTGTGCATTGTAGAGAGGATGTTTCCTTGAGTTTGAGCTTGCTTGATTTCATTTGCATAGATAGATCATAGGCTAGATGAATAAGAACATTATGAATAACTATATTTTTAGTGATCCTCAAAACAGCAATGGGCTGTGGTTTCCCCAACATCTGCATGCCTCAATTGAGTGGACTTAATTATGTGTGACAACATGTGCAGACAATTCAAATCACCGTTTAGAAAGTTTTAAATCCTTGCTTTCTATGATTTCACTTAACTTTCTCCATGAATAAAACAGGAGGAGATTGTTTCAGCACACAAAGGGTGACAAAAGGGGCACTGCACAATGAATACAGCCAAACATCTACCACACAATAATCATCACAAAATATTACGGAATACCACAATCAAACACTACCCAGAAGAGGCAAAAGGTAGGATTATTCTTTCACTGACCCTTATAGTTTTTGAAGAATAAGAATCAAAACAGCACAAAGTGCATTTTTGGTTATCCCATAAGATTCTTGTTATGGCTGGTAGCAGAGTAAGAACAAAAGATATTTACTTCAATTGCATGAGTTTTCCTTCACACCCTAAATTTTTGGGGATACAAATTCCAAAACAGAAATGTGAGAGCTGTAATTTGAAAAACACTATCATTTATAAATGTATATACATATTGTGTGTACAAAAAGTTGCAAATAACAACAAATGATCGATCATAACAATTGTTATCAAGTTCTTGTGCATCGCACGTCACTCATAGCTTAGCCTCGTGAAACGTCGCTCGTTTCTCGTTTTTATGAAATATACGAGAGAACGCGGCTAATTTCCTGTTGCCTTTATCGGACAGAGAAATAACTGAAGTAGATTTTTCTAATTTCGATGCCGTGATCAAGAATTTGGCCAATCCGAAAAGATCCGTCGAAGAAGCGGTTTCCTTCTTTTGGTTTGAATCTTCGTACGTCTCATTCAAATTGCAATAGTAGGTGCCAACATATTCCTCCATCTCACGATTGATTGTCTCCTCCAGTTCACTGAAAGTTGGTCTATCCTTTGGGTCCTTTTTCCAACAACTGCTCATAATATCTCCAAAGCTATTAGGCGCGTATTCAGGCTTTTGTAAGCGGTATCCGTTTTCAAGTTCTTCAACGAATGATTTACTATTCATGCCTTGGAATAATGCATTTTATTAATATTGAGGATATAGTTGATATGTCCTATTGTAAATTCTCACCTGGATAAGGAACTTTTCCTAGGGAAAATAGTTCCCATAAAAGGACTCCAAAGGACCATACGTCTGATTGGCTGGAGAATATTTTATCCGTCAAGGATTCGATGGCCATCCATCTGATAGGCATTGGACCCTATTATCAAAAGGTTAAATTCAGTTCCTGGGCGCCATTGTTTTTCGGGTATGGCATTTTTGCTCTGTACCTGCCCAGATTTTTTGTAATCCTCTTCGTAGTACATTTTACGAGCCATACCAAAGTCGGCCACTTTGACCACTCCACTGTCGGCCAGCAAAACGTTGCGGGCAGCCAAGTCTCCGTGAAAAACCTGTGGTGACAAATTTTGGGATACATTTCTTAATTTCTTAGGTTCAAATGTCAATTACGCACCTTTTTGGAAGCCAAATAGTTCATTCCTCTTGCAATTTGAAAAGACCAGGAAATTAAATCCTGAGTGGAAAAAGGAACGGTTGCTTCGCCGTCATCATTTTGTTTATATTGCCACAACGGTTCTGGATCTAGTATATCGTTTTTGATATCATCGGTCGAACGTACTAGTAATTCAAGAATAATCATTTACATCAGTTGTCTTTATGAAAAGCAAAAACTAAAAATTAGTCTCACATTCTGAGCACTTGTAACTAGCGGCAGTCGAATTTGTGTCCGTCAGCAGAAAACTTTCCATTGTATTATTTGATCCTGACTCGAATGTATTTTCTTCCAACTTTAAATGGAAGGGTATTAAATTTCTTCATTGCAAAATTAAAAACATAAATTCATTGAATTAGTCATGAAAATCTATTACTGTACAGTTAACTCTCATTTTACTTGTCCGTTTTCGTATTTTCTGAATCGTCCCCCATTTGATTTACGAAGCTTTTGCGGTTTTTGACCAAGTAGCTCCTCAAGCAACCGAACCGACAATATTCAACGATAACTAAAAGTTCTCCTATGGTCAAAAATAAGAAATTGAAACATCTGATTTGGAAAACGTAGCATGTATAACACGGAAAAAAGAAACATGCCTTTAGTGATGTTTATAGTACATGCTCCCAACAGGTTAAGGACGTTTAGGTGCGATCCCAAGTGGATCATAATTTTCAATTCACTAGCAAGAGCTTGTAAGGCGCCGATATTAGTCTGCGATCGAACCATTTTAACGGCAACCGTTTTGACGAATTCTTCAGCGTTTTTAATTCCAACGGCTTCAGCTTTGACCACTCGACCAAAGTAGCCAGTTCCTAGTTCCTTTCCTACTTGAGAATAAAGACACATCAATTTCTTTAATATACACACTTTTTTAAAATTCCTTGCGTCCTACGAACCAAGCTTGAGACGATGACTGGGAAATTCCCAGCGTACGTCATAAGGCAAACATTCGGTTTGGTCCTCTAATGGCAACAGGGGATTGATTCTTTTGAGATTCCCTTCAAGTAGTCCTCTTGCCTGTGGAAATACATCGTGCCGTCCCTAAAACGATTTTTTAAAAAATCTGTTAAGCAAGGATTAGTAAAGAATCTTTATAGACTGCTCTTTTTCAAACCTCATCCAGCCGCTTCATTTGTACTTCCATCGTTTTAAGAGCTTGCGACTTTTTTTTCAACTTCCGAAAGTAAAAGAAAACTAAGCCAAGTAATATCGCCACAAAAACTCCACTGCCAACCGTAGCACCTACGATGACAGGGATGTTGGTTTCCGAGCCGTAGCTTAGTTTACCGACGACGTAGCTTTTTTGTCCCACAAATACAACGACATCATGGACATCGTTTCGTTTTGATCCAGTGGCTGGTTGTTGAGTTGCCGGAAGAAGGCAAATTAACTTGTCGGCTAGAAGTGAAGTCAACTCGCAAGCAGCAGCTCCGATCGTCACATTCACGTCATCCTCCTGTGCATTGGAATTTTAATTTGCAGTTCGTGTAATGGAGTTATGATAAGAATATTTACCCCAATTGCTAGTTTCAAATTGTTGCCGTTGATAGTCAAATATTTTGCATCGTTAGATTCGCTATTGTAGTACTTGACTTCGGGATTGAATTTGGTGAAGACGGGATCGGGATAAAGACGGAACTTTGGGGAGTTGGGCAAGAGCGAAAGATTAAGCAGAGACGATACACCATCCATTAGAAATCCGTAGTCAAGAATCAAAGGTTCATCTGGAGATATCAACTGATCACCGACAGGAATAGATGGCGAGCGACATTTCATTTCTCGTGGTTTCATTTCTCGTGGTTTCAACACCTGGCAATCACCAGAATGAGTTCCGTTCCGATATACAACTATCTTCGGTTCCTGTCGATGAAATTTACGTCAAATAGTTAGCAGTAGAGAAAGATAAAGAAACAAAGATACATACTTGAATATATTGGAAATTGTTGCCACTGACGCTGATGATGATTCCTCCCGATGGTATCCCTTTGGGCTCTTTAATAGTATTTGTGTAGTCGATAGTCGGATCTTCTACATATTCGTATTTTTGTTGAGTAAATCGACGTTCTCCACGGTCAAATCTCATTCGAACTTCTCCTTTTCCTAACTGATTAGAAGTGCCGGTGCGGCAAGTGACGTGACTTCTGGTTACGTTTATAATTTGGCATGGTGCGATGAATGCGATGAAGGCTTGGATGGAGCTACCAGCGTCTAAGAATTGACCGCGGATAGTCAGTTTGGTACCACCTGAAAGAGGGCCACTTGTCGGATGGATGGACTCGATGATGGGATTGACAAATTCGTAGAGGTCCACCGATTCGTTGGTTTTCAAGTTGGAGACGCGGACAACTACAGGTCCACGCCGAGATTCGAGTGATTTTACGCCTTCAACGGCACAGACGATCCGTTTTGTCTGGACGTAAAGTTCTTCGTACGGACGGCACAAGATGCCGGCCACTATAATTTCACCAATATCAGCGAACCTCAAGCCAAGGTTGACTCCCTCAATGGTAACATTGGTACCACCTTCCAATGGCCCTAACCTCGGATAGAAACTTGTCACCTGTTTTCCGTGAAAAGAATTTTGTATTCATTAACATTTATTTATTTCGATTGTTGAACAAAATACCTGAGGTTTGGGACAAATTTGATTGCGATCCAACCAAGAATCATCTGTCCCGTTGGAACTGCAATGTTCTCTCAATTCACATCTACGTAGAAAACGATTTTGAGTAGAAAATACAGAAGACTCGTAAGCGCAATTTATTAAAGGTTTTCTGCTTACGTTTCGGAAGTTTGACACCAGCCGCAGAGAAATTTGACGTCCATCGTCAGACAAAGACCGCAATTGTTGGCCATTTGGCTGCATCGGTAAATAAGGACGTGTAAGTTTTGGGGGTTTTCTAGGAGTTTAGATCCATCCCAAGTGACAGCGAACGTGGCCGTGATATTGGGTGCTCGGGAAGAATAGGTAAACTCCATGTCGTCACAAGCAACGATGTGACCGTCAGTAATGTTGCTTTGGAGCTGGGCTGGAACAGTAGTCACCTTTTCCTCGATGTTGAACTGGCAGACGAAACTGGCATTCGTCATGAATGGGGTAATATTCTCCAATTTGACCTTGATGTCCTTCTTGATGCCATAGGACACCAACATTTCTGTGGCTGTACCTGCCACACTACTGATTTGGGGACAAAAATCCAGTTCACTATTCACGCTCGATTCCATTACCTGTTTATACAGTTAAGAGTTAAGAATAGACACATTTGTGGATAGCAAACCAATAGAAAATATACGTACGTTGTTGCCGTCAATAACTGTGTCATTTCGGCAACTTTCGGTCTCGTTGTGGGTGCATTGATTGCCGTTAACGCACCAACTGCACGGATAGGACGATAAAACGCATTTCGTACACGAGGCGTGTGCCGCACAATCGTAAAAGGTGAAATTTGTAGCCACAAAATCAGTACCCGCACTCGTCCGCACTGACAACTCCGCTATCATTTGATCTGGATTCACTTTAAAAAATGTAGAAAACATTAGCAAAGCTCTTTTGGTGTTACATCTTTTCAAGTTTAGTTTTTCTCACATTGCCCAGGTGGATTTGACGGTAATTGATCGACTGAGGGTGTCGTGCAATTAACACCACCTGTCGTCCTGATAGCGTTCGTCACCAACGTCTTACCGGCAGCCGAAAAGACGCATTGGAACTCGCTGTCAATGTATTTTAGGAGATTTCCCAGCACCAAGGAAAGCTAAAACAACTTTTGTTTAATTTTTAACTTCGACGAAGTTATGAATTTTTAAACCACCTCGCGAGTTGTGGAGCGTTGGATCTGGTTGGGCGTGACTGATAGGATGGCTGCGCATTTTGGATTTTTGTAAGTGATCCAGTAAAATGGGTCCTTTTTCCTAGTTTGACAATCGGTTCGCAAACCACACCTGAGAGAACAACATCGTAGATCTGATGGGATATACCTAGTAATCAATTTGTATAGTATTCTTACTTGCTTTGTAGTGAACACCATCCGCAATGCGGATCTTTGGCCTGAAGGCATTCTTCGCATGTTTTGTGATCATCGCAGTTGTGTCGCGGAACTTTAGTTACCTATTGATTAATCGAATGTATTTACAACCGAACGTCCTGCATTTCTCCATTCAACTACCTTTCTTTCAGTCATGACGTACAGGTACGAACGAAGCGGATCGAATGACAAATCGGAAGAAACACGATTGCCCTTGTCAACGATAATTTCATCATACTCGGAAGCTCTTAATCGTTCGATAGTATCTTTGGCATTTTCCAGTAGAACCTTTAAGTTTACGATTACATCATTTTAAAACTTTGGAGTCGAATTTTTGTTTTTGAAAAGGGTCTACCTTTTTCAAATGTCCGTTTGACGTGCCGAGATAGAATACTGTGAAATTTTCAGTCGACGCAGAGGCTACGGCCGTCAATAAAACAGTGTCCGTGGTGTAGACTGGTCGTCTACTTACTGGAAGATTACCGCCCAGCGGACTGTTTAATGCCTCTGAACCACAGTAATCTTCTGTAATCGTTAACCCCTAGAACATGTAAGGCCCTTTTTTAAAACGAGAAGAAAATCCTAAACAGAAAATGTTGACTACCTTTTTTCTGCAATCAATATTTGGCGTTATGTAATCCAATCCACGTTTCCCTTCGCCTTTAAAACAATTTTCAATGTTTTCCATAAACCTTTTGCGAATGAATTTGAGCGAGTAGACACAAAGGGCAGAGCGAGATGTTGGCCGGTTGCTTCCGTCCTCGGATTGGGCAAAAACGGCGTACAAGACATCGTCCTTGGTTTGAATTTCCAATTCGGCCGCCAAGGCCGCCACCGGTTTGTCGACATAAGCCGCTTGGACCAAATTGTAGCTTGTGTCATTCTGAGACACGCATTCCAGCGGCACTTCGGTGTACGAATCGTAATGAGAATCTTTTTGGCACACTCGGACCAATTTGGAGATGAATTTTGAATCGCCGGCCACATCCTCTTTCTGGTTAGTTAGGAAATAAGAAAAACCCTCCGAAGAGAATCCGTAGACGTAGTGGATTGGATATTGGGCACGATATGATACACTGACGGAAATTTTTGTGGCTCCGCTTTCGGCAAATTGAAACGTTTTTCCGGCGTCCAGTGAACGAGAAGACACGGCTGGGATTTTGGATGAATTGCTCGTGTGAGTTACACCCACGTAGAGAACATTAGTCATGGCTTTAGATGGTCCGGGACCGATAAAGGCAACGGTCGAATCCTTAGAATTATTAGCAACCACCGGCTCGCTGCCTTCAATCAATTCTTTGTTAATATCCTCCAGTTCTCTCAAGCTACAGATCCCTGTTCAAATGTTCAAATAATTGAGAATTTATACTAAAAAATGCTATATTTATAAATTGTATACCGACCTTGATTTAAAGTGCCACATGCGATAAGCCGATGAGAGTCATAATCGATGATGAGAACTTTATTGACGTTGTCGGAATTTGGGCATTGAACATCATCCGGACAATCCAAACTTTTGTTTCTTGGACCCGTCTCTACTGTGACTTGACTCTCGAGATTAGATGAGAGCTGGTAGAGGCGGTTGACTCCACCGACGTAGACCAGACCGCTCTGTTTGTCGACGGCAAGATGTTGAAACCGGTCACTACCATTCGATACACTAAATGCAACCGGAACTGAAGCGGCAGAAACTCCCGACACATTTGGGAGGAAAGCACTAGTAAAGATGGTTACAAGTAAAAATGCTAATAGTAGCGACTGAAGTTTTATGGCAATGAATGGCCTTGATGAAGCACTAATTAAGATAATCCTCTCAGACAGCAGTTCCGACATTCCCGTTTTGGTTTTCGAATCTACGATATATACTCATGAGCACGAATGTGTAGAGAAACCACAGGGCCTATGTTTTTGACAATAATAAACCATGATCTTGATAAATTCAGGAAGTTGCATCAGAAGTCCCCGCAGCATTCGTTTTCTTTTCTCAAGTAAATTTGTTTGGAATATTTTATTAATATTTTGAGACGAGATTACTCTCAAGAAGAAAATATGCTAAATAGGAAAGACACTATCCTTGCACTGCACTGATGGTTCTTTGGTTTCAGCTGGTGAAGAACTTTAAGAAGTAAAGACTAAAGAGAGATAAAGTAGCGCAGTTCAAAAGTTCACAATCACAAGTCTGGCCGTTTTTCGAACAGCAACGACAAAATGTTCGACTGTCCTTCACGGATGTTAGAAAGAAGCTGTGTGAGTCTGTGAAGTGCTACGGGTTTAGCCCATGGGCACAACATGTATATAACCTTGATATGCAAATTGGTGCCGGGAAAGGGGGAACCCATGTGTTTGTCTCATTCTGTGACGTAGACCGTATACCCGCGGCATATAGTGTTTAAACTCGTTTTGCCAATCCGATGCTAAGAAAGGAGAACCCATGTGCTTGTGCCGTTCTGTGAAGTACAGTGGCCGCACGCTAGCCCGCAGGTTTAAATTCCTTATTCGGCTGCCTCGTCCTAATACATATTAGGCGGTGCGTTGTTTATTGAGGACGAATAGATGGAGCGTCCCGTATTGTGTTTAACATTTATCATTTTCATTTTGGACGCATAAAAAAGTCCGGGTAAAAAGCACCACCTTACTGTAATTACGCATGTTAATTTTCGTAATAACTCACCCCACCCCCCCTCACACACACCTAAACCAACCGACCGCTCTTATTCGTTCTTTTACCTATCAGTAATGTTTTCAGGTCAGGGAAAAGCGACCCCATTCTTAACCATAAAAACACGCTGACACATGTAGACTCTATATGGTGACTGGAAAAACAAAACAAGGATTTCCAACATCACACAACAAAATTTGTGCCGTGCAACAATCATAACGATTACAGATAAAGCGAGAGAAGCTGCATCAAAATCAAAATGAATCTTTATTTATTACCGTTGTCAAATATTACCTTCGAACAATGACAATAATTTGTTGTTTAACCCACGCACATTTTTAACACGGTAAATGTGTTGTAGTCAGAGATGAAGGAGAGCCTTCATCTCTGGTTGTAGTCGAGCGTCCGTCGTTAGCTACGTAGAATTGTCAGATTCTCAATTTCCCATTATATTGATACAATTGTTATATTTTATCAACTGAAGAAAAAAGACATGTAGCTGCTTGCAGTGAAGTGAGCAAATTTCTCTCTTTTTGTGGAGTCCACTTACAAAAAAACCGGACATTTTTTAAAAGCCAGCATCACTTCAGAAAAAGTTTTCATTCGACACGTTACGTTAAAACACTTTAAAACAGGCTTCGGAAAGATTGAGGTTTTAATACGTGCCAAGTTAAGTTGCTTACAACTAAGACCCTCGAGTGTGAATGGGCACTTAAAATCATATTATACATTAATTCATCGTTTTCTCTTCTTTCCCAACTTAGCCCTTATTACTTTATTGCGTGCCTACTGACACCTAGGCAACAGACTACTTCCTTTTTCTCGTGTCTATATAGTACAAGTGAGTAAAAAATGGAATTTAAAACCGCCAAAATTTATCTTTGAATACGTTCCCAGTTACAAAAAATTTCAATGAGCGAAATTCAATTTTTTTATCGCCAGAAAAGTAGCGCAGGCATAGGCCCTGCTACTTGCGGAAGCCACTGACTTTAGTTGCATGTTTCAAGGTGGTCCTTCTCAATAATAACCTTGCGTTCCTAGTGATTAAATTTGAAACCAGGCGATGAGAAGTAGTTGTTTCACGCCATAAAACGACTACATTACCTATTTAGCATTAGCTATTTTGCAGGATTTATTATTTGGAAATTTTATAAAGACACAAAAAATTACAAACAGAATTATATGATTTAATGATTTCTTTGTTAGTTGATCTCAAGCAAACTCAAGTTGGTGTTCATCTCTGTCGAAGTATTCATAGCCTAACCTCTTGAAAACTCTCTCGTTTCTCGCTTTTAAGAAATATACGAGAGAACGTGGCTAATTTCCTGTTGCCTTTATCGGACAGAGAAACTGAAGTAGATTTTTCTAATTTCGATTCCGGGGTCAAGAATTTGGCCAATCCGAAAACTTCTGTCGAAGAAGCGGTTTCCTTCTTTTGGTTTGAATCTTCGTACGTCTCATTCAAATTGCAATAGTATGTGCCAACATATTCCTCTATCTCACGACTGATCGTTTGCTCCAGTTCACTGAAAGTTGGTCTATTCTTTGGCTCCTTTTTCCAACAACTGCTCATTATATCCCCAAAGCTATCAGGCGCGTATTCAGGCTTTTGTAAGCGGTATCCGTTTTCAAGTTCTTCAACGAATGATTTATTATTCATGCCTTGGAAAAATGCATTTTATTAATATTGAGGATGTAGTTGATATGCCCTATTGTAAATTCTCACCTGGATAAGGAACTTTTCCTAGTGAAAATAGTTCCCATAACAGGACTCCGTAGGACCAAACGTCTGATTGGCTGGAGAATATTTTATCCGTCAAGGATTCGATGGCCATCCATTTGATGGGCATTGGACCCTATTATCAAAAGTTAAATACAGTTTTTAAGCGCAATTGTTTTTCGGGTATGATATGGTTGATATTTTTGCTCTTTACCTGGCCAGATTTTTTGTAATCATCTTCGTAGTACATTTTGCGTGCCATACCAAAGTCGGCCACTTTGACCACTCCACTGTCGGCCAGCAAAACGTTGCGGGCAGCCAAGTCTCCGTGAAAAACCTGTGGTGACAAATCTTGGAATACATTTCTTAATCTCTTTGGTTCAAAGTATCAAGTTCGGACCTTTTTGGAAGCCAAATAGTTCATTCCTCTTGCGATTTGAAAAGACCAGGAAATTAAATCCTGAGTGGAAAAAGAAACGGGTGCTTTGTCATCATTTTGTTTATATTGCCATAACGGTTCGGGATCTTGTATATCGTCGTTGATATCATCGGTCGAACGTACTAATAATTCAAGAATAGTTATTTAGATCAGTTCTTTTGCAACCAAAAGCAAAACTTCAAATTAGTCTTACATTTTGAGTACTTGTAACTAGCGTCAGCCGAATTTGTGTCCGTCAGCAGAAAACGTCCCATAATATTGTTAGATCCTGATTCAACTGGGTTTCCTTTCAACTTTAAATGGTATGGAACCAAATAACTGCGTTTAAATTCAAAACGCAGAAAACTTCAGAAATTATCATAAGAAATTAAGAAAACTTCAAATTCCAGAATTCAACTGGAATTCGTCACTATAATAAAGCTAAAAAGTCTCATATTTTACTTGTCATCCGTTCTCGCATCTTCTAAATCGTCCTCCATTTGATTTACGAAGCTTTTACGGTTCTTGACCAAATAACTTCTCAAGCATCCAAACCGACAATATTCAACGATAACTAAAAGTTCTCCTATGGTCAAAAATAAGAAATTGAATTCTCTGATTTGGAAAACGTAAAATGTATGTATGCCTTTAGTGATGTTTATAGTACATGCTCCCAACAGGTTAAGGACGTTCAGGTGCGATCCCAAATGGATCATAATCTTCAACTCACTGGCAAGAGCTTGCAATGCGCCGAAATTAGTTTGTGAACGGACCATTTTAACGGCAACCGTTTTGACAAATTCTTCAGCGTCTTTGATTCCAACGGCTTCAGCTTTGACCACTCGGCCAAAATGGCCAGTTCCTAGTTCCTTTCCTACATCAGAAAAAAGATACATTGTCAACTTCTTTATATATACTTTTTAGAACCATTAAAAAAATGGCAGATCGTCTTTCGTCAACGAACCAAATTTTAGGCGATGACTGGGAAATTCCCAACGTACGTCATAAGGCAAACATTCGGTTTGGTCCTCTAATGACAACAGGGGATTGATCCCTCTGAGATTCCCTTCAACTCTTCAAGTAGTCTTCTTGCCTGTGGAAATATATCGGTCCGTGCCTTTATTTGAAAACAAGCTGTTTAATATGGGATTAGTTCAAAGCCAGCCGATTGGCCTCTAAAAGTATCTACTTTGATGATTGCTCTTTTTCATACCTCATCAAGCCGCTTCATTTGTTCTTCCCGTTCTTCCATCGTTTTCTTTTTCAACTTCCGGAAGTAAAAGAAACCAAGTACGATCGCTACGACAACTGCACTACCACCCGTAGCACCTACGATGACAGGGATGTCGGTTGGGCGTTGGATCTGGTTGGGCGTGACTGATAGGATGGCTGCGCACTTTGGATTTTTGTAAGTGATCCAGTAAAATGGGTCCTTTTTCCCATTTTCACAATCGGTTCGCAAACCACACCTGAGAGAACAACATCGTAGATCTGATGGGATATACCTAGTAATCAATTTGTATAGTATTCTTACTTGCTTTGTAGTGAACACCATCCGCAATGCGGATCTTTGGCCTGAATGCATTCTTCGCATGTTTTGTGATCATCGCAGTTGTATCGCGGAACTTTAGTTACCTATTGATTAATCGAATGTATTTACAACCGAACGTCCTGCATTTCTCTATTCAACTACCTTTCTTTCAGTCATGACGTACAGGTACGAACGAAGCGGATCGAAAGACAAATCAGAAGAAACACGATTGCCCTTGTCAACGATAATTTCATCGTACTCGGAAGCTCTTATTCCTTCGATAGTATCTTTGGCATTTTCCAGTAGAACCTTTAAATTTACGATTACATCATTTTAAAACTTTGGAATCGAATTCTTGTTTTTGAAATGGGTCTACCTTTTTCAAATGTCCGTTTGACGTACCGAGATAGAAAACTGTGAAATTTTCAGTCGACGCAGAGGATACGGCCGTCAACAAAACAGTGTCTGTGGTGTAGACTGGTCGTCTACTTACTGGAAGAGTGCCGCCCAGTGGACTGTTTAATGTCTCTGAACCACAGTAATCTTCTGTAATCGTAACCACCTAGAACATGTAAGGCCCTTTTTGAAAACGAGAAGAAAATCCTAAACAGAAAATGTTGACTACCTTTTTACTGCAATCAATATTTGGCGTTATGTAATCCAATCCTCGTTTCCCTTCGCCTTTAAAACAATTTTCAATGTTTTCCATAAACCTCTTGCGAATGAATTTGAGCGAGTAGACACAAAGGGCAGAGCGAGATGTTGGCCGGTTGCTTCCGTCCTCGGATTGGGCAAAAACGGCGTACAAGACATCGTCCTTGGTTTGAATTTCCATTTCGGCCGCCAAGGCCGCCACCGGTTTGTCGACATAAGCCGCTTGGACCAAATTGTAGCTGGTGCCATTCTGAGACACGCATTCCAGCGGCACTTCGGTGTACGAATCGTAATGAGAATCTTGTTGGCACACTCGGACCAATTTGGAGATGAATTTTGAATCGCCGGCCACATCCTCTCTCTGGTTAGTTAGGAAATAAGAAAAACCCTCCGAAGAGAATCCGTAGACGTAGTGGATTGGATATTGGGCACGATATGGTACACTGACGGAAATTTTTGTGGCTCCGTTTCCGGCAAATTGAAACGTTTTTCCGGCGTCCAGGGACCGAGCAGACACGGCTGAGATTTTTGATGAATTGCTCGTGTGAGTTACACCCACGTAGAGAACATTAGTCATGGCTTTTGATGGTCCGGGACCAATAAAGGCAACGGTCGAATCCGTCGAAGTATTAGCAACCACCGGCTCACTGCCTTCAATCAATTCTTTGTTAATATCCTTCAGTTCTCTCAAGCTACAGATCCCTGTTCAAATGTTGAAATAATTGAGAAATTATAATCAAAATTGCCATGTTTACAAATTTTATACCGACCTTGATTTAAAGTGCCACATGCGATAAGCCGATGAGAGTCATAATCGATGATGAGAACTTTATTGACGTTGTCGGAATTTGGGCATTGGACATCATCTGGGCAATCCAAACTTTTGTTTCTTGGGCCCGTCTCTACTGTTACTTGACTCTCGAGATTAGGTGAGAGCTGGTAGAGCCGGTTGACTCCACCGATGTAGACCAGACCGCTCTCTTTGTCGACGGCAAGATGTTGAAAACGGTCACTACCATTCGATACACTAAATACAACCGGAACTGAAGCGGCAGAAATTCCCGACACATTTGGGAAGAAAGAACTAGTAAAGATGGTTACAAGTAGAAATGCTAATAGTAGCGACTGAAGTTTTATGGCAATGAATGGCTTTGATGAAGCACTAATTAAGATAATCCTCTCACACAGCAGTTCCGACATTCCCGCTTCGGTTATCGAGCCTATTGATACTAATGAGCACCTATGTGAACAGCAACCACATCAGGCACTAAGCTTTCACAGTATTTGACAAAAAACCCAACCAATGATCTTGATAAATTTAATAGGAAGTTGCGTACGACCTAGGCGACCTAGGCAACAGACTACTTCCTTTTTCCCGTGTCTATATAGTACAAGTGAGTAAAAAATGGAATTTAAAACCGCCAAAACTTATCTTTGAATACGTTCCCAGTTACAATGAATTTCAATGAGCGAAATTCAATTTTTTTATCGCCAGAAAAGTAGCGCATGCATAGGCCCTGCTACTTGCGGAAGCCGCTGACTTTAGTTGCATGTTTCAAGGTGGTCCTTCTCAATAATAACCTTGCGTTCCTAGTGATTAAATTTGAAACCAGACGACGAGAAGTAGTTGTTTCACGCCATAAAACGACTACATTACCTATTTAGCATTAGCTATTTTGCAGGATTTATTATTTGGAAATTTTATAAAGACACAAAAAATTACAAACAGAATTATATGATTTAATGATTTCTTTGTTAGTTGATCTCAAGCAAACTCAAGTTGGTGTTCATCTCTGTCGAAGTATTCATAGCCTAACCTCTTGAAAACTCTCTCGTTTCTCGCTTTTAAGAAATAAACGAGAGAACGTGGCTAATTTCCTGTTGCCTTTATCGGACAGAGAAACTGAAGTAGATTTTTCTAATTTCGATTCTGGGGGCAAGAATTTGGCCAATCCGAAAACTTCTGTCGAAGAAGCGGTTTCCTTCTTTTGGTTTGAATCTTCGTACGTCTCATTCAAATTGCAATAGTAGGTGCCAACATATTCCTCCATCTCACGACTGATTGTCTGCTCCAGTTCACTGAAAGTTGGTCTATCCTTTGGCTCCTTTTTCCAACAACTGCTCATTATATCTCCAAAGCTATCAGGCGCGTATTCAGGCTTTTGTAAGCGGTATCCGTTTTCAAGCTCTTCAACGAGTGATTTATTATTCATGCCTTATTGGAATATTAAATATATTTGATTAATATTGAGGATGTAGTTGATACACCCTATTGTCAATTCTCACCTGGATAAGGAACTTTTCCTAGTGAAAATAGTTCCCATAACAGGACTCCGTAGGACCAAACGTCTGATTGGCTGGAGAATATTTTATCCGTCAAGGATTCGATGGCCATCCATCTGATGGGCATTGGACCCTAATATTAAAAGTTAAATACATTTCTTAAGCGCCATTGTTTTTCGAATGACATGGTTGATAATTTTGCTCTTTACCTGCCCAGATTTTTTGTAATCATCTTCGTAGTACATTTTGCGTGCCATACCAAAGTCGGCCACTTTGACCACTCCACTGTCGGCCAGCAAAACGTTGCGGGCAGCCAAGTCTCCGTGAAAAACCTGTGATGGTGACAAATTTTGGGATAAGTTTCTTAATCTCTTTGGTTCAAATATCAATTACGCACCTTTTTGGAAGCCAAATAGTTCATTCCTCTTGCGATTTGAAAAGACCAGGAAATTAAATCCTGAGTGGAAAAAGAAACGGGTGCTTCTTCGTCATCATTTTGTTTATATTGCCATAACGGTTCGGGATCTAGTATATCGTCGTTGATATCATCGGTCGAACGTACTAATAATTCAAGAATAATTATTTAGATCAGTTCTTTTGCAACCAAAAGCAAAACTTCAAATTAGTCTTACATTTTGAGTACTTGGAACTAGCGTCAGCCGAATTTGTGTCCGTCAGCAGAAAACGTCCCATAATATTGTTAGATCCTGATTCAACTGGGTTTCCTTTCAACTTTAAATGGTATGGAACCAAATAACTGCGTTTAAATTCAAAACGCAAAAAACTTCAGAAATTATCATAAGAAATTAAGAAAACTTCAAATTCCAGAATTCAACTGGAATTCGTCACCATAAAGCTAAAAAGTCTCATATTTTACTTGTCATCCGTTCTCGCATCTTCTAAATCGTCCGCAATTTGATTTACGAAGCTTTTACGGTTCTTGACCAAATAGCTTCTCAAGCATCCAAACCGACAATATTCAACGATAACTAAAAGTTCTCCTATGGTCAAAAATAAGAAATTGAATTCTCTGATTTGGAAAACGTAAAATGTATGTATGCCTTTAGTGATGTTTATAGTACATGCTCCCAACAGGTTAAGGACGTTCAGGTGCGATCCCAAATGGATCATAATCTTCAATTCACTGGCAAGAGCTTGTAATGCGCCGAAATTAGTTTGTGAACGGACCATTTTAACGGCAACCGTTTTGACAAATTCTTCAGCGTCTTTGATTCCAACGGCTTCAGCTTTGACCACTCGACCAAAGTGGCCAGTTCCTAGTTCCTTTCCTACATCAGAATAATTACGTCAACATCTATACACAATTCTTTATATATACTTTTTAGAACCATTAAAAAAATGGCAGATCGTCTTTCGTCAACGAACCGAACTTTAGGCGATGACTGGGAAATTCCCAGCGTACGTCATAAGGCAAACATTCGGTTTGGTCCTCTAATGGCAACAGGGGATTGATCCCTCTGAGATTCCCTTCAAGTAGTCTTCTTGCCTGTGGAAATACATCGTGCCGTGCCTATATGTGAAAACAAGCTGTTATGGGATAGTTCAAAGCGAGCCGATTTGCCCTCTAAAAGAATCTACTTTGATGATTGCTCTTTTTCATACCTCATCCAGCCGCTTCATTTGTTCTTCCCGTTCTTCCATCGTTTTCTTTTTCATTTTCCGGAAGTAAAAGAAAGCTATACCAAGTACGATCGCTACGACAACTGCACTACCACCCGTAGCGCCTATGATGACAGGGATGTTATCTTTGACTTGGGGATTGAATTTCGTCAAGACGGGATCGGGATAGAGGAGGAACTTTGGGAATTTGTGCAAGAGCGAAAGATTAAGCAGAGACGATACACCATCCATTAGAAATCCGTAGTCAAGAAGCAAAGGTTCATCTGGAGATATCAACTGATCACCGACAGGAATAATTGGCGAGCGACATTCCATTTGTTGATTCGATTTCACATTACAAATACCAGAGAATTGGGTTTCATTCCAGTACACAACCATTTTGGGCTCCTGTCGATGAAATTAACGTCAAGTAGATAGTAGTAAAAGAGAAAGAAACAAAGTCTCATATAACCTACTTGAATGTTTTGGAAATTGTTGCCACTGACGCTGATGTTGATTCCTCCCGATGGTATTCCTTTGAGGCCTACCTTGACGGATGTCCCCTACTGACTCAATAATCGGATCATCTACATATTCGTACATTTGTTGCCAGAAATGGCGGACTCTACTATCAAACGACATGAGCAGGTATCCTCTTAAGGGTTGATTCGAGGCGCTGGTCCGACAGATGGCATGAGTTTTATTGGTGTAGGTAACGTTGCAAGGTAGTAGTGAATCGATGGCTGCCTGGATGGATCTACCGGCGTTCATGAACTGTCCTCGAATTGTCAATTGAGTACCTCCTGAGAGCGGACCCCGAGTCGGATAAAAGGATTCAATCATTGGATCGACAAATTCGTAATCGTCGGCCGATTCGTCTATTAAATTGGAGACTCGGACGATGACGGGGCCTCGACGAGATTCCTTCGTTTTGAGGCCGTCCAGCAGACAGACAATCCGTTGCGATTGAACATAGAGTTTCTCGTAGGGATGACATGGCACACCGGCGACCGTGATGTTTCCAATGTCGGAAAATGTTTTGCCGAGATTGACGCCTTCGATGGTCACGTTAGTACCCCCTTCCCACGGGCCGAGTCTCGGGGAGAAACTTTTCACCTGTTGCCCAACAACAAAGAACATTATACCATCGTGATCTAGTGTTTATCTCTCACAGTTTCTTCTGGAACAATCCAAGCGTTACGGGTCAACTTACTTGAATGTCTGGGCAAATTTCATCGCGGTCCAGCCATACGCCTCCTGTAGCCAATAATGGACCGCACTGCTCCCTGACTTCGCACCTTGACATCAGCGCGATGAGAGAGAGAGACATTGTATCATCAAAAACAACTAGGAAGGAGGAATGAAAACGAATGATGACGAGTGGGAAAAACTTACTTGCCCGACGTCTGACACCATCCGCACTGATATTTCTCAGAAAGAGCGTGACAGAGTCCGCAATTGTCGGCCATTTTGCTACAGTCATAGATGATGACGTGGATGTTTCTGGGATTGTCAAGGGGTTTCGATCCATTCCAGAGGACGGAAAACGTTGCCGTCGTGTTGGGTGTCTGCGACGAATACGTAAACTCCGTGTCGCCACATTCAATGATGTCGCCGAGGAGCTGGGCCGGAACGTCCGTCACCTGTCCCTCGATGTTGAACTGACAGACGAAATTGGTCTGCGCGATAAACTGGGAAATATTCTCCACTTTGACCTTGATACTCTTCTTGTCGCCGTGAAACACGAGAATCTCCGTAGAAACGCTGTCCGTCACGTTGATTCGCGGACAGAATCGCGGTCCACTGCGAATACTCGGTCCGATCCTCTGTTGACAAATGACATTGAGAGTTGATCAATTGTGGGCAATAGAAGCAGACGACTTACGCTGATGCCGGTGACGGAGGTTTCGTTGCGGCAATTTTCGGCCGTGTCGTGGGTGCATCGATGTCCGTCCACGCACCAATCGCACGGAAATGGCGAAGAGACGCATTCCGAGCACGAATTATGGGTGTTGCAGTCGAAGAAGGTGAAATAGATGGCCTCGAAATCGGGTCCAGTCGTCGTGCGGACAGAAAGTTCGACGTTGAAATGATCTAGATACGAGAAATGAAGTAAGAAGCTAAGAATTCAATAAGATTAGGCAAAGAACTACATTTAAGAAATCAAGGGTACGTAATAGAATTTAGTGTCACGTCTGATGGTTTGTGACGCCATTCATTCGGTTTGACGAACGACGTCGTCTTCGCCCGATCGTGAAACAGCCAGGGCCATATGCCGGAATATATTCAATAAAACTGAAACGAATCAAAAACGAAAGAAGAAAAGGACTCTCTCACGTTGTCCAATCGGATTGGCCGGTAGGTCTTCGGTGCGAGGGGTTGTACAGCTGACGCCATTGGCCGTCCTTGTCGCGTTCGTCAACAACGTCTGGCCGAATGCTGAAAAGGCGCACTGGAGCTGGCCCGAAAGGGTTGGCAGTTTGTCATTCACCAACGAGAGCTAGAACAAACAAGGGAAACGAAATGGCATGATGGCGAAATCTAACGGCAGAGCGGATGAATTACCGTGCCAACTGTTGTTCGTTGTATCTGGCTGGGCGTGACGGAAATGACGGAGGCGCATCTTGTGAGATTGAATGAATTCCAGTAGAGTGGACCCTTGTCCGCATCTTGACAATCGCTTTCTAAACTGCACCTATGACCAGCAAAAACCATTCGCCGATGAAAGATAATTAGACGCGTTCATAAGTTTCCACTAGTTCCAGGCGACGGCCAGTAATTCCTTACTTGTTTCCCAGCCTACACCATCCGCAATAGGGGTCTATGATGCATTTAACACACTTCGTATTGTACGTTTCACAATCCTGGACTCGAACTTTTGTCACCTGATGAACAAGTTGAATTCGAATTTTGACATATCTAAATTTGGTACGGATGTCTTATACTAAAGACCAACTTTGTTTTCCGTCATTGTATAGAGATGCATTCGTTGCGCATCAAAGACCAGATCGGATGAAACGGCTTTTCCTTCGTCCACGGTAATGTCATCGTACTCGAAGATACTTCCTTTACATCCTGCCGATCCTTTCCTCCATCCTGAACATCCGCCGAGGTCGAAATGTGTCATCTACGGCAGCAACGTGGAAAATGGATATCTATCAATCTATCATAGCAGCACAACATTTCTAATCGATGACGACTTCGACCGTGGCGATTGCTACGTACGTACGTACCTTTTTTAAGTGTCCTGTGGACGTGCCAACAAAGACGACGGTGAAATTACCAATGGATGTGGCTACTACGGCCGTCAACAGGACTTTGTTCCATGCGTTCCATGTGAAGACGGCCGTCTCAAACACGGGTTCGTCACCGCCCAACGGAGTGTTGACATCCAAACCGCAAAAATCTTCTCCGATTGCTGCCAAATTCTGTGACAATAACAGAGGAAGCGATAGTTCATGGTTATTCATGATTATGAGTGTAGGACGAGTGCTATTGGAGTCTACTACAATGACGACGTCTACTAGTAAATCCTTATGGATAAACGGATAACCAATAGACAAAAGATGAATGGTTTGATGGGATCATGGAAAAAAGAGGGTGCGAAAGCCGAGCATTGATACTGACTTCACGTTCACAGGGCCGACTGGGCGAAATAAAGTCCAATCCGGTAACCCCTAGTCCACTGAAACACCTCTGAATGTTTCTCATAAACGTCCTGCGAATCGATTTGAGGGAGTAGATGCAGAGAGCGGATCGGGCGACAGGGCGATTACTCATTTCGCCTCCTTCGGCCGACTCCGATTGGGCGAAAACGGCGTAGAGGACGTCATCTTGGATCGTAATGTTCAATTTGGCTGCCAAAGACGATCCGGGCTTACCCACGTAGGCGGCTTGAACCAAATTGTATTGAGTGCCGTCCTTGGCCACACATTCTAGCGGCACTTCCGTGTAGGATTCATAGTATTTATCGTCTTGGCACACGCGGACCAACTTGGAGATGTAGGACGAATTGTTGGTCGTCGATTCCTTCATTTGAGTTGTCAGGAAATACGAGAAACGCCCCGAGGAAAAACCGTAGACGTAGTGAATGGGGTAGCGGTTGCGACTCGACGGATCGACCGAAATCCGCGTGCCTGTCGTCACCCGCGTGTCGCCTTCCCTCCTCTCCGTATTGGCGATTTGGAACATTTTGTGACGGGCCAGCGAACGCGACGACACGGCCGGCACATCGGATCGGTAAGGGGAATCGCCCGTGTACGTTGCGCCAACGTAGAGGACGTGCGTACTGGGCGGATCCGGCGGTCCCGGAGCGATGAAAACCACAGTCGTCGCCGTCGAATTGTTGGCCACGACCGGCTCCCTCACGTCCATCAATACCTCGCTGATGTTTTTCAGATTGCGAACGCTGCAGCTTCCTAAACGTGCAAGTAGAGAATAGAGATTCATTTAGTAAGACGAAAAATTACTCTAAAGTTGTACGTTGGTAGATTCGAACCTTGGTGGAGAGTACCGCAAGCAATGAGCCTTTTTTCAGTGTAATCGATAACAAGGGCTTTATTGACATTGTCCGTTAGCCTTTTGACGACCGAGTCGCTGCAGCCGACGGCCGGGCATTCAGGGCTGTCTTCCCTAGGGCCCGTCTCAACCGTCACCTGTAGATCAAGATCCGGCGAGAGCTGATAGAGCTTGTTGACTCCACCGACGTAGACCAGGCCGGTCTCTTTGTCGACGACAAGATGTTGAAAACGATCACCACCATTCGGTACACTAAATATTTCCGGAACCGAAGTGACAGAAACCACCGACACATTGAGGAGTAGAAATGTTAATAGTAGCGACTGAAGTTTTATGGCAATGGATGACCTAGATGAAGCACTAGTTAAGATTTTCCTCGCAGACAGTAGTTCCGACATTCCCGCTTCGGTTATCGAGCCTATTGATACTAATGAGCACAAATGTGAACAGCAACCACATCAGGCACTAAGCTTCCTCAGTATTTGACAACAAACCCAACCAATGATCTTGATAAATTTAATAGGAAGTTGCATCAGAATACCCACAGTTTTGAGAGATTTATTACTTTTTTTTTAAATATGAATAAATTTTGACTAATATATGTTTTATTATTATTTCTTTGAGACGAGGTAGTTCATAAGATAAGATGCTAAATAAGCAATAATTTTTTCAAAAAAAAAAGAATAGAATTCGATTTGAAATGAGCATTGCAATAAGTCAATTAATATAACCGAATTCTTAGACAAATTCCTTTGCACTGTCCTGACGATTCCGGGGTTTCAGCTGATGGGTACTTTAAGAAGAAAAAAAGAGAGGCACAGAATTACGGTATGTAGTCCAAAAGTTCGCAATCAAAGTCTGGCCGTTTTTCGAACAGCAACGACAAAATGTTCGACTGTCTTTCACGGATGTTAGAAAGAAGCTGTGCAAGTCTGTGAAGTGCTATACGGGTTTGGCCCATAGCATAACAATTCATACGAAATTGGTGCCGGGAAAAGGGTAGCCCATGCCCATGTGTTTGTCTTGTTAAGGCTCGTTCAGACTAGCACCCTTTTCTTATGTTTTAAGGTCCTTATGTCACGAAAATTTACAAAAACACCAGTTTACAGAAGAATGAAACATAGCATAAGAATTAGGTTCAATCCTAATCTTATATCTTTCAAAACCTTATGTCAGCGAATTTTTTCAGATTTTTTTGGCTTACTTTTTTCTTATGTTTCTTGAAAATCCAAAAGGACCCCAAAAAGGGTCTAGTCTGAACGATCCTTTATGTGACGTAGAGCGTATTTACCCGCAGCATGTAGTATTTATTTAAACTCGGTTTACCAATCAGATGGTAGGAAAGGGGAACCCATGTGTTTGTGACGAACAAGACCGCTCTCTAGCCTACAGGTTTCAAACTCCTTATTTGGCTGCCTCGCCATACATATTAAACGGTCCATGAATCTTGAATGAATTCATATTTATTACCGTTGTCAAAAATTAGTTTGGAATAATAAATTGTTGTTTAACCCACGCACATTTGTAACACGTCAAATGTATTGTAATCGAGCGTCCCCTTTGAATGCTCAATTCTGTTTATCACCGTACATTTTATATCGTATGTTGGAACACAAGATAAGGACAACTCACAAGGCAAGAGATAATAACAATGGCCATTATAATCCGTTCGCTGCAGCGAGAATATTTGAGGCTCCCAATTTAGGTTGCAACGTTTTCAAAGGTAAGATTCCTTATAAATTTTCTCCCAAGTGACAATATTCAATTAGTTTTAACTTATTTCATGGCAGCATGGCGAACTTGGATCTACACGGGGAAGATCCTGAAGAATGTTTAAAAAATGAGACGGATAAAACAGTTAGAAAAGTGAGGATTTCTATCTACACAATGCCCTTACAGAACGTACTTGGCTCGGCTTTGCCAGACCGAACTCCGTTCAAGCACTGGGGCATTTGGGCCGAATTTGAAGCAACAGACGTCCAACACGGACCTTGCGTGTACACGATTGACGCAGACGTAATGCCAGTCGGTAATGGAAATCCGTCTAGCCCCGTAACTCTTCTAATGACTTTGATGGCGGGCAATTTCGTGGTAAAAGTTGGCAAGTTTCATCCGCATTTAGTGAAGCATCCCTACCAAAAATATTTGAAGAAAGAGCAAGACGAAATATTTGAAATGTCCCCGTATGATCTCGTGGAAGTAACCACCTTTTGTACCACTGAAGCCTTCAAGGTCTACAACGTCGTTCTTAACAACTGTCAAACTTTTGCCAAACATTTACTGGAGCAAATCAGAGAATCTTTGAAAAACGCGAGTTTGACACCGAGAAGGATGTGGACGACGGAAAACATAGCTATAGCTATTGCGGCGTTTGTTACTGGTGTATTTGCAACCGCTGCAGTTTGGGGAGTAATGCAGTTGGATGGTGGCAGAGCCGAGGGAGAGGAAGTTAATATAGCAAATGAAGAAGACAAGGCCACATTTTGTCAAGTATGCCATCTCTATCATCTCACATCCCCGAATGTTTAGCAATAGATATGTGTCAATTTGTAATAAAGTATTTGCTAGCTTTTTTGTTTTGAAAGGAAAAATAAAATCCTCATGGGAAAAGTTTCAGTTTTTGTCAAAATTAACTCTTCTACTATTCGATCTTCAAACCCCCTGAGGCTGGTTTTTTCTAAATAAGTGGATTTTTCGTTGATGTGTGACAACAGTTTAATGTAGACATTCAAGTCAAATAGTTTAAAATTACTCCCTTAACTTACCAACAAAGTGTTGAATCCATTAGTATCTAATTGATTTCACAAAATCTGGTAACAATTTTAAACCAATTAAACCGGTGGCGGAGCATGCATGGGCGGAGTTATCGGACCGACTCCGGCAACTCTGTTTGGCAGACGACAACGACAATTTTTCAGTTCTGTTTCTGGCGCGTGTTTTTCCATAAAAAAAATGGGTAGGACTTCGGTAGTAATTAAAATTACTTCCCTCAGGGATAACTTACCAACAAAGAATGTTGACATGCTTCTCGCTCAGCATAACTTTCTCCATGCTTCTCGCTCAGCATATTTCTTTATCACACGGTGGTTGTTCTGAATTGTATTGTGTTCAAACGTTTCGTCCCTTGTCTTTCGAATACAGTGGTATCATCACTAAAAAATCCCACGATGATGGTATAATCAGGTAGGCCTAAACCAAGTTTAAATTCCAATTTATCGTAATACAGCCAATACATCTATGACACATTTCATTAAACATCATCACGATAATATGCTGTATTTTCATGTGACACAAACAGACCAACATTTTCAGACATTCAAGTCAAGTAGTTAAAAATCCCTTGTGTTCCATCGATTTCACTTCACTTTCTCCATGAATAAAACAGGAGGAGATCGTTCCAGCACAAAAAGGGATGACTTTGGAACTGCCCAATGAATACAGCCAAACATCTACCACACAATAATCATCACAAAATATGCTTATGGAACACACAGACCACAACCAGACACTACCCTGAAGGAGTAAAAAGGTAGGACTATTCTTTCACTGACCTTTACAGTTTTCTAAGAAGAATCAAAACAGCACAAAGTGCATTTCGGTTATCCCATAAAATTCTTGTTATATGGCTGGAAGAACCAAAGATATTTACTTCAATTGCAAAATTTTTACTTCACACCCCACATTTTTAAAACTACGAAACGGAAGATTGCGATTTCTTTAATTTGGGTTTATCTTTTAACAGTCGTGCTAGACCGAAACTTTCTGTCATAGAGGCGTTTTCTCTCCTTCTGTTTGACTCCTCATAGGGGACGTTCAAATTGCAATAATAAGAGCTAACCGAATTCTCCGTTTGCTCTTTGATAATTTTCTCGATGTCACTGAATGTCGGTCTTTCTTCCGAATTTGCTTTCCAGCAGTCCCTCATAACCACATCCAGAAAATTTGGAGCAAAATTCGGTTTTTTCAATCGAAAACCATTTTCAATTTCGTCGGCCAGGTCTTTGTCATTGATGCCTTGAAAAATATAGCCCACATTTATCGTTACTGAATTAGAAAAGGTTTTGTTCGTTTCATGTCACCTGGGTAAGGATTTCTTCCAAGAGTGAAGAGTTCCCAGAGTACAATTCCGTAAGACCAGACGTCCGATTGCAAAGAAAAAATTTTGTGCGTCAGCGATTCGATAGCCATCCACCTTACAGGAAGCTGTCAATGTATAGAGAATCGTGCGTTATTGTTTCATTGTTATTGAATTATTTGTGAACTGAATGTTATTTTTCTTACCGATCCACATTCCATTCCGCAATCTTCATCAGATTGCATATTTCGAGCCATTCCGAAATCTGCTATTTTTACTACTCCGTTCTCGGCCAGCAAAATGTTGCGAGCAGCTAAATCGCCATGACGAATCTGTTTTCGAAAACGCGATGCCTTTTTAAATGAACTGAGATCTCATATAGGCTACTTGTACGGAAAAATGGACTGACCTCTTTTCTAGCCAGGTATTTCATTCCTCTTGCAATTTGAAGGGACCATGACATTAAATCGCGTGTGTAAATGGGTCGATTTAAATCAGCATCTGGGTCTGCTTGATATCTCCACTTGGATGGCAATTCTAGTGGGTCATCGACATCTGTTTCCACTAGAGGCGATACAAAATTATAATTTACCAACGCCTTTAAATGAATTTTGTCAATCAAATCCTTACGCGTTTGTATTCCGTCTAAATTTTGCATCGAATTCGGCCGACGTCGCTTTCCTTTCACTTGACCGTAACAGGCACTTTGACCACTACTAAATTGTTTGAAATCACCCAAGAAATGTGCTCCAAAAATCTATTTTCCTTACCTTGGTACATTGTGCGAGGTCTCTGTTTCGTTATCTGGGATATAATTTCCAGACTCATCTAATTGATTGATAAAGTTGCACCGATTCTCGACTATGTAGGTTTGTAAGTTACCAAATCGGCAATACTCGGTAATGATGAAAAGTTCCCCTATTTTTTATTCAATAGTAATAGAACCAGATATCCAAACAAGCTTACTCTGTTCTCCGATTTTTTAAATTAAAAAGTAATTACCTTGAGGTTTTCCGATGGTACAGGCTCCCAGTAAGTTGAGCACGTTCAAATGCCATCCCAAGTGGATGAGAATTTTGAGTTCCCTTTCGAGAGCTTCAAGCGCAACAATATTTCTTTTTGACCTAACCATTTTGACGGCCACTGTTTTGAGAGTCCCCGAACAGTTTCTGAGTCCCACTGCTTCCGCTTTGAAAACTCGACCGAAACATCCGGATCCTATCTGTTTACCTGCATAGGAGGATAACAATACAATCATAACTAACAGGCATATATTTTGATAGCTTTGAAAAACCAAATTTGAGGCGGTGCATTGGAAATTCCCATCGTTTGTCGTACGGCGACGGTCCAGTTTGCCCGTCATCTGTTGATAGTTCAGCGTTTGGTTGGTCTGATTGAGAATGATTGGTAGTTGAGCGTTGAGTGTTTTGGGTGTTCGCCCTGGACATTTGCTCTGCTGCTTCTGCCCTTGATACCGTTTGCGTCCTCTTTTTCATTCAGTTATTTCAATTAGTTGCTGTTAAAATAATTTGTTGATAACTGAATGGCTAACCGTATAGTTATTGCTGTGAGATGACTGATCGTCCGAGGGTTTTCTTCTCTGTTGATTATTGGAATTTCTGGTTGATAATCGCCGGTAGGCCATTACTACAATGGCGCTCATAAAAGAAAAGACCAGGACACCACCAACTATCGCCACACAAATGATGACGAAATTGGGCAATGTGTCCTCATCAGCGATAGGCGAGCCGTAACTTAGTTTGCCGATGGTGTAGCGCAAATTCCGCCCAACCTGGACCACCACCTCGCAAGGATTGGATCCTACTGATGGTGCGAGATTAGTCGGAAGGCGACACTTTAGTTGATAGCGCGAAAGCGAAGTCACACTGCACGGAGTCGTCTCGATCTTCACTTCTACATCTTTCTCCTACAATAGATATTAATGACTAATAAAGATGAATTAAGACTATTAATTCAGCTAAAACCCTGTACTTGAAAGGCTAAATCTAAGTTTGAGCCGTTGATGATCAAATCGTTGCTATTGAAGTCCATTAATTCGCCTTCAAATTTTTCAAAGATGGGATCGGGATAGAGGTGGAACTTTGGGAAGTTGGAATAATTCGACAGATTTGGAACGGGTTGTGCAACATCATTTATAATGAATCCATAATCGAGGGATAGGGGTTCGTTGGAAGATAATTCCTGTTCCGGAACGGCGACGGATGGAGACTGACATTCCATAAACTCATCAGTTATCACCTGACAATTGCCCGAATAGAGCACGCCTTGATAACGGATGAACATTTGGGGATTCTATCGCAAAATCAGAGTGAGAAATGTCTTCACGAGAAAGAAAGTTTGCCGTACCTCGATGGTTCTCAAATTACTGCCAGATACAGAGATGATTGTACCACCGGATGGAACACCTTTGGGTGCACTGGCGTGATTGACGACACCCAATTCGGGTTGTGGGATTTTAATGTCTTCGACGTATTGAAACATTTGGCGAGTAAATCGTCGAACTCCATTGTCAAACGTCATCAGCAGTTCGCCATTCCGGGGAAGAGTTGAAGCGCTTGTCTGGCAGATGACGTAGCTTCCATTGGTGTAGATAATGGGGCAAGGTAGTGCTGGTTCGATGAAGGCCTTGATGGAGCTACCAGCGTTTAAAAATTGACCACGGATAGTCAGTTTTGTACCGCCAGACATAGGGCCGCTGGTCGGATGGATGGACTCTATGATGGGATCGACAAATTCGTAAACATCCACCGATTCGGCTTTCGAGTTGGAGACGCTAACAACTACAGGACCACGCCGAGATTTGTTGGTTATTGCGCTGCCAACGAAACAGACAATGCGTTTTGTCTGGATGTAGAGTTCTTCGTACGGACGGCATGGGATGCCGGCCACAGTTATGCCTCCGATTAAGTCGGTAAATGTTTTGCCAAGATTGACTCCCTCGATGGTCACGTTAGTACCACCTTCTAAAGGTCCGATTTTCGGGTAGAAATGGTTTATCCCAATGACTTGTCGTTCCTGTGAGAGAAAACAACTATAGCCTCATATCTAAATAATTTTCAGAGTAGAAGAATACTTTGAAATTTGTGAAGCAACTTTCATTGCGGTTCAACCAATTGCTTCCAGTAGTGACAGACATTGACCCTCCATTTTGATCACATTGCTCTCTTATTTCGCACCTGTAAAATTGAAAATAAGTTTAGAACGTCAAATCTTCAGCCAGTCGTTGATTTACTTACTTGTCGGAAGTCTGGCACCATCCGCAGAGGTATTTATTAGCAAGACCTAAGCAACGACTGCAATTATCGGCCATTTCACTACATCGATAAATGATGATGTTTTGGGGTTTATCGATGGCTTTGGATTCGCCCCAGATGACAGTTAACGTTGCTGTGATTGTGGGCGCTCGCGAGTTATACGAAAAAGACATTTCATCGCAGAGAATAAAGTCGTCTTGGAATCGAGCTCCCATTTGAGTCACCCGGCCTTCTATGTTGAACTGGCAGATCAAATTAGTTTGTGCTATAGATTGGACGACATTCTTTAATTTGACTTTGACCCCTTTCTTCATTCCATGATGGACTAGAATCTCGGACGGTTCGATGGTCATCTCAGATCTTCCAGGACAGGATGCTTGCGTATTTTGAATACGTGGATACCGTTGCTACAAAATAAATAATTTATAGGAAGAGTTTAGTGCCATAATTTGAGATCTTCTACTTACGGTGATCCGCTTGATGATTCTATCATATGGACAGTTTTCCTCCGATTCGGTTGTGCATCGACGAAGAAGACTGCACCAATCACATCCATTGGGTGAATAGACGCATTCTGTGCACGACGTCTAGGAAGTACAATCGTAAAATGTGAAATTAGTAGTTACGAAATCGTGCCTGGTTGCGATCCGAACCGACAACTGAGCTGTAAATTGATCTGCGCAGGGGTGAATAAAAAAACGCTTATAATTCTTTGAGAGAACTTCCTTGGAACTGCTATCTTACGTTGTCCAGGTGGAATTGCAGGTATTTCGTCTCTGAGAGGTGTTGTACAGCGCAAGCCATTCACCGTTCTGAACGCTTTCGTCAGCAACGTCTTACCGAATGCCGAAAAGGCACAATCTAACTGTCCCGCAATTGAGGGAATGTTATCGATCATCAAAGCAAGCTATAAAAATTCAAATGTAGAAGAAATTATAGATGTATTTTTATTAGAAATTTGATACCGTGTGAGCGCCGGGACTGTTCCGCTCTATCTGGTTAGGTCTGACGGATGTCACGACTATGCATTGTTTCCACTTTTTGGAGTCGTCCGCTCCGTCAGTATCTTCAGTATTGTAAGACATCCAGTGGATCGAATAGCTTTCTTCCTCTTTACATTCGCCGATTAAACTACATCTAAGAAATCCAGCTCGTTAAATGGTACAGAATTGAGTAAAAATGAAAAACCTACTTGTTTTCCAGCGAACACCATCCGCACAGAGGATCTTTTGCTCCCAAACATTCCCCGCATGTTCGATAAACTTGGCATTGTTGAACTGGGATTTTTGTTACCTGACATTTTTTATTGTTAGTTTTCATTGTGTGGAGTTCAGATGGTTGTTGACGATTGTTATTTATCGAAATTTACCTTGCGTTCAGTCATGACGTAGATGTGATTGTGCTCCCAATCGAAGACCATATCGGATGAGACGCTACTACCTTCGTCCACGATGATGTATTTCTCAAAATATTCAATTTCTCTTTTTGTCATTTCACCTAACGAAACCTATTAGCACACATTTTTTTAACGAATTTTCGTACTTAAAATCTTTACAAGTTACCACGAAATTTGAGAGCAAAATACCTTTTTTACGCGTCCATTCGATGTGCCAAAGAAGAAAACGGTCGAATCACCAACCGAATTGACTGCAACAGCCGTCATTAGTGTATCATTTGTTTTGTAAATCAATCGCTCGCTTATAGGAGCATTACCGCCTAATGGAGAAATCCCTCCAAGAGCGCAATAATCATCTTTATGCAATTCGAGGGTCTAAAACCAAGAAAATTCCGCAATATTAAAAGTTATTTATCCGATATGGATCATGGCTTCTACATACAGTCCTCACGCAACGTGAACGCTCTGAGAAATAGTCCAATTCGCGTTCTCCCTGTCCGTTAGCACAACCTTGGATGGCGTGCCCAAACTTGCGACGAATGTGCTCGAAAGAAAAGACGCATAAAGCCGAACGAGCTAGGGGTCGATTACTGACCCCAGTCGAATCATCTTGAGCGAAAACGACGAACAAGACGTCGGCTTCAGCCGAAACCTCCAGGTATCCCGCCAAATGTCTTCCTGGTTTACCAATAAAGGCCGCCTGGACCAAATTGTACTTCTCGTTTCCCTTGCTCACGCACTCGATCGGTACCTCGGTGTACGAATAATTGTCAGGATCCTCTTGGCAAACGCGGGCCAATTTGGAAATGTAAGGCGAATTGTTGGCCGTGTTTCTCTTTTGATTGGTTAAGAAATAGGAAAATCCTCCCAAAGAGAAACCGTAAACGTAATAAATAGGGTATTGGGCCCGAAATTTCTGATTTAGATACAATCGAGTCACGTCTTTCTCGACAATTTGGAATGTTTCGTCTCCGACCAGTGAACGAGATGATACGGCCGGAACGTCTATTCGGAATGGCGAGTTGTTCGTGTAGGTTACTCCAACGTAGAGAACGTGAGTTTTAGGTGGATTCGGTGGTCCTGGAGCGATGAAGGCGACGGTCGAGTCCGTCAAAGTGTTAGCTACCACCGCTTCTCTTACCTCCATTAATTCGTCGCCAATGTTTTCTAGACTTCTAACACTGCAAGCGCCTGTAATTTTAAGACATTCAGTTATCAATAAAGTTCTTGATTTTGTTAAAACTGCACATGCCTTGGTGCAAAGTGCCGCAAACGATGAGCTGATTATGGTAAGAGTCGACGACAAGAGCCTTATTGACATTGTCGGTGAGTTGTGTGGTGACGTCATCCGAGCAACCGCTAGCTGGACATTGTAGATTATCTTCTCTTGGGCCCGTCTCTACCGTCACTTGACGTTCGAGATCAGGTGAGAGTTGAAACAGTCGATTGACTCCACCGACATAGACCAGGTTACTCTCTTTGTTGACGACGAGGTGCTGTAAACCATGACCATTTGTTTCGCTAAATACAGCTGTGATTGAATAGGACCAAACGAGGCCAAGGTCGGTCAGAAGCAAAAGAACGGAAAGTGACCAGATGGATGTTGCACTAGCCATGAGGCGCTTTGATTCGCTATAACGAACGAAGTAATCACAGCAAAATCTGAAAATCAAAAAAAATTAAGCGACTACTTAATTCATATAATAATCGTTTTCGTACCTTATTACTGGAAAAGAAACTCGCTTCGCCCCCGATCGCCCGAAAACGATTGCTGATAGGTGAAATTATGCGGCGGATTTTCTTGAGGAAACAATAAGGAATTATAGGATCGCCCGTACGTGTAACATTGACGCCAACATAAGCACGATAAAAAGAGGAAGCCATGCGCTTTACTAGCTGTGGATACACTTGTACCTGTCCGTTTTGATGCGGTGTTGAGTTTTGCCCAAGGCAAAGAAAAATGATTCATCAATTCTTTGGCAATCGCATCTCATGCGCTTTTGTCCTGAAAATTCAAGGAAGAGAATTTCCTTAATCAAACGCAAACAATCGAACTCTCACTGACTCACAGTAACGCGGCACATAATTTTGTTTTATAGAGAATTAGACTGGTGGGCGTTATTGTAGATAGAAGACAATTTCAAAGTTAGGTTTTGTGGACCTTCATCATTTCTCAGCAGATCGATCCTAGTAAAATCATAAACCGTTGATAATCAACACTAAATAAACCTTATTTAGTGTTAGTAGTAGTTTTTTTCGTTTTTGGAGATCCATGAAATGGAGAAGAAAATGCACGAATAAATAAGGAAATGATAAGTTGATGTCAGCTATGTCATGAGGAACATTTTAATTCCCGTAGAATTGTGTACCAAATGTTGACACGTTCAAAAAAGAAGATGACTGGATTTGTACGGAACAAGTACTAGATGCTGTACCCGCAGGACATGCCTTTGACTGAATGCAACATTCTTCCTGGCATTTACAATATTCTACGGTTTGCACACATCTAGAGACGTCGAGTTAGGAGTGTTATTTTCTCTTGGTGGTGACAAACATCGCTCAGAGATGACACAGTAAAAGTAAACAGAGACAAAGTCTTACAAGAACATCCACTTTGTATACTCGAACAATAGACAGTGAAGGTCTCAAGTTGGCCTCAAGCTAGGCTAGGTGAATAAACAGATCTCATTTGCTTCATTTTAATGAGATATTATGATAAAACTACTACGGTAGTTTTTTTTGAACGTTTAATTAAGTATGATACAAGTATTCCGTAAATTACTTAAACGCGCCAACGTACTTAAAACCTTTAAAGACCAGTTTCCGTTTCGTCTAACATTTTTACTAGATCAAGACGGTCCTTTGAAGATGCGTTCACTTTTTCTTCATTCGATTTCAAATAGGGGGCGTTCAGATCCAGGTAGTAAGAACTGATTGACGATTCCGTTTTATTGTTTTCCTTGTTAGTACATTTTCCGAGCAATACCAAAATCGGCTACTTTGACCACAAAATCATTGGCAACAGAACATTGCGGGCGGCTAAGTCGCCGTGAAGGATTGTATGTCGTTCAGGCCCATACACTTCGTTGTTCTAACACGACGTTGTCTTTTACCTGCGGGTTTATGTCATCCATCAACCAGGAATATTGTACAGCCCTTTGTCATATTCGTGATTCTCAAGCGTAAGAGTGCAAGTCAGTGTCAGCGTTGAATTCTCTTTAATTACCTGCTGCCTGACCTGAGAAAACGTTCCGAATCTCTCCCCTTCCGAATAAATCATTAGTCGAGCAATCCGTTCAAGCCGGCCAACTCCGTTTGGCCGTTAATAAAAATACAATCAACTGCACAAAGACGATATGCCTGTCTCTTTCAAAATTAAACGAGAACTCGACATTTTTCCCTAGACTCACGGTTTGGTCATGATGGTCCTGGTGAATGCTTAAATATCTCTCTCTCAATATCGATCTTTTGAACCAACAGAACATGCAGATTTGAAGTGAAGTGGAACCCCTTCTGTTCGAATGGGTGATTATAGCCAAGCTCCCGAATTGTATCATTCGCACTCCGGATGGCCACTAATGCCTGAACTCTGTCCTCTGTCCGAGAACGTCCCTATTCTTTCCGAACCATGGTTCCACAGAATTTCCTTGGGTTTGAACTCTAGTAAAAAAAGCATGGAGCATCAGTTTGCGGAATCTTTTAGTCCTATTTTAACAAGTATTTTAAGCTCGTTGCGACTCGAAATGCGTAAAATAGATTCGATATTCTTTCCATGTATTAAGCTCGTGTATAAATGGAGATTTAAATGTATGATCAACTTCTCCCCCACCCCCTGTATTTTTAGGATTTCCAGCCGTTTATAAAATGAAGTATTGAGTGTTGGGACTTTGGAACACATTGTTTTTTTTTAGTACAAGAAAGTAATAGAACATCATCAAGCTAACTAACATCATCAATCTTGGTTATCAAGTTCGGTGACAAACTTTAGGTCGCTACCGGCTAAATTTTTCTCGATCCATTCATCCAGCTGACTATTCAGATCTAGACTGAAATGATTTTTCCAGTCTCCGGTTTTTCCTGGTTTAATTTAAAAGTAATGAATGGCAATTTTTAAGTATAGCCTATAAAATATTGCTTTCTTTTTTAAAATTTACCTTTGCGGATGAACTTTCCGTCCGTATTCATATAGCCCATCTGCTTTCCCGATTCGTGATTAACTGATTCATTTTTTTCAAAGTTGTTAAACTTCAAATGTTCCGTCAGTTTGTCTAATTCATCTTCATTAAGCTTCTTGTCGAGAAAATCTGCAACTTTTGCTATTTCTCCTCGCAAATCCTGTTAGTAAAGATATCCACCAAGCTAATTAAAGTTTCTCTTCTAGTTATGTAAAACAGTAACAAAGGAAACGGGATCTCACTCTTTTCATGTCCTCGTAAAACATAAAATGCAAGTTCGGATGGTGACGCTTGGACCAAGCGTCCAGAATGTGCGGGAAAAATGGAGAATACATAACTAGAAAACAGAAATTGCTATTAGCAGGCAGCTATTTAGTAAAAATCGCACGTACTAGATGTGAAATACCTTCGTCATCCATAAAAAACCTAGCAAATTCTTCTAAATCTCCGGTATATCCATGCAATTTGAATAATTTGTGATGGAAATAGTAGGAAACAATGACATCTTTTGGGTTGCGTGCGACGTAAACCACCTACGGGGTACATTACTCTTTAACTGAATAAATCAGTAACATGTTCTTTTTAAAATTTATGCTACCTTTGAATTATCGAGCAAGTCGGGAGGAAGTAGGGAGAATGGCAAATGAGGCCGTATGACTCTTGGTGACGGTAGCTGATCCACGCTATCCACCGTAAAGGGCAAGGTTAAGTTACCCATTGGTCCGGAGGTCAAGTAAGGTAGCCTTTCAAAAATATCAGATAACATAGGATCAAGTGTTCTTATTATTTCTACTACATATTGTAACATATTGTGTTGAGACACTCACTCCAAGAACGGAGCTCGGAGAGTAAGCGGTATTTTGGCTGCTGTTTCCATATCGCAGTTATTTTTCAACAGCCACAGCATTTCAGATGTCCAAGTAGTCCCTATTTTCAGGGAAGGAAAACAGGTCATATTTCGTGCGTTACGAAAATAATTTTCCAACTATTACTTACCGCATTTAGGAAAAGTTAACAGCCAGACATCATCAGCCCGAGGCTTCATGCGAAAAATTTTTTCGGCATTTTTGCCGTACAACGGAGTCACGACCAAGTCACCAGGTTCACTCTTCACGAGCCCTTCACAATATCCAGTAAACAGTTCCTTAAAGGATTCTGTTTGGGATTTTGGGATTTCTTTGAATCTGACGTTAAACTCGGACATTTTGACGATACGGCTGGCAAGAGCAGACTAAGTCTAAACAGACTTATATAACGCTCGTAGACTATTCGCCTTCCCTCTTTCCGATGTCCCGTTATGTGAGATACAAGAGCCCTGCGGCTAAAGTGATAAAATACGTACGAAAGCTGAAGGGAAAGTTGTCCATAATTGGCCTCAGTTCAAAACCCACATGGATATGCCAGATGAAATGACCAAGTTATTCCTTATTCAATACTTACGTATATGTACAATTACACAATTTTTTAATTAATTCCGGAAAGGAGACAGTGGTTCTCCTCGATACTATATTCTAGAGTGCATTCGTTAAATGATGATCTGTTAATCGCTCCGTTACGGAAACACCCGCCTGGCTCAATACAGCCCTTTTGCCCTAATGACTCTAGGGTTTTTGTTCTTTATCTCAACTCGTAACAATATTATTGATCGTTTGGGCGACGCCACTTATGCAGATCACAGCAACGACGGTTTCAACTTCGATAGTCGCTAATCAAAGACGACGCTTATTCATATTTTCCCTATTTTATATATAACTTAACCTTTTTTTATAACCAGTGGTTTAGATATTTAACCTGTGATTGCACCATTAAGTAAAACACGAGATGTTTATTATGAATGTTTTTATTGAAGAAAACTGAATGAGAATTTTGAACTTACACACTTGAGACAATCACACACAAAACACACACAACTGACAAAAGATATTGAAATTTTTGTTCCTCAATCGTCTTGATAGTCGGGATGGTCTTCCGGTCTTTCTTCTTCGTGGATCGATCGATGGTTGTTGGGATGAACTTGGAACTGATGTTATTCGAACTTTTTCGGCGTCAATCGAGAGTAACGTTCACGCTCCTGCATTGGTCCGCAGCCGACAATCCGGCATTCTTGATCTTAGACTTTGGTAAATTTGCAGAAAAAAAGTGATTCTACATGCGGTGCATGGTGATGTAGAGCTGAAGAAGTTATGAGCGTGTCATAACCGGACTAGACCCCATAATTTGATTAGTGAAGAAACAACTTTAAAGACCATACGTTGTGTCATGGATGTATAGCTCAACAAGTTATTGGCGGATTATGCCTTATTGGATTTCATGATCATTGGATATGAAAAAGATGTATAAGAGAGCAAGTGGTTGGATAAGCCGAGTGATTCACTAACTAAGGAACTAATACGCCGGTCTCAGCTTTAAGTAAAGCTCAAGAGGCTATTATATTTGGCGCCTTATTCCTGGACTGGACTCGGTAATATGTGTTAGCGAAGGGAATTTTATCATTATAGATCGTAAAATCAAGCTGTTTTAGAATCGTTATTGGCGCTGAATTTCTGGATTAGTGAAAGCTATTTTCTCCAAGAAGATTTTTGCGCATCATTTTTCTGGATTTGACGAAAGCCTAACTTTAATGGCATACTTTTTATCTTTGTCGCCCCCGTTTAGGTCCCCTATCGACGTTCCGTGCTATTCACTACTGTCGCCCATCTCTCTAACTAACGTAGAGAGTGGGGACGGGGAAAAGCGAGACCTAGCTCAGATGCCGTCCATGAGCACCAATTTGAGCGAGCAAGTTGGGTCAGGACAGCATCTGAGAGCCGCGGAATTCGCCGATAGAAGACGTAAAACGGGGTACCTCTAGACAAAGATAAAAAGTAGCCACTAAAGTTAGACATCGAAAGCAAATTCAGAGTTAGATGCACACAAATCTTGTTGAAACAAATAGCTTTCACTAGTCCAAGAATGCAGTGCCAATAACTTCTTAAAACAGTGATCAACGAGCTATAATGATAAAACGAGGCTCCACCTTTTTTGCACCGCTGATTCACCCTGTCCCCACCTGTCCAGCCAATCGCCAAATATCCCGTTAAAAGTTCAGCCATGAATTTAAATGTCAATTGGTTGAGATTAAGACAAAAGATCTTGTTCTTTACTGTTTAGCCCACTTACTTCAATCATTCAATCAACGAACATGCTAATTTTTTAATGTCTTTACGGGTCGACCGGCCAATGGAAAACTTAAAACTGTTGATTATACTGTTTGATGTCACTTGCAAATGGTTCACCATATGACTGCCTAGTACAGGATTAAGCCAAATCTCCGACAGATAGGACTCGAGAAGAAAAAGAGAGAGACAACTTTGGTCGACGGGACTTTTTCCATGGATCAAGCCAAATCTTCCGACAGATAGGACATGATCATTGGAGATGAAAAAGATGCATTAGAGAGCAAGTGGTTGGATAAGCCGAGGGATTCACTAACTAAGGAACTAAAAAAAAGCTCAAATCTTATATTTGGCGACAGATAGGACTCGAGAAGAAAAGAGAGACGAATCTTTGGTCGACGGGACTTTTTCCAATAGGCCAATCGCCAAATATCCCGAAAAGCTCACCATGATTTTAAGAAAAAGAGAGACAATTTGGTGAGATTGAGACAAATGACTTGGTTCTTTTTTAGCCCACTTAGGGATAAAAGCAAATCTTCCGACAGAGAAGAAAAGAGAGACGAATCTTTGGTCGACGAGAGACTTTTTTAATAGGGAAAAAAGCCAAATCTTCCGACGGGACTCGACGGAGACGAATCTTTGGTCGACGGGACTTTTTCCAATAGGGAAAAAGCCAAATCTTCCGACAGATAGGACTCGAGAAGAAAAAGAGAGACGAATCTTTGGTCGACGGGACTTTTTCCAATAGGGAAAAAGCCAAATCTCCCGACAGATAGGACTCGAGAAGAAAAAGAGAGACGAATCTTTGGTCGACGGGACTTTTTCCAATAGGGAAAAAAGCCAAATCTTCCGACAGATAGGACTCGAGAAGAAAAAGAGAGGCGAATCTTTGGTCGACGGGACTTTTTCCAATAGGGAAAAAAGCCAAATCTTCCGACAGATAGGACTCGAGAAGAAAAAGAGAGACGAATCTTTGGTCGACGGGACTTTTTCCAATAGGGATAAAAGCCAAATCTTCCGACAGATAGGACTCGAGAAGAAAAAGAGAGACGAATCTTTGGTCGACGGGACTTTTTCCAATAGGGAAAAAAGCCAAATCTTCCGACAGATAGGACTCGAGAAGAAAAAGAGAGACGAATCTTTGGTCGACGGGACTTTTTCCAATAGGGAAAAAGCCAAATCTTCCGACAGATAGGACTCGAGAAGAAAAAAAGAGGCGAATCTTTGGTCGACGGGACTTTTTCCAATAGGGAAAAAAGCCAAATCTCCCGACAGATAGGACTCAAGAAGAAGAGAGACGAATCTATCAAGACGGGACTTTTTCCAATACTAGATGGTCATTATCCAGGTGAACCAACTGCAGGTAGCATCAAACACTAGTCTACAGTCAAGTTTTCCATTTGCCGGTCGTCCTGCAAAAAAAATCAAAGGATTAGCATGTACATAGTTTTACTGATTGAGGCAAGTGGGTTTAACAGTAAAGAACCGAGTTCTTTTATCTTAATTTCGCCCAATTGATATTTAAATTCATGGCCGAGCTTCTAACGTGATTTTTGGCGATTGGATGGGGTGGTTGGGGCGAGGTGAATCAGGCGGAAGGCGGCCGGGTGACTGGTGTTTTGCTAACAAATATTACCAATCCCGTCCAGGAATATCACGCCAAATATGATAGCGTCTTCAGCTGCACTGACAGCCGAGACCGGCAACTTAGTTTCTTATGTTAACAAATCATTCGGCTTACTTATCCACTTGCTCGCTAATTTATCTTTTCATATCCAATTACTAATGAAATCATTTAGGGCATGATCCGTCACTAACTTGTTGAGCTATTCATCCTCGATGCAACGGATGGTGTTGAAGGTTGTTCTTCACTAATCAACTTACGGGGTGAAGTCGGATTATGATACTTAAATAACTTCTTCAGCTGCTACACCTTGTTGCACGGCATGGAGATTCAACTTTTTTCCTCCTCACTACAAACTTACCAAAGTCTAGACCAGAAAGACGGAACGCCAACGTCGTGACCATTGTAACTTGTAAATCCGCAGGTTGTAGAGTTCCGATGAGTTCTTATTTGTTAGTAAGGATGGTAAAAGGTCTTAACTCCGGGAGATGACAGAATTTTTATGGTTGAACTCCTCACTGAACAACCATAAAATGAACCGGATTTCAGACCTTTTCTTGGTGTCAGTTGAACCCGCCCTCCCACCCTGATTGTTCAACTGACCATCGGAAGTTTTTTTCACGTTACTTGTTCTCTCGTTTCTCTTGGAGTATCCAGGGATAATCACGCCGATATTGTCCAAATGAGCTTTTGATTCCACAACAATATTTCAGAGCTGGTTATAAATCCACGATGCGACCATTCCAGTTAGGTAGATTTCCGACGATTTCTTGTTCGATATGGATGTAAAAGATTTAAACTCCGGGAGACGACAGAATTATTATGGTCGAACCCCTCACGAATCAAACCATAACCTCTTGAAATTAACCGTAGTTTACATCTTTTCTTTGGTGTCAGTTGAACCCACCCGCCCGCCCTGATCGTTCAACTGACCATCGGAAGTTTATTCGCGTTAATACGTTTTCTCTCGTTTTTATTTAAAGAATTTCCAGGGAAAATTGCGCCGATTGTGTTGAGAAAAGCTTTTGGATCCACATTTCAGGACAGTCCATGATGCGATCATTCCAGGTAGATTTCCTACGATTTCTTGTTCTATATGAATGTAATAGATCTTAACTCCGGGACACGACAGAGTTCTTACGATTTAATCTCCTCAAATCAAATCATAACCTCTTGACAATCGACCGTAGTTCAGTTCTTCTCATCTTCTTTTACGCGATATCCAGGTAGAATTCCGACGATTTTTTGTTGATAAAATGGATGTAAAGTCACTTAACTCCGGGACACGACAGAGTTCTTACGATTTAATCTCCTCAAATCAAATCATAACCTCTTGACAATCGACCGTAGTTCAGTTCTTCTCTTCTTTTACGCGATATCCAGGTAGAATTCCGACGATTTCTTGTTGATAAAATGGATGTAAAGGAGCTTAACTTCGGGACACGACAGAGTTCTTACGATTTAATCTCCTCAAATCAAATCATAACCTCTTGACAATCGACCGTAGTTCAGTTCTCTTCTTGTCAGTTGAACCCGTCAGCATTGTTTTGATCTGTTTGTTCACCTGGCCGTCGGTAGTTTCTTCACATTACCTGTTCTCTCGCTTCTTTTAGAATATTCAGGGAAAATCACGACGATAATGTTCAAGTTTAAAAGATCTTAACTCCGGGACACGACAGATTTGTTATGATTTAATCTCCTCAAATTAAACCATAACCTCTTGACAATCGACCGTAGTTCAGTTCTTCTCTTCTTGTCAGTTGAACTCGCCTGTTCTGTTCTTGATCCCTGTTTGTTGAAACTGACCGTCGGTATTTTCGTCACATTACCTGTTCTCTCGCTTCTTTTAGAACATCCTGAAGTATTAATCGCGTCAATAACATTCAGAAGTCTTGATTCGGTGTTAAAATCAAGCCAGTTCTTGAAGGTTCGCCAACTTTCGGTTTTCCGAGCGCCGCCTCCTCGACGGCAACCGACCGGTTTTTTAAGGGCTAATGATGAGTAGCATTCGCCCCAGCTCTATTCAGCCAAGGTTGGATTGATCAAGTATAATTCATTTGGAAAAACTCTTCGGTCGTTGATGAATAGTTTGATTTTCATTTTTCGTCCGTTTAGAAGAGTTTCGTTCAACATCATTAGCGCTTTACGAGCATCGGCTGGGTCGCAGAAAGCAATTCTGGCTTTTCCGGAATAGCAGAAGTTCTCGTCAGCAAATAATCCAACAGACTTCACTAGTCCAATGTTGGCCTGGAAGAATTTGGCAACATCATCGGCGACCATAGAATAGGGCAAGTTCGAAACCAGCAGATGTTCTTCACCCGGTTGAATGGCACCTGGAGGTGGTGGATATACTGGAAGTTGGGGATGATTTTCCGATGGATGAAACTGTTCGATCACGTGTAATTCATTTGGCAAAACTCTTCGGTCGTTGATGAATAGTTTGATTTTCATTTTTCGTCCGTAAAGAAGAGTTTCGTTCAACAGAAGTAGCGCTTTACGAGCATCGGTTGGATTGCAGAAAGCAATTCTGGCTTTTCCGGAATAGCAAAAGTTCTCGTCAGCAAATAATCCAACAGACTTCACTAGTCCGATGTTGTCCTGGAAGAATTTGGCAATTTCATTGGCGACCATAGAATAGGGCAGGTTCGAAACCACCAGATGTTCTTCGCCCGGTTGAATGGCGCCTGGAGGTGGTGGATATACTGGTAGTTGGGGATGATACCAAGATGGGTAGAATTCTGGAGCCTCTGGGTTGAGTTTTGAGAGAGGAGCCATTTTCTCAAGTCGATATTGCTTGTGAAGACTTTTGAAAATCACGGTTAGAATAGGCAGTTTGCATGCCGATTCTTATAGATGAGGCTACGAAAAAGAGCTAGTGGTAACCACCTGCCGGGCTTGAAAATCTTCTTTTTCTCTTATATTAAAAGTAGATAATAGATGTTTTTCAACGGATTATTTAAGTTAAGTACATTTTCCACCATGTTCAATTAAAAAATATTAAGTTAACACCATTCAAACAATATTTGTATGTATCTGTTCTGGATCAGTTGCGTTATACGGGTATGTAACCTGGCCTGGGCATGTCCGGGCATGTCCTAGGGCCTATAGGATACGGTATAGGATTCCCGACCTGATTTTCCTGAATTCAAAGGTTCTTTTTACACTGTAGTTCGAATTTTTAAGAGTCACAATAATCGTTATTGGATCGTTATTGGATTCCCGATTCGATATTCCGTTGCATACGAAATCCAAGTTTCTTTTACACTAGAGTTCGAATATGCAAGTCATCAGGTCATGTAGGTCAATAAATTTAATTTCTTTTCACGAATTGGGTATTACTGTATTAAGTACTGTTTAATATTTTTGGTCAGTACGACTTGAATCACACGCTCAGAATGGCAAAGAACTGCGCCGATGCAACCAGCCGAGTAGATCGCAAATGGTTTTTAATAAAATAGCTGTTACCTTTAAAAAAATTTTACCCATGGCAATTACATCTTTGCTAATCACGAAGGGTAAAAATTCGTTGACGGTAATGTGCTGAATCATTTAACGATAGACGATAGATAGTGTCTCCCTTTTGTTGGCGCATTCAAATTCAGTTTTTATAATTCCCTTGCGGATTCTTTTCCGATCTCGATTTTTTTATTTTTGTGGAATCAGAACGCTTTTTGTTTGTTGTGGCTCACATTGGGCTCACAGTAGAATGTTTTCTCATCAGTTTAAGGAATGTCGATATAAGAATGTTTTCTCATCAATTTAAGTAATGTCGATATAAGGACTCGAAGAAAAACTTTAATAGTCCTATACCAGTAACAACACATCTAGGTCGTTTCGCTACAAGTATACTAGTAAAGTAGCGGATTAAGTTTCTCTAGATATAATTGCCATTTTACCTCATCTCCCGTCCCCGAATGTGGAAGAAGTTAGAATCAGATTAGACAATTTCCATTGACGATTTATTTATTTTAAACGTGAGAACAATTATACAATCTTCTACAAATGCTTCTCAAACAGAGCAAACAAAATCAGGACCAATTCGAGAAGAGACTTTGCCGCAACACGGAAGTCTCCGAAGAACCCCGGAACAGACAATACTGGAGCACATCAAATTGCTTCTGGTAAATGTGACGACAGAAATGGCTTAGTTGCGCACACTAGACTCCCTAGTCTGAAGTCAAGGATTGCTACTATAGAGTCTGCACTTTCGGGAAAATCGAAAACTTGTCGTTTTGCATCCCTAATGTTCCTCCACCCGCAAATTGCTAATTTGTTCAGAACCGTGAACAATCGGGGTAAACACGGCTTTTTTTTTCTTGGTTCAAAATTACTACCCTTCCAGTTTGACTGAAGTTCTTGATGAAGGCTTTTTCACAAGCCTTAAACATTCAAAATGTTTCTATTTTACTGAAATTACCGTGCCTGTAGTGTGAAAGGAATTGCAAAACTGCAACAGTCTGCGTTGCATCCGCGAGAGCTGTAGTAGCTCTAAACGAAACGCTTAATGAACCATTTTGTGAATTTTTAAAATTTTCCCAAGACGTTGCTTTGCAGTGGCCATTCCTTTCTTCGGTTTCTTTACAAAATTAGCTAGACGAAAAACAGCCGTGTTAAAATATAGAGCAATAAATTGTGATGAGAAATAGGATGCATACCTTCTTTGCTTTTATTTTCGGTCTTGCTAACTGGAGGTGGTATTGTTGGGGTTGTGGGGACCACAACAGGAGGTACTGGAACTACAACAGGAGCAGAAGATCCAGCTTCTGTTTGTGAACTTTCACTGATACTTGAACGTGATTTACTTCGGCGAATGTAAGCTCTTTTAGGAGGCTAAAGAAAGGAATTTGTAAGTTTTCATCATGCCAGAAATTGATTGCATTGTACGAATCATACGGGTTCAAGTGCTCGACGTTGGGCAGCGGCTTCCAGAACGCGCTCTACGGCTGGCCTCTTTGCTCCTTCGCGGGTAGGCCGGTCTTTTTTTGGCACGACAGGTCCTACACGAGCTCGAGGGTTCCACGACTCATCTCCTGAGTCCAGTTTTGTTCTTCCCAACCGACCGGGCTTCTTCTTGGCACTATCTTTATCGTAGCCCTCGTCATCAGAAGCATCTAATGAAGGGTATACTGTAAAAATAGATCCGATAAGTATACTGAGGGATTCAAAGGAATTTTAAAATAGCAGGTACTGTATTCGTCATCCTGGTGCACTTTGGAGACCACGTCTCCAAATTCGTCCGTCAACGATGAATGTAATCGTCTTCTGCCTTTTCGTTGACGTTGCGAAATGGCTGGAATGGGAGGTGGGGATGACTGGTCCAATGCGCTGAGTGATAACGTCCCATTCTATTTCAAATCAGGAAAATAAAAAAAAAATGTTTTTTTTTTCATTGTTTTAAATAATATGCTCACCTGATCTGATGTTGGAGAACTAAAACCCCGGCTCATCGTCAACATACCCACAATGGCCTCTCTAGTAGAAGGTGATGTTCTTCCAGTGTTCCTAGAGAAGTTGTCTTAAGTTAAACATACAAATGAGAAATGAAAGGTCATTTAAACGCACTCAAGTTCTTCTAAGGCTCCCGGCCCCGCCATATTGCTTGCTCGAAGAAGCTCTTCGATTCCACTCTGGTTGGGCTCACCAAGTTTGTTTTCTCCTGTTTCTACGTCCATGTGAGCAGCCACTTCGGTTGTTTCGGCAAACTGAAAATCCGTTCGGCTGCCAACTAAAGCAAATCATTTTTTAAAAACAAAATTTGGTTGCAACTTGTGTGGTCTACTGCTTACCCGAAAGCCGCAATTTAATTGGTCCCCGTTGCAGGTTTTGTCCAATTTTCGCCGGTTTCTTCAACTTTCGTTCGTCAATCATCAAAGGTTTTTCATCATCTTCATCACTTCCTTTTTTTGGCAAAAGAAGTTTAAGTGGGACGGCATTTGTCCGGGGTTTGATACTTGAATAAGGAGACGAAGGGATACGAGATCCTGGAGGCAGGTAAGTAGGTGGAATCTCCTCAATTTTCATAGATAGCCGGTCCTACCAAAGTGATAATGTTAGAATGAAAGACATTAAAAACAAACAAAAAAAATTTTTACTTCTTCAGCGGCAAAATTGCTGAGGGCTTCGTTTATATCAACGAAATCAGCTCGAGTTGGTTTCCGGCGCATCCTTTTAGGGGCACCTTTTTCAACTTTGGCAACAATAGCGGGAGGTAGGGACATTATAATTGGAGGTGATGTAATGGTAGAATTTGAATTTTTTTCAATATGACGTAATTCTCGACTTAAATCTTTGAGCAGCTTTGATACCAAAATTCGTTCCGGAATCGGTTCACTTCTTCCTTTCCCATTCTGATGTGGGGAAAACGAAAAAAAAAATTATTATGAATTGTTTTAATTAAAAAAGCGTTTTGATATTTTTGCGTACTTCTTTATCCGTCGCCCAGCTTTTAAGAGCAACAGCCATAGCTCTTAAGCCACGAATAAACTGTTCGGGACAGCGCGAACCTTTACTGTTGATGTCTTTCAAATCTTCCACCAGCCTTTCTGCAGCAAACCAATGTAATGTTTGAAACAACGGGAACCGGAATCGGATCGGTGCCTTACATGCGACTTCGATATTATAAACTCTAAAAAAATATATAAATATATTTTTAGTAATAACAAGGATTTTTTTAAGGGGGAAAAATGTCAGTTACTTTATTTGCAATTCCATATTTAGATTGTGTAAGAAGTTCCCACCAAAAACGAGCGAGTCTTTTGGTGTGTAGACGGCATGAATCCATCCCGTAGGAATAAACAAAGTATTACTTGACTGTAAAACTAATTTGTAGCAAGCGTCAACCTGTAATATTTGATTATAAAATCAGATGTTTTTTCCAAGTCAACATCGTAAATAAAATTTCACTACCATATCCCCAAAGAAAATTTCATGGTGATTTGGTTTTAACAACCATTGTTGATAGAGATCCAAGTTTTCTGGAGTAGGAGCAACCAAATAGAACACTTTTTCTCCCTAGAATCACTCAAATTTTTCACTTTTCTGAATAGGTAATTTGAAACACGGTGTTACCTTCAGAACATGGTACCATACTGATGATCCCCCAAAGTCTATGTGAAAATCGGTATATGAATCCTGCACACCCATAAGGCAATATTTTTGCACTTCTGGACGATCAAAGGGATAGTCGCGAGGCCAAACATTATTGGCCCAACAAAGTTTTCGAGCAATGTAGGGAGGTTCCACCAAGGCACTTAGACTGTAAAATACAAATTATATTAAGCATAGGTTTTGTTGTAAGTTACTAAAAACTTACTTTGTATTAGAAAACTCAAGGCTTATCACATTGAAGATTTGTGATCTTGATGGATTTGAAAAGTAATCTGCAAAGTCTTTAAGAGCCATGCGCAAGTCTGCTTGCTTTGTGACATCAATTACATCAATAATTCTATCAGAACCTAGATAATAACCATGATGAAATGGTAAATTTTTCTAAAAACTTGTTTTCATTTTACTATTACCAACATAATTTTCTACATCTTTAATAGTGAAATTATTTTGTGGAACATTGAGATCTAATCCTTCTTTTTGTTCTACAAAAATTGGTTTATTAAAACCACTGCTGTTGAGGTAGGGTAGAGTAAGTTGTTGTCCCCTTAAACGGAGAATGACTTCCTCTGCACTGGGGTGAAAACCATGAAGAAAATTAGTACCAGCAAATTTATACAAATGATTACTGAAATATATTTACTTGAGAAATGAGCGTGCTTTTAATTCACGAATAAAAACTTGGGTCCCTGCTTGTGTTGCTTTTTGGCTGGCTTCAGGATCACTATAATCATGTCTATGATAATTCAACCTAGGTTTGTCTAGAAGTGAAAGATGATATAATGCAGGTATCTTGGAGTGTCATATAATGAGAAAACTCACAGACTGTAGGACCGCTGACAGATTCACACTTGGAACAAAAAAATTTATCAATGTCAGGTGCCTGATATTCTTTTACATTGATACAACTAAAAAAAGTAAATAAAAAATAAAAAGATTAAAAAAGTTAATTAATAAACAAATTATACACAAGAAAATAAAACAGTTTGTTCTGTTTGTAAACACAAGCCGAGTATGTGTTGGGCGATTTAGTGGAAGTTGTACGTCCACCATGACAAATTAGGATTCATTTTTTTTGTAAAGTTTTTTAAAAATTACCTTCCATGAAACCAGTCTTTGCAACAATCACACTGGATCATAAACTGAGTGTTATCATACGGCTTTCCACAGAAACAAAACAACGCATCCGCCATTTTTGTTTGTTGTCTGTTTTTGAGCAACGTTGCCACGTAGCAAAATTCAACCAATAATTGAAGTGTCCATGTCCACAATTTTTTAAAAAGATCACGTTGGTAAAAAAAAATATAAAGAAAGATTACATTACTTTTTCAAAAAACTTCTGAGCATTTATGAACTGAGACTGACGATTATAAAAACATGATCCACCAGGTGTCAGGTCTCAACCGTGCCAGCATGGTCTGGTACAAAACGACGACGATCTGTTTGTTTACATGGTTTACATCACGTAAGCTCTAGAAAAAGTTCAGAATCTGGGTTAAAAGAAAATTCAGAATAACTTTGACGTCGCTTGAAGCGTTCCATTCCACTTCTACCTCCAAATTTTCGTCTCCAATTAAGATGCCGGAATCAGAGGTAACTTGTGATCATCACAATTTTTTACCGACATTGATGTTGGTGCACTATATTATCCTTTCATTAGAAAACTGCATTCCAGTACACTCTTGACAATTCAAAATTGAGCTTGGATCAAAGGAAATTCTATGAAGAAAATGGTATTCTGATTGTACCTAACATGTTTGAGCCCAATCTTATTAACCCTGTGTTATTATATAAAGGTTTTCTTGTTGTAAAAAAGGTGATTGAAGATGCATTATTGGACACATACAAGTAAGCTCAAATTTCTTTAATTTGCTTTCCAGACATTTAATATTATTTTTTACTAGGCAAAGATTTGTAGACCTCTGTGAGAAAAAAATTGCTTGGGGCTCTCTTACTATGATGAAAGACATCTCCTTGTCCAAGAAGGGTGCAACTGGGGAACATCTATATTATAAAGTTCAGGACTTTGTATATGATGATGTTCTCTTTGAGTATTGCAGAAATCCAGCAGTAAACTAATATTTTATAGTCCTTGTCATTTAACTTTTTCTTAAATCAATGATTTTTCATTCCAGATTCTTGATTATGTTGAGTGTTTTACTGGACCCAACATTATGGCTATTCATACAATGGTATATAAAACTGTCTAATTCATCACAATTAACTTACAATTTTATAATTTTTTAAATTATAGCTTATTAACAAACCACCCGATTCTGGGAGTCTTACATCACGCCATCCTCTACATCAGGTACTGCATGCTTCAAATAGGATAAAATTTAGAAAATCGCTAACTCAATTTTTTGTTCACGCGAAGGATCTCCATTACTTTCCATTCCGTCCTGCTGACAAGATAGTTTGCTCTTGGACGGCCATAGAGGATGTTACACCAGAAAACGGATGTTTGATTGTTCTTCCTGGCTCACATAAAGGAGTGTTACTCCAACATGATTATCCCCAATGGGAGGTAAGTCAACTAGCATGATCGGCCGGTACACAGGAAGAAAAGCCGTTCTTGTTGTTAATCAATATCTAAAACAGAATGGGGTCAACAAGATGTATCATGGCGTGCGTGGGTTTGACGATCATCAAGTAGTTGAATTGTCAATGAAAAAAGGTAGCAAAAATAGATTAACTCATATAAAACTACCCATCAGACAAATATTTATATTTCAGGAGATACGGTTTTCTTCCATCCAATTTTGATCCATGGTTCAGGCCCTAACCGAACCCAAGGATTTCGTAAATCCATTTCATGTCATTATAGGTGAAATATTTATATTGTACTGTATAGCTTTTTTGTTTACATGTCCTTAAATTATTTACAGTTGCTCTGAAATGCAATTTATTGATGTACAAGGCACGTCGCAGGAGAACATTGCTAAAGAAGTTGTAGAGGTGGCCAAACGACGTGGACTAGAACTCAATTTTCAGGTTCCTTTTATACTTTTTATAATATAATACTTATATCAAGGGAATCGTAACTCTATGATATTTTTCCTTTAATGTTCTTTTTGAAAGCGGATATTTTTTTGCATGGATAGCTGTGAGGAAGAGTTCCATTTTTAAAATGGATTTTATAGCCGTTATGAATTCAAAATGCAGACTATATATTTTAATTTTGTTTTAGGACTTTTGGAAATTCCGCAGCCGCCTCGTACGTGGTCATCAACCGGTTATGTTGTTCAGTTCGCTATAATGTTTTATAAAATAGCAGGACGACAAATCGAAAGCCATTAAGAGCACAGCATCTACTCGAAAACATCTGTTTGCAAGTTAGATTATTTACTTTTATCTTTTTATCCCGTTCTCTCGTTTTTTGCTCAAATCCTTGCGCCAAATCGTTACGGATATATTTTCTTATCAATACGTTTTCTTATGATCCATCGGGTGGAGGTCGAGTCTCAATAAATGCATATATCTTTACCAAATTAAACGAGCAGAAAATGAAGCTATCAACACCACTTGGCTTTGTTTTTGTAATACGGTGAAAGAAGTAGGATGGGAACGTTTAGATCGAACTGAAAGTCTGACTCAAAGAAGTTATTAAGGATCCTGCCACTTCGTTTTGCTCGACTCATCAGATCCACGAGTAAAGGCGAACGAGATTTCCTGACGCACAACATGGTAGTGAAATCGCATGATTCCTCCGGCCGTTAAATTAATGTGAACTTTAGTTAGAATGGGAGGAAACATATATTCACGTTTTGCAATCTCTGGGGTTATAAATTAGCAGATGATAATCTTTTAAGGTGTAAAACACGGGAATTCAAAGAGCCCGTGAAAAGAAACCGTGACGTCAATTACGTTTAAGGACTTACTTGACTTTCCATTCAAAAAAAAAATAAACATCTATGTGCACGGGGCGAAATAAACAGAGCTTAAACGGGTAAAGAATAAGAAGAAATCGGGGAAACCGATCAACGTTGAAAAATGTAACTTTGCTGTCGCAAGTAACAGAAGACTGCGGGAAAGATATCTTCCTTCAAATGATGCGTTACTCTTTGCTATCGCCAACTCCATCGGGTAAAATCGCGAACATTGCTTCAGCTTCCGGCAAACAAGGCGAGTCATAGATTTTGCAAATGCGCGTTTCTCCACGACCTTTGCGCAGGTACAGCCTGTTAAAAACAGATTAGAGATATTGCTTCATCAAAAAGTGCGAGAAGGAATTGTCACCTTGTTGTAGAAGCATGTGCCATAATGTTTCCTCCGATGGGCTTCTTGGGGTCAGCGGCAAACATTGCGGCACCATCTACTTGAGCAACCACTTGGTTGGTGATGACCACCGCCACTCCAAACTAACACAAAAAGTTTGAGGTTATTCGGGTTAGTTGATAAATGATGCAAACAACATACTTCATCCGCAAGCCTCAGAAGCATTCGCAAGAAGCGAGCGAGATGCATTTGACGGGCAGAAAGTTCACCTCTCCCGGAATAATCAGTCCTAGAAGAACAGTGTTATCAACAGTTTGTCACGAGGGGGGGGGGGGTGAATATTTTTTTAAAACGATTACCTGTAGAGTGCAGTAGCCGAATCAACAATAAGCAACGAGTAACGTGATTCCGCCATCATAGCCGAGGCTTGAATTAACAGCTGAGATTGGTGGTCAGTATTGTACGCTCTAGCACACGCTACGTTATCCAAGACGTCAGATCCAGACAATCCATATCTTTCAGCGACAGCCAATAAACGCTCTGGACGAAAGGTTCCTTCCGTGTCGATGTACAAACACTTACCTTCACCACCTCCATGGTCAATAGGTAACTTGCATCAATAAAAAAATATAATGTTAAAATAAACAACAGTGTACTGGAACAAAATATTGATTAGCTTACTTGGCAAGTTACAGCAAGTGTCAAGCAGAGTTGAGTCTTTCCTGTACGGAACTCCCCAAAAATCTCAGTAATGCTTCCAGTTTCAATACCTCCTCCAAGCAATTTGTCAAGCTCTTTGGACCCTGTTGTCACTTGAATGATCTCAGCCCTTTTCTGATGATACTCTGTGGCGGTAGTGAAACCCATTGGAACCAGTTTTTGGGCTTCAGCCTGTAGAATCATTACAATATAGAAGCAGAAATAATGTGACAACTAATTAGCCATACCATGACTTTATCTGCTTTAGCTTCACTTATTCCTTTGATAGCTATGAGGGTCTTTTTGGGTGCATAAGCCAGTGATTCAACTGTGTGAAAACCCGCTTCCTCAAGTTTCTTGATATCTCCTGCACTGATACCATGGCCCTAGAATAACAGGAGTAGAAGTAAAACATCATTCATCATAATACAAATCTGGGTCAGTAAATAAATCAGAAATTCACTGGGCACAGCAAAGTTTTGAAGATTTCTTACTTCGAGTTTGCCTATCAAGAGTGGGCCACCTGCTTCGAGAGCTTCAACCACATTTTCCTCCGTTTCAGTAAGATTTCTCTGTGCTGTAGCCATTTTCTTCGTTTCAGTGAAACAAAATATGAAACGACCCAACAATTTAAAGTCTGCAAAACAAATTGGTTTACGACGGTACACGAGTATAGCGGTCTGTGCTGTGGACAAAGATGGTTTACGAGGGAAAACGTGGAGTTGTGTGTTGGATCTCGCTCGCGAAATTTGAACGGACAATGTTGCCAGTTTTTACATAAGATTTTCAAGTTTCAATACGTGCTGGAGACTGCTGCCTGCTGGACGTGTTCAGAACTTCAGACAAGAGCTAATCAGCAAGGCTAAGGGCCTAAAGCCTCGTCCAGACGGACACATTTTACGGGAAAATTACGGGAATACGATATACAGGAAAAATAGAGAAATACAGATGGTCACCTTATTTTGTTACATCCACAAGAAAAATTTTCCGCATCCGTAACGTTTGTATTCCTGTATTCCTGTAATTCTGTAAGAAAAAAAGTTTGAAAAGTTTCAAACTTTTTCCGATGAAAATGCGAGTAAATCGCGCTTCCGTAAGCTGAAAATAAGGGTTTTCGACCAATCAGAATGTTTATCAGTTTTTTTTGAAATTATCTCAAGTGATAAACAAATAGCATTCGGGGCTGACATTGGCTTTTTCTTGTCTTGATGCTTGAAATGCGTATTTCATTCGTAATGAAATTTTCTGGCCGTGTGAATCAGAATCGATAAAATTTAAAATAGCATAACCGTATGCCGTATGCCCGTATTCCTGTTTTTCTGTAATTTTCCCGTAACAAGTGTCCGTCTGGACGAGGCTTTGTAAGGTACAAGCACAAGCTTTTTAATCGAATTTGTAAAGTCTGCGTACAATATTTTTCTTAAATTATTGACCGAAGTGCCGCCGTAGCCTGTTTTCTTTTCAAGTATTAGTAAGGACACAAGGAGTGGTGCGACCTGGTCCATGGACTCATGGATTGTCGCGTTTCTTTTGATTCCGATTCGATTCAAGTCGAATAACATGTAAATGTTGTGTATTTACTGCCTTTACCTGAGCAACTGAAACATTTATGATCGTTTTTCCGAACGTATTTCGTTTCCGTGTAGCATATGATATTCGTTAGGTTATAGTTTTAAAAGCATGTTCTAGAAGTAAGAAGCGTAACTTAAAAATTTCATTCTACTCATAAAGCTGGGTCTATACTGGCAATTTTTACAGACAAGTTACAGGCATACGGTATTTTGAGGCAATTTGATTGGTCGACAGTCGATATTGATTGGTCGTTTTAAAATGCCGTATCTGTAAGAACCGTAACTTAAAAATTTCATTCTACTCATAAGGTATGGTTAGATTGCAACAATATGTGTTAATAGACAAGCTATAATTTTCAGGTGTTTACCATCCGAAAAGTATCTTCTTCTTTACTTAACCGGTAGCCCTAAATTTATTGTACTAATAACTCTCGTTGGTTCAATTTATTTATCCAAAGTCCATTTGGCGCTATAAATGAATAAGCAAGTCTTACTAGTTGTATTAGCAGTCTGTGCGGCCGCTTTTTCGAAGGTATATTTAATAATCAAAATTCTTTATGAAAAAATCGTTGAAAGAATGTGAATATTAAATATCTTTTTATTATTTATGATTATTTCACTTTAGCCAAATTTTGAAAATAGAATGACACAAAAGCAAAAAGAAACACCTACACCTCATAAGCGCATGATTCAAAATTATATTGTACTAAATACCAAAGACGGCAAAGGTTTAACGGGAGCAACAATAGACTACAAAGCGGAAGCACGTAAACAAGCAAAAAGAGAAGTTAGGCGTCATCAAGATGAAAGCTCGGATGAAAGCTTGTGTTTTTATTCTCTGCAATTGGTAATCGCCAAGAATACTCAGCTGCAAAAGGAGATAATTTCGTGTGAAAAAAAAGAGCAAACTGTACAACGCACTAATTTAATAAACGCGAAAAAAGAAATAGAAAACCTCATTAACAGAAACAAGATACTTGAAGATAATGTGAAGCGTCTTGAAGCCAATATTTCTGCTATGTTTCCTCCGACTACTGGTCATTCTGTTACTCGCGTTAATGCTACCGCCTGCGAGGTTGGGGTTTTAAAACTTCTTGATGACGGCTCAATGGTTTGTTATCTTGGGGTTTCTCGTTTTTGTGGTCCCACTGAAAATACCCTCATTCAGGTAAACCAGTAGTACCAGCGATTGCGACTGGGTTCAAACAAATAACAATGTTGAATTTAGCGAGAATTTGGATTTAATACTACCGTACATGTAAATTTCAGATTGCAGATTTCGATCCGGTTACAAAAATTCTGAAGGTAAAATATCTGGAAGATATTCGCAGTGGCAATCCCAGACGAAGCATATTTGTCCCGGCAGATAAAAATTGCAATCGATTAGATATGTATTAACTCCAATTTTGCTTGTCAACTTTTTCAAAGCTAATTTGAATTGAAATAATTCAATAAAGTAGCGGGTAGTTGGTGAGTTTTAGTAAATATATAACTTATTGTATTAATGAAGTCCGACGAAATCATTCGTCGTTTCAGAGTATCGTTTCGATCGATCGCTTCAGGTTTCGTTGATATCGTTTTCGAGATCGTATTTGAATTCCGTGTACCAGTATCAAGTTCTTATAAAATATGCTTTGCAATTGAGAAATAACTGCATATTATAAAGGGGCCAGTGGATTGTGGATTCAGTAACTTGATTGGACTAGTTAATTAAGACAAGCACGTTCTATTAAAAGGACGCGTCTCTACGACGGAGCTAGAGTTGGCAGTAAGGTGAACTTCACAGCACTTCAAGAAACTTCCGAATCCAGGTATTTTAAGATCTCCCTTTTTACAACGACGAGCCAGACGAGGAATTTTATCCAATTTTATCCAAGAAGAAGCAATTATTAGTAATCGAGCGTAGCACAAAGTCACTAGTTATTGACTCATTCTATTACAATTTATTCAATTAAGGAAATGACAAATCCAGTCTTCCTTATCGTTCTTGCGGCTATTTTTTCTACTGCTTCATTGATGGTAATGCTATCGAAATTTCCACATCAACAAGTGATAATCCTATAAATAAAAACCAATAACTAATTTACTTTCACAACATTGTGATAGCCCGACGTTACCAAACCAATTGCAGATATGAAACAGAAAACACCAAAGGAAACTGATGACTCTAAACAGTTGAATTCTAATAAGCGCATAGTTGAAAACGGGGTCAGACTAAATGAAAGCGTTTCTAATAGTTCAAAAGAAACTTTTTTAGATCCAACCGTATATTTTTATCTATTGCAACAAGAAATTGCCAAGAATACTGAGCTGCAAAGGAAAGTAGAATTGGGCGAAATTATAGAACGATCCCTACAACGAGAAAGACTAAAGGCGCAAAACGAATTGGCAATGTTAACTGCCAGAATTAGGGAAGGTAACGCCACAACTTTGCGAAACGACGAAAAAAACAGCTTCTCAAACAGCGGTGCTGTTCCTAATGATCAAGCTTTTATGTTCAGTAATGCTACAAATTGCGAAGCTGGGCAGTTGGAGAGCTATCAAAATGGCACAGTTTGCGTGCTCGGAAGAACCAGTTGTCCTCATCGTCCACCTCTCATAAACCTTGTCCAGGTAAAATTATTCAACGGCAGTACTTAAGGAAGTGACAAAAAAAATTTTATTACTGAACTATTTAAATTCCCTTTTAACTTTCAGGTTGCAGTCATTCATCCCGTTACGAAAGTTATGAGGATAGGTTACCTAGCACACCTGGAGGATGTTGACGCTTCGCCTAAGACGAAAGTAGTCGTGCCAACTGATAGGAATTGTACCGGGTTGTTAGAACAGTACAAAGATATGTACTATTTCAAAAATGGTAGTCTCCTCCATCCGCCTGCTTAGTTAAAATTGTTGAAGGCAAGCATGACCTCATGCAATTTTCGGAAATGGGAGCGGAAAAGGAAGCGCTACTGCTGAAAAATTTATTCAAAATAAATAAAGCGTCGGCGTTACAGGCCTTCAGTTCAATGTTTCGAGCATAACGTTACTGTTAGTGTTTTCAGTTTTTTTTAAAGTCGACAAGTTAATAAAACGCAGACAACTAATAGACTAAACTTCACTATAGTTTTTATCCGGGGCACCCAATTTATTTATTTATCAAAATTTAAATGAATAAAGGGCATTTAATTGAAGAAAAAAAATTCACAAGTCCAAAACACCTTTCATGTTAATACTTGCACCAAATTAGGAAAAGGTTTTGCAAGACAAATAGCGTAATCAAGTGGTATACATCTAAACGGAGCTGCGGGAACAAGCGTGCTCACATAAGGGTTGCCTGGACGACCACTAAAGGTAGTTATATCGTCGTCACTATGGTAATCACTAGGATTCGGCCACAAATTTAGAAACTGTCCGTCTTTAGTCTGTCTCCTGATTGCAAGTCCGCTCGTTTCGTGGCTTCGTGCACTGCTTCTTCTTTCGTATAAGCAACGTCGAATAATGTACGATCATCACCGTAAAAGTGGCACCCCTCTGTCAGAGTCAGCCCTCTGTAGAGAAATTACCATGCTTGATTTAGAAATTTTTGAATGATCATATTTATTTTACTCTTGCTAAGGTAGCCTGGGCAGCTGTTGCCTTTCTGGGAGGAAAATACCGATAGATGTCTCAAGAGATTTGCTCTGGGGAGTGGGACGAGTAGCCTAGGTAGGGTAGGGTAGGCATAAGTAGTTCAACTGTTCAATCAGAGTGGTTCAAGTAGAGCACGTGTCACGTGTGTGTGTTTTCAACGGTCATCAACGACGAAAGTGCTATCAAGTTGGAATTCAGCTGATCTGCATTTATTTTTTTCTTATAAAATTACGGTATCAATTTTTAAAATGAAATATTTTTTAGTTTGTTTGAAATTTTCGTTTGTGATCTGCACTGCACACATATTTGCTCTTGGTGGTTCCACAAGTCCACATGTAGGCCTAGCGTGATCAAAATATGTTCGTAGTGAAGTGCACCTCGGCACCTCAGTGAGTTTTAGTTCTAACTTAACGCCATTATTTGCAATTTGTTATTAGATGCGAACCTATCAAAAGAGGAAAAACAGAGTTTACAGGTCTGGTACAGATGTAGGCCTATTGATGCTTTCTGTTGTGAAAGGATTGAAAGAAGGCAAACACAAAAATCTGTCACAAGCTGCTCAAGCAATTGGTGTAAATAGAGTAACTTTGTGGAGATACATGAAAAAGTTTACAGAAGAAGAAATTGAATCCAATTGTCTGGTCACTACAAAAGCAGACTTTCATAAGAATACAGTCTTCACGCCTGATTTAGAAGAAGAATTAGCACAATACATTAGTTCTGATGCCCATTTTTTGTGCACTCCTGAAGCAGTTTGTAGGCTGGCTTACCAGTTTGCATTAGTATGTATTTGTTTACATCTTTTCCATTGTAAGCAATTCATTAATAAATACTTGTATCACTTTTAGGAACTTGAAGTAAAAACACCCAAAAACTGGAAAGTCAATGAAAAAGCTGGAAGAGATTGGTTTACATCATTCATCAAGCGCCACCCAATGTTATCCGTCAAAATGACGCGAGAAACCTCTATCACGCGTTCTGGAAATGCAGCTATCAAGAGGAAATTGATTGAAGAAGAGGTAGAAGAAGTGGTCACGAAAGAACGCCAAGCAAAAAAGACGAAGCTGAACAGAAGGAGCCCTCGATCCTCCTAAGAAAAATAGGACTACAATGTACTATTCGAGCTACATGTGGCCTTGTATACAAGTCAGTGATTTAAAATACCATTATTGCAGTTCATAGACTACCCAGAACTACTTTATGACTGCCATCCTTTCGTTAACGCAATATGTTTTACAGTACTCATCTCATATATTTCATCCTTCGTTTACTTAAAGTTTCTGCTGTAAACATTTCCTAAAGAGTATTTTCCTACCGCATTTTAACATTTAACTGGTGTAAACCTAATGTCTAGAATATAACTAAGTTCAATGTTGTTAACTTCTCTTCTCTAAGAGAAAACATGGAAGCAAGTAAGCATGTACCTCTAACTTAAAAATCAATCAGGCTTTTGAATGAAATTTTTATATTGAATTGCCAATCCAAATTTTCCTTACCAGCGTACGCTCGTAGGGTTACACTCGTGTCTTTTCGTCATTCGTAAGGAAATCTGAAAAGCTAGCCCCCGTAAGGGGGCTCTCTTTCCTTCTCTCCTTCTCCCCTCTCCCTCTCCCACTTCATCTAGTGGGGTTGAGTCCGCAAATCCTTTCGAAAACAGAGTTGCCGTTGTTCCTAGCAGTACTAAATCGGACGAATGAGCATTTTATAGCTTTTGTCAGTTTCTGTTTATTTTTGCTGACAGGAAGTGAAAGTGTGACTTGTAAATTGGCACTTCAAGTTCTATTAGAGGGTGGCCTAATATCGCTTTGTAAAGGCATTTAAAACCCCCCTACAGGTAATTATTCTTCTAAGATCATTGCTAATCCTATTTAGTGTGACACACTTGGAACGAGCTTAATCTTGTAGAGTATTACGGATAACATTGGGATTTTGTTCTTCTTTCAGTTCAAATTATTCCCCCCCTCAAAAAAAGAAGGTTTCTTTAAGACTTTACTGTCCCTTTTTATCCTATAAGCCATGCCTATAGATAATTTGTTTTCTACGACCTGTGTCAAGTGCACTTTGAGCCTTTGGGTTAAAATTATTGCGTATATTATGGAGAAGTTTGTTATACCACATTTAGATCGTCTCTTGTTCACTAATATTAATTCAATTATCGATAATTTTGTGACCCATTTCACTGTAAAACCCACTACCTCCCAACAGTCCGCCGTCGCCCGGCGGAAGGTGGAAAACCTTTTGTTTTGTACAGCACATGAGCACACACGTCATATATCAAGGTTACAGACTCCAAAAATCGATCCGACACGTAGGGCTACCACCTAATTATTTAATAGCCGCCAGAACGTTTTCATAAAGTATTGAAAAAACAAATGGAGTCTAGCTATAAATGAGCCAGGATGAAGTTACGTGTAAATTCTTTTACTTTTGGTTTAAGTTTATTAATCTTACAAATAGTTGTCTTGTCTTCGTCTAGTATCCATAGATATCCGTTCGCGTCCCCGGATAACGAAGCCATGACTGTTGAAAATGGCTCAGGGGACAAGATAGCCTGTTCCCAGTGCAATGTAATGCGAATGCTGCATCATTGATTCAGGCGTATATCAGGCGAGATCAGAGTTATAGGTACTAACATAATTTACCTATGGTAACCTAACGCGCCGACAATGTAAAATTTTCCGTCTTTCTTTCGTTTACTCTACCTCAATAAATCATATGGAACGGAAGTAGTGCCGACTCGCACACGCGTGGTAAACGGTTCGATTATAACTTGCAAATGGAGCCATAAGGAAGTACGTACGGTATCGCGAGTACGTAGTTATTTATTGCCGATGTGGGGCTACTTTTTCTTCTTTCCTCCTCTTTACTATGGAACCCACGTTATTAAACGAAGTTATACGTCTCCCATCCAGCGACTAGCCTAAATTAAACGTGTGAATAAAAGCAGCCGGCTTTGGTGTCATATTTACGATCCCGAAATAAATAAACCTGACAGTTGTATTCAAACTTTCAAGTGAAATCGTAACAATTATAAGAACCAGTAACCTCTCCGAAATCCTTAAAGAACGAGAGCTGGATTATCTTTAAAATTCAACAGAATATACTTGCTAACTAAATTAGAACTACTGAGCTAGCTAGGTAAAGTATATGATTTCGTATGTAATAAATCCTTCTTGGTCTACTTCCCATTTCCGTTCTTACGAGTTCTTCTTCTGGACAGTCCTGACCATCGTTTTGGTCTCCAGATACAATTCTAGGCCTTCTTCCCCTCTGTAAATAAGATCGCGTTTTCATATTATAACTATTAGTCATGTATAGCTGTACTTACAGCTCCCGCCCGAATCCTGATTGTTTGAATCCTCCAAATGGCTGTAATATAAATACAGTCAAGTTAAAAATGAACGTTTTTTCTTAATCGATCAAGAAGTTATACCGTTTGCGCCACAGTACATCCGTAACAGTTAACCCTAAAAGTAGTAAACAACTTTTAGAATACTTTCCTTTCATAAGTTTTACCAGTTAAAGAACCCACCAGACAGTGCCAGCTTGGACACCCTGTGCGAATGTATAAGCAATGTGCAAGTCGTTTGTAAGAATACCGGCCGCTAAACCATAATGGGTTTTATTGGCGCGTTCGATCAGCTCGTCCAACGAACGGAACTTGAAGATTGCCTGAACGGGACCGAAGATTTCCTCTTGGGCGATACGCATATCGTCGTCGACGTCGACAAAGATAGTCGGTTCAATAAAGAAACCCTCCGATTTCCACTTTTTGCCTCCGAAAGCGACTTTGGCTCCTTCTTTCTTGCCGCTTTCGATGTAGTCCATAATTTTCTTGTACTGAACCTCGCTAATCTGTTGAAATATGTTATGAGCAACCTTATCGTCCTAACTTTCTGTTAAGCCTTACCTGAGGTCCTTGTTGAACTCCTTCGTCGAAAGGGTCGCCAAGTTTGCGTTTGCTCGCCAATTCGGTCGCTTTCTTCACGAAATTATCATAGATTTTCTCATGGACGAAGATGCGTGAGCCGGCCGCACAGCACTGACCCATGTTAGCGAAGGAAGCCTCATAGCAAATTTGAGCCGACTCGTCGACTAAAAAAAATGTGTCAATATCATATTTATGTTATGTAACGAACCTAAGTTAAGCGACTTACGGTCAACGTCTGGAAAGACGGCCAGCGGATTTTTGCCACCTAATTCAAGGCTAATGCGTTTAATGTTGGTTTTTGCCGCGCTTTCCATAATCAATCGACCCACCTGTAAAGTACAACCTTGATTTGTACTAAACCGAGAGAATTTAATGAAGAACTATTTTTTAAAAAGTGGCAAACCTCTGTAGACCCAGTAAAGGCAATCTTTTGAACGTCGTAATGGCCAATCAAAGCTGTGCCGGCTGTTTCTCCGAAGCCGTTGACGACGTTAATGACACCCCGAGGAAATCCAACCTTTTATTTGAATAATTAGAAATGTAAAAATATAGCAATATTTGGCCAGGAAATATTCCCAAATTGCGAAACACACCTCAGCGGTCAACTGTGCCAAGTACAAAGCAGTTAATGGTGTCTGTTTGGCAGGTTTGAGAACAATCGTGCAACCTGCCGCCAAAGCTGGAGCCCATTTCCATGCGAGCATCAAAACTGAAACAAAGTTTAATAGCATCTTTTAAATTATACGAAATAATTACAGAAACGTTTGACTACTTACTTGGATAGTTCCCTAGTATGCCATATTCCATCGTTTTCATACAAAAAGAAGATAACCAAATTATTTTAGACAAAATTGCAGGGGAGAGCAAAGCGACTGTACTTACATGGGATGATTTGGCCTACAACTCCAACCGGCTCTTTACGAGTCAAGGCGACCACGTTACCATCTAAAAAAGTTAAGAACGTAAAATAGTAAATAAAAAGGGGCTAGGCAAGATAATGGGAAGTACCGGCGGGAATAGTACGGCCCTGTATCTTGTCGGCCCATCCAGCGTAATAGCGGAAACAACTGACGGCGCGCTGCAAATCCACGACCGACTCTTTAAGAGGTTTACCGCAATTAAGAGTCTCGAGGGCGGCTAGATACTCGCTATCACGTTCCATTAAATCCGCCAACTGCATAAACAAGAGGAAAAATCATTTCTTAGTTCACCAATTCAAATTAGAGAAGAAAATTCATTAACCTTGTAAATGAGAAGGCCTCGCTTGGAAGCATCCATCGTGCGCCATTCAGAATTCAGCTTGAAAGCACGACATGCTGCCGCAACAGCTTTATCAATGTCTTCCTGAAAGATAATATAACCACAAGTTTAACTTAATGAAGAGTTCAACTTCTGTAACAACCGAAAGTTACCTTGTCGCCTTCGGAAACTTCGCACAGCTTCTTACAGTTGGCCGGATTGATGGTGGGGAATTTTTTGCCGCTGACGGAATCGACAAATTCGCCATCGATAAAGAGCTTTTTCGAGCAAAGGCAAACAACATTTAGGCTTATGCAACTCGATATGAATTTTAACATTCATGGATGAAAAGTTACCTGAGTATATTTGATTTCCGGGTTTCTCTTCGCCATAGTTAGAATTTTAAAGGTTCGAAATTCAATTCAAATGAAGTAACGACTGCTCCGAGAGGGAAACCCTTCCGCCTTTAAATACTTGTAGATTAGGCAAACGTCATTCAATCGGTGTCGGAATTTGATGTGACTTGTTATCGTGTTAATTAAAAATTTCGAAGAATTTACTTAATTATGAACTTTGTTGGAACGTCGAATAAATTCATCGAATACGTAACGATTTTTATTCTCTTTGTTTGGGACCGATTTCCATGAAAAACATTCCTCTTCAATGTCATTTGTCCGTATCAACTACAATTTTCCATCGGTCGTCTTAAAAAGTTTGTTGCGATGCAGCGACGGCTTTTTTAATGAGGAAAATTGTATTGTGTGTGTCGGAATAGAGGGTTCCCAGATTATGTTGACTTGAAATAGTTATCGCTCTTATTTATCGTGATGTACTTATTCGTTGATACCGCGACGGTAGCCTATGTGTATGTAAATTTTCTGAATGTGTACCACCCGTAGTGCTTGTGCGTTACCATTACGAATTGGGAAAAAAGATTGTGGATATAAAATACGTTTGCGCTGGTTGCTTTCTAATTTGGGGCCTAAATTATCTTTAATCTTATCTATTTTTCATGAAAACATATCAAACTGGCAATGAAGCTTTGTTTGCTAGGATATTGAGAGTTTTGTTTCAAATTAGTAATGTGCCAGCTGAAACAAATCACCTGTTTTTCCTAGTTCAAAAACTGAATTAATATGCCATTTACAAGCTCACAAAGAACTAGCCAGCCCTCCATGAGTCCATAGAAATGGTTGTTGGCTGTCTGTGTTCACTGCTACCCTTATACCATTAGGCCTAGTCAATTTAATCTCCATGCTAACTCTTTTCGGCACGAAATTGTTATTGAATCCTTTTAAAGCCAAAATTATGGTAGCAGAGCTTGTTTGGTCTGTGTGTGTCCTAGGCTAACTTGTAATGTATACAACTAGGTCATTTACATGTTAATAGCACTGCTCCACTTGCGTAACAATGAAACAGAAAGAAAGCAGAGAAAAGAAATCTGAGACCACTGTATCCTCAAAGAATCATTGAAATGAGAACTCATAACAAGTTTTGATTTGTTTTGTATTCATCAGGTATCCACTTGGTGTGCTCGTACATCAAGTGAGTCAAGTGACAGGGCCCTCATTTCCAGAGACCGATGACAGGTGGGTAATATGCATCACTTGAAACCTCTCCAGGGTAAACGACATCGGGCGCCCTCTTGTGAGTTCACGTTCACCAACCTTTGTCTCTTCGATCGAGTCTCTAATGAACTTACCTTCGTGCCCATTATTTGTAGAGAGACTCAATTTCCGTCCCTCCGACTAAGGTATTATTCCTGTCGTATGGGGAGCGCCGTCTGTCTGCAGGTCCCGTCACGCTTCCCTGAAAGTGTCCGCCACCGACGTAAGATAGAGACTCTCTTGGTTGGCGTGGAGCAGCTGACTGAGATGATCAAAGGCATCAGCGACGATGAGAGAGAAATGGAATCTGGCTCTTCGTCGTCCTCGCTTGATGAGAAAATTCCTAAAGAACAAACGAAGGCAGATGGTCCTGAAAGGCGAGCTCATTCCCTGATCCGTGGATATACTGCGGGAGTGTCTACCACACTCACTCTATGCGGCCCCCAGAAAACTTGGGGGCTTCTTCGGCAATCCTTTCGCCTCGAATTGGTATAATCACCTCTTAGCACTCTCTGGCTCTCTCCGTGCCGCTCTCTCTCTCTCCAGTTACCGTATAGCTCGGCCAAATTGGCAGAGTTTGGAGAGAGAGAGACCCGTCTAGACATCTTGCTCTGTTTATCTTATTGTCAACTTTTGTAGGAACAGTCTAGGCTTTTGACCGGAACGATCCCGACCAGGGACTTTTTTTTTGTTCTGCACGCTCAGAGCTTCAATAAAAGTCCTTTCTCCATTTCCAAAGTTGACTCTTGTCAAAATACGACGAGTCGTAAAAGTAAAAGAGAGCCAGAGAAAAATAAAAGGACATGGAAAATGTTTTTTTCCCTTCTGTACTTTCGCTGCTTCTCTCACTTATTCGCTTTTTCTACAGGCTCCTCTTCTTCTTCGTCTTCTTTTCATTGGGCCACAAAAGAAGCTCGGCGCCTACACACACTCGGTGTGTTCAATCAACCATTGGGAGCGATCGAGATGATTAACCTCCGCCGGCGTACATAACCGTGAAACGGCAGCACCTTCGGCTTCTATATAGAGCGAAAAGCGGGCCGGCGGCAGCAGCAGCAGCAGCCTCGTCGGAATAAACGGCCATATCGACGCCGGGTCTTTTGAGTAGTGCTGGGTGGCGGCGGCGGCGGTCGATCGTCGCCAGGGCAGCAGAGAAGCGCTACGGGGCGGTACGACGTCGAAAACAAGTTGCGCGGGGCCCGTCCAGGGGTAGTGCATGGTAGCTAGCAAGACTAGACGAGAGAGAGAGAGAGAGTTGTGAGTAACGATTTATCGATCAGCTCCCGGGGTCTCGCACTGGCTCCCCTCCACCACCGAAAAGGGAAGGAAAGAAAAAAAAAAAAAGAAGCCGAGAGGAACCTCCTGCGCGCGCAGAGCGAAAATCCGAGAGATGGGGGGGAGGATTGCGCTGCGGCACCGACGACCCGTTCAGTTCGCCACTACGGTTCGCGGCCACTCTTAGCTTTTGTATACTTTTGCCGTATTATATATTCTTGTATCATATAGTCTCGAGAGCCATTTTTTCCCTTATTTTTTTTTATTCAATTTGTTCCCTCCCCACAGTCTCTCTCTCTCTCGGCCGGTTCTTTTTTCCGTTTTTCACTTGGGCCTTTCACTAAACAAAACGTATCGGTTTTCAATCATCTTCAAACCAGATTCGGAAAGAAGAATTGGAGAGAGACTGCAGTCCAAAAAGTGCCGTTCTTTTTTTCTTTCTGTTCTGTTGGCGTAATTTTTTTGGTGGGGTGTCTGCAGCAGTCGTCTCGCCCGACTGTGCAGCTCACAAGGAATCGAACCGGCGTCGATTCCCAGTGTCACTTTCGCCTGCTCCCCGCAGTTCTGGCTCTTGATTGAACGGCCCTGCTGCTCCGTTTTTATTTTTTTTTGATTCTTTTACGAGACCAGCCGTTCGTCTTGTCTCATCCAAGAACGGAGCCTCCTCTTTTTGTTGTTGTTTCGAAACAGTAGAGAGTTTCGAAATAACTACACCAACCGATCGCCGAAGTTGTGTGTATTACGCCGGGTGGGGAGTGCGCTTGTCCGGGGGAGGGTGAATGAATCCGACGATCGATGAGAGAGAACTGCTGCTCCTCCTTGCTCCTGCTGCCTAGGCCCTGGATGTGACTAACTCGGGCTCTTCGGTTATTGTTTTCTTCGATTTTCTACAGTGTGCAAGTGCCGGCGCCTTGAAAGGAAAGGGAAAAAAAAGTGACTGGCAATCGATTCCCCATCAGGAATCGTCGCCAAGCCGGAAGAGCCGAGTGAGAAAAGGCCTCTCTCCTCATCCGAAAAGAAAAGAAAAGGAAAAAAAATCCAAAAAGATTGCGAGAAAATAACCCGAAGAAGAAGAAAAAAATCGAGTCTTTGTCGCACTTGGATGTCGCTGGAGGTTGGCAAATGGTAGAGGCGGAACATGTCGGCGGCCGTCACCATGGCGACGACGCGTTCAACACAAAATGACAATTCTCCAGCTAGATAATTGGCACCAGTGCAGCCGCCAGCGGCGCAGCAGCATCGACGACGACGGCGACGAGGACGACGACGTTGTTGTTGTTGTTTTGTGATCAATCCAGCAATCGACCTCTCGTCCGTTTGCTCGGCCGAGTGCGTGTATGTGTGCGTTCCATCACCAAGAAGAGTAGTAGTCTAAGGAAAAGGACACCAGCAGCAGCCTCGCCATGCTGAACTTTGCCAGTAAAATGATCAACACCCTCATCGGGGCGCCGGGCGAGGATGGCCAGCCCGGCCCTGGTGGTCCGCAGCAACAACAGTCGATGATGGGCATGAGGAATCCACAAATGGGCGGACAGAGGCCTCAGATGTTCCAGGGAGGCCAGCCGGGCCAACAACAGCAGCAGCCCAGACCCGGTTTCCCTGGACAGCAACAACAACAAGGCGGACCTCGACAACCAGGACCTGGAAACGGACCGGGATTCATGGGACCAAGACCTCCCGGTGGGCCTGGTGGTCCAGGTGGCCGTCCACCCGGTCCAGGAGGTCCAATGGGTCCTGGCGGCCCAATGGGTCCTCAACGCTTCGCCGGGCCCGGCGGTCCTGGACCGCGCGGTAATGGGCCTCGAGGTCCTCCGGGTGCTGGCCCAAACCCACGAATGATGCAGGGACCCGGTGGCGGTGGTCCACCTCGAGGTCCTCCAGGAATGGGTCCCAGGGGTGGCGGTCCTATGGGCCCTCCCGGTGGACCTGGTGGCGGTCCTGGTGGCAGGTTCTACCCACCCAATCGACCTCCCGGCCAAGGTAAGCCAATTGGTAATTTCATTTGCCTTTATAGTCTAGTTTGGTAACAAAGTCAGGAGCGCGCTGCTCTCCCGCCCGCTAAGAGTTGTAACAAAAAGAAGTCAAAATAAATAAAAAGAACAAGGGAGAGGCCAACGGGAAACGGGCCAGACAGATAAAGTGCTCCCGGGCGCTAGTACTCCGGCAGAGGAGACGACGACGACAAAAAAGAAACAAAAGTCGTTGTCAACTAAGGTTGTTGTTGTTCCTTTTGCTGCTCTTGTCTTACAACCAACAGTACACTAATGGATTCGGTAGTCAGCCGCCGTGTCGCCCATTACGCTGTGCAAAAAGGCAAAAGGCCCGGCTAATTAGTGGAAGAGATGCAGAAGCGTCGCCATCATATCCTCAGAAGAGGGTTTTGTCCGAGCTTTAGTACTATTCTGCTTTCCGATTCAATATCTCTCTCGTGAAATAACAGCAACAGTACGGAGTAGTGAGGAGCCAAGGAACCCCTTTTGGCTCATCCGGCTTCCGTCTCCTTCAATTTTCCATTTCCATTTCCGCTGTTGTTGTTTTTCATCGTTTTCAGCGCCATCTCTCTCTCATTCTCTATTGAGAGAGAGAGAGAGATTTCCACCAGCAGACGACGACGACCTTTTATGCGCGTCACTTTCAATGAAGGCAATCGCCGTGACATTTCGGGATCGCCCGCCTCGCTCTTCCATCCTCGTTTCGCTCCTAGTTTATGTATGGAATAGACGGATGAGATCAAGATTGGAAACGGCGCGCAACACGCGGGCAAACACACACATGGAAAATCAAGTGTAAATAAACCATGGGCCGCAGCACAGCGAAGGAACCCCAAAAGTTTTGATCCTTCCCAACCAAATCCCGGATTAAAACGAAAGAGATTTGGGGGCTTTTTGGAAATAAATTTATTTCCATGGCCGGGCATCATTGTGTTGTGTTGTTGTATGTATATACTTGTAAATAACATCGTTTCTGACTCGTCTCTCTTCTTTTTTTTCGGTCTTGTTTTGTTTATGTAGGGCCGGCTGGAGGACCTCAGGGCCCACTACGGGGCCCCTACCCCGGCAGCAGTCCGCCCGGCCAGCAGATGAGGGGTCCCATGATGGCCAACAATACAAATGCCGGCGGAGGTCAGCCAAGACCGCCTTACTTTACTGGCGGACCCAATCAAGGGCCGGGCATGATACGCGGACCTGCAGGTAATAGAATACTCTATCGAATATCTCTATAACTTATCTACTACTACACCGGACTCGACCTACACCCAATGTTTCCATCGCGTGTCGCCATGCCAAGAAACACAAACAAAAAAATCAAGGCACCTGTGTCTCTCTCCCTCCACACGGCCGTTTCGTCCGGCTCTGCAACGCTGGTAACAATGAGGATGAAAAGAAGGATCGAAATCCATAGAGTCAGACTACACAACTGAAAAGGAAATGAAAAAGTCAAGCCGAAAAAAGAGAAAGTAGGGCCAAGGGACGTCTTTGAAAGGGATCGTTTTTTTCCTTCTAGGTCCCTAACCGTGTGTTAGAAGGGGGGAAAAAGAGGAGATGGAGTTTCTCCAGGCTGGGCAAAGTCGATTGGGGAACCAACTGCAGATCCCGACCGTCGTAGTAGTACAGTACTGTACATCTTCTACGCTATCTCTCCCGTTCCGTTCCTTCTTTCCACCCTACTCTTTATTCTTCTTTCTTCCTTCTTCCTTTTTTCTTACACTACGATCCTGCTGTGTGCTTTCTATTGATCCGGCGCCACACAGAGACGCAGAACGGACGAGGACCGTTCCGATTCTTCGACTATTGCGACGGGCTGGTAGAAAGACAAAAAAGAAAAAGATTTTTTTTTTTCGAAGCCGCGTCAGCGTGTTTTTTCCCTTTCGTTTATCTTTCTTTTGTCTCGTCGATGATTTGCGAATGAATCATTACCACAAAATGCCAAACAGATAAGCGATTGCCTTCTTCTTTTTCGGGGGGGTTTATTCGCCTTGATAATGGCGTCGTTCGGTGAAAAGGTTAGACGACGTCGGAGAAAGAAAAAGAGATCTGAATGAATGATGCCGCCATTTATTTATTCCCTACTCAATTTTCTCCGCTCTTGTTGATCCTGCCGGGCGACCGTTGCGTTTGACTTTGTCAATGTTCCAGAACCCCCCACATCTCCGCTCTTTTCTTCTACTATAGCCCCGATTGTTTGGTTTATTTATCGCACTCTCTCTCTCTCTCCATTCTTTTTTTTTCTAAAAAAGAAGAGAGAGAGTGGAAAAGGGAGAAATCCAATCTGCACTCGACGAGAGCGCCTAGCTCTTTACTCGGATAAATGGAGGACGTGCTCGCTATTGATTGGGGGCCGGGCTGCTCCTGCTGCTGACCGGCATCATAACAACAGCTCTTCTTTGACGAATTACACCCAAGGCTGAAATCCAATCAGAATTCGACCCTCTAGACCGGAACATTTTACAACAGGACAAAAAATGTGTCTTGCGCGTTTTACCAACCGTGCAATATCTCGTTTCGTCCATCTTTTTTTTCTCTTTATTTTCCCCTCATTGTGCTGACTCTAAAAACTGGCCAGTTGCTCCGGCACACTCTTGGTGGACGAATTGAAATCTCATTTTTTGGGTGGTGATGATGACGACGTCAAGAAAAATTGTTTAATTCCGACCAGAGGGAGTTCTAGAACATTTTTTTTTTCGACAGTGTCCCTAAAATCCTTTCAGAAACTGGGTCCTTTGATCCTGGATCCTTTCTTTTCCGGTCTTGTTGTCACACCATTGGCGTCGTCTTTTTTTTTTTACTGTGCGACGAAGACGGCCAATGTTGGAATCTTTTGTCAACTAAGCTGAAAATCAATGTAGGCCAACCGGTGCGCCTTTTTCCTTTAACCTAAAACTTTTCTTTCTTCTGAATGTTCCAGGCATGATCCGGCCGGGTTTAGGCCAGCAGCAGCAGGGTATGATGATGACTGGGCAGCAACTAGGCCCCGTTGGATCATCATCGATTCACGGCGGCGCCCCGTCGAGCGCCTCGGCACCGGCCGGAGTCTTCCCCGACGTGGACATGAGCCATTTGAGCGAAGAGGAGCGTCTGCTCATCGAAAGTGTCATGGCCAAAGCCCAGATGGAAGAGCTGGAACAGCAGAGCGTCAAGCCGGCCAATTTAAGGTACTATTACTACACAGTTGATAGTCTACCGACTCGCAAAACTTTGACTAGACTCGTCTTAAATCAGTCTGCGCTGGGCCAGAGCAAAGGACCGCGTTTTGTTCTCTTTTCGTTGCGTTGGGAGCCGTATCGATTTTGCGCTGTGCGTCTTTTGCGTGTCTTTTCCCACGACCAGTCAGTGAAACAATCCTCGGCAGTCCGCCCTCCCCGAAGTTTTGCCTTTGGTCTGAGCAACGCTGTACAGAGCAACGTTTTCCATCATCTCTTGTGTTGTCAAGTGCGAACAATAGTAGCAAAGAGAGGAAGACGGGGCGAAATTTCTTCTTCTTTTGAATAATGAGCGGACGGATTTCTCTCTTCTCTCTCTTGATTCTCATCCCGGGCGCTGGTGGTGTAGTTTTGGGGGGTGCGAGCTTACGATGAAACAAGTGGCTAGTCTCTTAAAGAGGGTTTTGGGCCGTCTGCCCGCGCCAGCAGACCCAAAAAAGAGAGAGGGGCGGCCATTGACGGATCAATAGATGTTTCGGCCTCTTTTCGAGATCGGAGACGGATCGCTCCGAAAAAGAAAAAGGGAAAAATGGTTGAAGGAGTTGTTGTCGACCTAACCGATTTCCGGCTGTTGTCCTATGGATCGTTAAAGTAGCTTAACTTGTGACGACACGCCAACCGAAAAATGTCTCCTTCTTTTTCTTCTTCTTCTTCATCTTTTATATTCTATACATTTCTCTCTCGTCTCTCTTTCTTTACTTCCCACATCATTTCCACGGTCCGCCTACTCAACTTCCTCCTACTCCGACCGGCTTTTCAATAGAACGGCGAAAGGTCAACTGGCCCGCCAAGTCTCTCAGCCGTAAGTGTTGCCCCCAAAAAACGTTCTCTCATCTGGAAAGTCTTTGATTCGCTCGGCGAACGCGCCCGACGCGTTTCCTAGCTCTAGATAGCATGACCGGCTTTTCTGCTTTTTGGCTTCTTCTTTACTACTCTCTTCTTCTTCTTCTTCTTCTTCTTCTTCTTCATGAGAACATTATAACACGGGGCGTTATGCATGGAACAGACGGGCACAATGGAAACGAGAAACCGGCGTTTCATTCGATCGACAATTTCGTGGCGAGTTGACTTGGTTTGACCTGGAACAAAAAAGAAAATAAAAAGAAAGAAATTCTCTCTTTTTCGATATCGTGTGACCGAGTCTTTTCGTGACGGGCATGTCCTATAGCCGGGCAGTGATGGGGTTTCGGTTTCCATGTTCTTTCTTTTTCTTCTTCTTCTTCTTTATATATTCTTGCATCGTCTTTTCTTCTTCTTCTCCTTCTACTATCATTGATTGGTTCCAGTAACTCGGATCAATACGGTCGGCCATTTGTAGTTTGAATTCTGATGGATTCCTCGATATATAGTCGTATATATATATATACATTGATCCGCTACGCCGTCGTCGTCGTAGTGAATATATCGTATGTTAACGATGTGTTTGATGTGCTTGTGCCGTGTGCTCGTTTTTTTTCCTTTTCTTCGTCGCATCTTTGCTCCAGCAGCAGCCGGCATATATATATGATTTTTTCGGACGGCCTTCTTCTTCTTCTGTTGGATATATATATATATATTTTCTATCAAATGACTCATGTGTCGATAATGTCTGGGCGCCACACAGGGAGACGATGGAGCGGGAGAACGAGCTGCGCTACGCCATCGATCCAGCGACGGGCATCAACCGGCGGACGTCCATGTCCGTCACGGACATGTCCAACTTGGCCTCCATCTCCAGCCAGCAACAACCGCAACAACACCTACAACAACAACAACAGCAGCAGAGAGGATTGTGCAACGTTTGCTGCCGACGAGATGTAAGTTTTGTGCCCGGCCCAGTAAGAGACGGACGGACGCACCGTTTATGTATAGAGAGAGACCCGCCCCATAAAAGATGGCGGCTCTTCCCACCACGATGATGACGTCAAAGAAAGACGGACAATCCCCCCCAACTCCCTCCACCTTTTTGAGTTTAGGACGACGTCACAGAAGCACAAACAGTTGGGCCATTGAAGAAAGAACTCCAGGGCTGGCTCACTCTAATAAATCAGTTTATACGATCCCCAGTATCCAGGAGTGGTTTGCCCTTTTTCCAAAACTTACCGTGTCCGCTGGAGCTCTCTAAGAGATTCGACGTGTTTTAATGAACCGAGTTAATGGATTTCGGTTTCTTCTTTTTCGGCGGACGGAGAGATGTAGCGACAGACGGTGTCTGCAATCCTCGTAATCCATCGTCATACACAACATCTTGATTTAAAAGGACGGAAAAAGAATCGGAGTTAAGCCCGGGCAAAGTCCCTCGTCTGCCATCTTTCTTCTCCCTCCGCCGCCAACCGTTATCACAAAAGATAATGAAAAGACATCGATCATAGAACGGGCGGGACTGTCTCGGGATGTCGTCGGCGGAAGATGTCGCGCTCGCTTGATTCCCCTAGCTGCAGACTTTTCCGTCGTCGTCCGTCTCGAAACTCTTTGAAGACGAGATGGATGGCTTCGAATTTCTCTCCTCGAAAAAAATCCGACGATGACATTTGTTTGTTACACAGTTCGTGACATCGAGTCGAACTTTGCCGGCACTTATCATTTGGAATCTATTTCACTTCCAAGTGGATCTATCTCTTTAGACCCTGCGTGCTACCAAATCAATACCCAAATACACAACATTCGGACGTGCCTCAGAGCCAGAAATCATTTGTGTAGATGGCCAGTTGCGATTATTTCGACGCCGTGGAATCCGAGATAATCTCTTCCATAAAAGAAAGACAAAAGACGAAAGGCGAGCGACGTCTCGGATGACGGGCGCTCAAGACATCCGAGATGGCGCCGCCGTAGTGTATATACAAGTTTTTCCTTGGTGGTGGCGTCAAACCATCTGTCAGTGTATTGTTTTCTCCTCCATCACGCTCCAATCGGGTTAGGGCACAAAAGGCTTCGCCCGTCTAATTATATCAAGTCCGTCCCAGAGACTCGCAAACGTCACATCATCTCCAGAGCTGTTTTTTGTTTTGTTTTTCTTGCAAATTGATTTGGCTCGACATTTTCCAACAAACAGATCACTGGACGAGATGGACCACCCGGACAGCCTTGCGCCGAGTGCCGTTCCATCGTCTGCACGACCTGCGGCGGATACGCCGCATCTTCCTACGATAATAAGGTTAGTTTTTTCTTCTAGCCCGCGCTTTGATCTCCCCTTCATTTGTCTTAATGACGCCATTCGACGGACGGGCCCAGTGTGAATTCGTCCGTCCGGTGGAGGGGGGTAGATCTATAGAGTCTCGGTATTTTATATCCCAATGATTGATGACGTTTTCTCTCTCTCCAACAACAAACAGAGTACTGTGTGGCTGTGCCGGACGTGTTTGGATCGACGCCAGAACCTCAACTGGCCTCAACAGCAGACGACGGCCGGCTTAACGAGCAATCAGCAAGCGGTATAGACAAGACATTCGACGCCATAGAAATTGATCGAGGCGATATCTTTTTTTAATTTATATTTATTTCTTTTATTTTGGGGGGGTTTGGGTTTTGGGCCGTCTGGCTGGACAGATGATGCAGCAGAGACAGATGAACGACGGTATGAGCAGCAGCAGCAACAGCCTGATGGCCGACGCCGGCGGACGACACCAGCAGACGATGCGTGAGTATACAACGTCCGACACGGACCTTGCGACTCGTTCCGCCTCCCTATCCCCGGCCTCACCCGTCCCCACCTACAACACCGCACCCAGCGCTGCCGCTATCTCCTCCCTGTACACCTCGTCTCCGACTCAAAGCCCGTCGCCGCCATCGCCTACAAGGCAAGAGCAACATCAAACGGAACACGAGCAGGATAGCCAACAACAACAACAACACCTCCTGACGGACATGAAAATCGACCACATGGAGATGTGGTTCAAGCCCATCTACCAGCAGGACGAAGAGAAACCGGCCGAAAAGCCATCAGAGTCGCTCCTTATGGCCTCGTACGGCCGCGACGCCAGCCCGCACAGCTCCTACATGGCCAGCAGCAGCAGTCTGGCCAGTCACCGGCCGTTCGTCGACGATAGTCATAGGTTGCGCTACCAAGATATCGAGGACGAAACGCACAGTAACGAGAGCGAGGAGAACAATCATCAAGGTAAGAAGGGTTTCTTCCTCCTCTTCAAAATTCCGACGACGGCCACACAAAGTCTCTTTTGCTGGGCTCTCTTTCTCTCTCATTAAAAGCGCGCCGAACCGAGCAGCGGGGCCGGGCCGTGTTTGGACTGGCAAAACTTTTCGAGTCTCTCAAGGTGGAAAGTTTCTCTCGGAGCGAGGGGATTTGAGTGAGCTGCTGACGAGATGAGCTCGTCGTCGGCTCGAAGGAATTATTCATCGGCGACGCTATATTCACCACTCGGCTCTCATTTCCCGACGTCAATGGTCTTCTAACCGGCCCAGTCTCTCTAGCGTCGCTCTCTCTCTCTCTTATTGATTTCCTCCGCCAACAGACTACTCTGTGTATCTCGGGCCGGGCAGATTCTAAAGAGAATGGCTCTCGACTGACAACAAGACCGACTAGAGCGTTTGCCAAAGGTCCAAATCTCATTGCCTGGTGTCAACTTAGTGAGAGCAGGGGAGTAGGAAAGGACAACATTGGATGTCAAAGTCTTTTGAAATTTCGCGACGACGACGACGACGACATCGTTTGACACAAAGGCCTATTTCGGGGATTGCCTCTCTCTCTTTAGTCCTAAACTGTGTCTATACATATAAAAGAGGAGCCAGAGCGGCGACGAGGACGACGACGGGGGAGGGTGTTGATGCTATTGGCCAGCTTTAAGTCGGTGATCCCTGGGTGCAAAGCGCTAGGACAGCTAGGCTCCCTATCGAATGAAACCGCTCCCGGAGCTGCGCAGAGATCACGTCGCTACCCTACACCGAGTCTTGGGGATAGATCAAATGTAATTGAGAGACTTTGTGAGCCGGGCGTCGGAGAGAGAAAGGAAAAGAAAAAACAAAATGTTGTGTGGGTTGTTTGTGTGAGACGGAAAACAAAACAAAACGCGGAATCTGAGTAGGGAAAGATGCGGACGACAGCGACGACTCGCTGATGGAAGAACTGGCAACCGTGGCCGTCAAGGAAGGTTCCGATAGCGATGAGAACCTGAGCGACGTGGAAGAATTGAATCACAAAGACGAAACGGCGGCGGCTGCGGCGGCGGCTGCGGCTGTCGAAGCGTCTCCGGCCGAATCGCCGCCCAGCTCGCCGCCCGACAACAACATTGCGGCGGCCGCCCTACACGTCTACGAGCACAATCCGGGCGAGGTGTACCCGATCGCCGAGGAAGAAGAAGAGGCCGCCTCGCCCACCGCTTCCGACGGAGTCACCAGCCTCAGACGCAGAGCCCGTTTGAATTCAGGTTAGAATTCCGCGCGTCTCCACACACAAAAAAAAAATCATCGACAAAAAAAATCATTCAAAAAAAAAAAGAAAAATTAAATCCCTCCTTCATCCGCCTTCTTCCGCATCCGGGCATTTCCCCTCTCTTTTTCTTTCTGTTCTTTTATTCTCTTCGTATTTTAGAAACTCCTTATTTGCGCTGTGCACGTACAACAACCGCGATGGGCACTCTAAGCACGTGGGCTCTTTTTCTCTCCGAAAACAAAATTCCAAAAGCCTCTTCCGCACGCTCCGCCAGCTCCGTCTTCTTCTTAACTTCTTTTTCCCCGTCGCGTGTCGTCTGCTGTTGGATGTTGTGTCTCTCTTTCATCTTTTTTTAGAGTCCCTCCTCCTACTCTCCCTTTTTGTGACTTTTTTTTTTATTCCCACCTGTAAATTTTCGCTATCGGGGCCCCGGGAGTTTGTTCATTCCCAGCCACCCAATTTAGTTTGTCGTTTGTTTTTTTTTGTCTTCAACAAAATAGAAAGAAAGAAGAAGCGTTTTTTCAGTACAGCCGGATGCCTCTGAATGGAGGAATGAAGTAGAGAGTGAAAAGAACATTAGACGCGCCAAGCGGAGCGTGGTCGATCGAAAAGAAAGTCTCGGGTTTCAGAGTGGAAGAAGAAGACGAAGGGGGAAAAAAAAGTCTATTTAAGATAAAGAAAAAAAGAAGAGGATGGATTGTTTCCTTGCCTCTTTTCGGCTTTCTTCCTCATTTCCCCCGAGGACGACTTTGAATTGAGAGTAGAAGCTTCAAAGTGATTAGGACAATGAGATGACAAAAGAGTTATTATTATATACACTGTTATTAAAGATAGAGGCTCCTCAGAGTTTGGGCGGCCAGAAAAACGCGGCATCCGGCTGGACTAGAACGCGCGCCCAGAGAAACCCCATCTGTTTTCTTCCTCCGTCTAAATATTCACTCGGGAAAGAACGGGCATCGATCCGCGAGCGCTCCATCACCTCTGTTTGGTTATTTTCTTTTTCTTTTTCAGTCCGTTTCTCTGTTTGTTTCTTCCTATTTGTTTTGGTCATATTTTTTCCTCTTTTTTTTTTGTTCGTCGTCGTCGTCTTCGTCTTGTTTGTTTTCTTTCATTCTCTCTCTCTTCTTTGGTCCCGGTTCACTGCGGAAAAGATCCGCCAGCAGTCCGTCTTTGGCTTTGGTGCCGTCTCTTTGATGTCGAACCCAATCCTCTTTCCCGCTATCCGTCCCTTTTGCTTTAACATAGACTCTGGTATATATTCTACATATTTATTAAAAAACATCATCCCTTTTTCTTTTTTTGACATTATCAATCAATACTCTTTCCCAGCTGGGTTCGTTATGTTTATCTGCCTATATATTTCTTTTCGTTTTTTTGGAGGTTTTTGGTTTTTGTTTGTTTCATGTTGTTTGTGTGTTGCGTCCTCCGACCCGCCATCTCTCTCTCTCTCTCTGGCTCTTTTCTCTTTCATGTGCTTCCAAATATCCAAATCATCCGCCATGATCTCTCATCATCACTCTCTCTCTACATCCATTTTTTCTCTATTATTCTCTCTCTCTCTCTCTCTGTCTTTTACTATATCTTATCTATCTATATTATATTTCTTTATTACGTTCGTTGATATGATATTCTGTCTATCACACACCTTTTGACGTCTATGTTCGACATCAATTAGGCCACAAAATTTTTCAAAAAGATATTTTTCAGACACCTTTTTTTTTATTAAAAAGAAAAACTTTGGATTAAACTGAAAAAAAAATATTTAAAAAAAAAGAAAAGAGTCGACGAGGTTCTGGTGAGAGATGAAAGTTCAATCCTGAACAAGACGAAAAGACGGCGAACAAGCGCACTCTACAGCCTTTTGCCTCTTTTGAAAACGCCAAAAATTATTCCCTGGCGAGAAAAAAAGAAAAAAGTTTTAGGGTCATCATTATTGTATACCTCTCTCTTCTTTCCACTTTATACACCCTCGTCGTAGATTTAAAAGATAATCTCCTCCACCCATCTCTCTCTCTCTCTCTCCTGTTTGAATTGATTTGCGGGATAAGAAATCTTGGCTTTGATTGCGGAATTATTGGAAGCACATCAGAAACATCCACTTAAAAAACAAACGACAATCGGTTCTAAATAGAGAAACAGCTTTTTCAGTTTTTGATTTCAGTAGACAAAAACAATAAAACAATCTATACATTGTTTTTTCTTATATTATATAACTTTGATTTCAATCTCGTTTTCTTTCATTTGACACATTTTTCTGATTTTCTCGAAGAAACAAAACAAAAACAAAAACAAACAAAAACGCATAAAAGAAAATGTTGGAATCAATTCAATTCTTTTCTATTGTTCGCTCTCGTATACAACACCCGGAGCTGGTTCTTTTATTTGATTTATTTTTATTTTAATAGAAAGAGAACGAGAAGGGCGGAGAAGATTCTTTCCTTGCATGCGCGCCCTGTAATAGTCTTTCGTATATATTCCTCTCTCTCTCTCTCTTATTCTCAGTCGATATATATCCTTTATTTTTCTCCTATCTACTCTTTTACATATATAATACTTCTTTCACGTAAAAAGTAATCATAGTAAAAACTTAAAAAAAAAAAAAAAAAGAGAAAAAAAAAATATTTTCTTTTTCGGGTTTTTGATTTTTTGGACCTCTTTGATCTTCCAGCCAGTGCCAACAGGTAAGGGTATATTTCTTTGAATGTCTAATACACATATTACTTTGTATCCAAATATGATTGTATTGAAAATATCTGCGAAACAACCATTTTTCTTTTGGGCCTCTTTCTATTTTTTCGCTCTCTTGTCGTTTTATATCGAAACAAACAAAAAACATTGCTTCCGGTTCCGGCTGTGCGCTCGCGTCCAACGTCTTGAGAAGGATTGAAACCAAAAAAAAAGAAAGAAAAGAGAGACACAAACACACACAAAAAAAAAACTCTTTTTGACTTCGGAAAATGATACACAGGCGAAACTCGACGAAACAGAAATGCAAAAGGCTGTGATGACGGAAGACCTGCGTCGACACAAAACCTCCTCTAACTCTCTCTCTATCACCTTTCTACTACCACCGGCTTTCAAATACCTTGTCCATATTGAACGGCCTTTCCTCTCTCTCTCTCTCTCCGTTGTTCGTTTCGTCCGTCGTTGTTGCGCTCTCATTTATGATTTCTCATTTTTCCAGAACATATTTCGCACCCGATTTCGTTGTTGACGAATTAGAACCTTTTCTTCTTCCGTCGAAGGAAGAAGAAAAGGTTTTATTTTTCTTTATTTGTTGGGTGTGCTGGAAATGGGCCAGTTTGTGTGTTTTATTTTTGTGATTGTTTTGTTAACGAATGCGATTACACGGAATGATAATGCAGAAGGATCGGGGATGTCGGCGTATAGCGATCACATGGCGACGGCCAACGCCCTGCGGATAGGTTCGCCGACTGGTGTCAACAGCCCAGCAGCTTACCGAGCCGGACAATCTGCTCCTTCAACTTTGGCCGGCATGCTGCGACCCCAGCGATCTTTAGACGCCATCGTCGATCCATCGACAGGGGCGTCGTCATCATCTACCTCCAATTTGAGCCATTTCGGCTCTTCGGCCATCCGATTCCGCTCTGCCCAGCACCACGCCGGCAACGACGAGAGGTTCGTCCTTCATTTTTTTTTCATTTGAAAAATCCTTCAAGGTTCCTGGTGGGTTCAGATATCGGCCCAGTCAATATTTCTGGGGGCTGGCTGCGTGTTGGGGGCTCTTTGTGACATGCCCCGTGTAGTTATGCAGTATCACACTGGGTGCTGTCGTCGGAGAAGAAGCGCAGTATTGATCTTCCATCCGCCCCGCTTGCGGTCGCACCAGCTCCTACGACTCTCTCTCTCTCTCTTGGGCTGGAGCTATCCGGCCGGATCGATACTTGTGTGTGCTGTGTGTCGTGCCTGTCTCCCCCCCCCCCAAGCCAGTCCTTTGCTCCGGCGCTGTATATATCGATATCGACTAGAGACTAGTAGTCGTCCACCATTGACATGAGCTGAACCGATCACGTCGCGTGTCTCCCTTGCACACTGTGTTGCACCAACGATCTCAGCTCTCAGCTCTTTTTCTTTCTCTTCGTCTTCTTTCTTTCTTTTTGGGGTTTTTTTCCTACCCCTGGTTTCACCGCACATCACGTCCTCCTCCTCTTGATTTCTCTTGGATTTCCGATCTCAATGGAACGTGGTCATGTTTCGCAGAATGCCTTTATCGCCCACCACCGGTATGGCGGCCGTTGGAACTACTAGCAACCATTCCGTCATGTCATCCGCTGTGGGTGTCAACCGGATGGCCGACACCAACAGTCTCCTACACCAGCAGCAGCAACAGCAACTCCACCAGCAACAGCAGTACGGTAACGACGTCCACGATCCTTTCCAACAACAACAACACCACCAGCAGCAACAACAACAACAACAGCAAACGGGTGGTAAACCGGCCGGGACCATAACGGGCATGTTGGCCGATTTCAGCCGGGCTCTAGGTGAGACACTTACATTTTCTACGCCAAAAAAAACTTGGTTTATAGTACCCTGTTACAATGAGCTTCGTCGTAGTCGTTTATGGCGTGCTTGAGTGGCTTCCTCGCCTTTCTTTACGGCGCCGTATAAAGCCCCTATGTGAATTGCTTCTTGGCTTTTCTTTTTTCGAAAAAAAAGGTTTGGGCAGCAACGCGGCCCGATCGTCGCCTTCAGACCAGGCGTTCGGCACCGATCCCAATCAGGCTCATCTGCAGCAACACGGCAAGTTGAACAGCACACCGCAAAATCAGCAGCAGCAACTGCAATTGCAACAGCAGTTGCAACAACAGCAGCTTTTGCAACAGCAACAACAACAACTGCAGCCACAAAATCAACAACAATTACAACAGCAGCAGCAGCAGCAACAGAATTTGTATTTTAATGCTGATGGATCGACGACCCTGATCGCCAATCCGAGTCTCAATCCTTTTACTGGGCAACAACAACAATCGGGCCAGCCGACTCTGCAGACGCTGCAACAACAGCCGCTTGCGGGCCAGCAATTAACAACGGCCAATTATGCCACCGTCTTCCCCAATAATCCATTGACCCAGATCGACCAGCAACAGCAGTTGGCCCTGCAACAGCAGCAACAGCAACTGCAGTTACAACAACAACAACAACATCTCGGCCAGACTGTAAGCAATAATCAAAATGTCGGGCCGTTCCAAACAAACGCCCAGTTGCAGCAGAAACAGTTGAGCCAAATGAACGCAATAACCAACCCGCAACAACAACAACAACAACAGCCTTTCGGCATTCCTGGCACCGCCAATTATGTCCAGCAAGTTGCCCAGGTTCGTTTTATTTTTGTTTTTTTCCCGCCATATTTATTCAAATGTTTTTTTTTTGTTAACTACATTTCATCGCATTGGTAATTTCGAACAGCAATTTGAACAGAGCGGAGTGGCAGCTGTAATTGCTTCCCAGCAGCCAATGAATATGACGGGCATGGACCACGTCTTTCCTAATCAACAGCCGCAATATCCAATGCAAGGAGCTGCTGCCGTGCCGACGGGTAAATTCGCATAATTCGATTTGTCCGCCTTTTTTTTCTTACTATATTTTATTGTTGACTTTGTCCGATGCCTGCAGTCGGTCTAGATGGTGCGCTAACAGTTGCCCAGCAACAGCAACTGCAGAGACCGCTGACTCAGCAATCTGCACTTGTACAACAGCAGCAGGCCCAGCAGGCCCAGCAGATGGCCAATCAACACCTATTGAACGATCCCAACAGGATGGGCCTGTACAACCAGCAAACCGGTCTTCCGGCAGCCGGACAAGTGCAGCAGCAGCAGCACCAACAACAACAGCAGCAAACAATGCAGCAACAACAAATGATCCAGCAGGCGGCGGCTCAGCTCCAGCAGCAGCAGTCCATCATCCAGCAGCAGCACCAGCAACTCTTGATGATGAACAGCACTAATCAAGAGTTTATGCAGATGCAACACCAAGCCCAGCACTCGAAGAAACTGCGCAAAATCACAGCGCAGACGACGGCGATGGAGCAACAACAGCTCATGGTGCGCCTCGCCATCATTCTTTCCTATTTCCACATTTTTAAAAACCGCTATTTATCTCTTTCAGGCCAACAAGATGACTCCGCAAACCATCCGGAAGAACATGCTGACTCAACAACAGCAGCAACAACAACAAGCTCCGTCGGCGGCGTTACTCCACCAATCTTCTATAGGTTCGTCATCGTTTTTTAAATGATTCGATGGAATTAAAATTAATCCTCAATTAACAATCAGTTCCGGATCCCAACAAGGCGAGTCACGGCGTCGGAGACATTTACGGCAGCAGTTCCATGCTGAGATCGGCCGATTTGCTGCACAAGTAAGTTCTGAGTTAATTCATCTTTAACTGAGTCGGAGGAGTAATGATAATAAACTTTCGGTCGATGCAGGAGCAGGATCCGGTTGATCGATGGGAGGCCTTACAGCCCGACAGCGTCGCCAGAGATCGATATGCTGGGTATGCGGCCAGGGCCGGCTGCCCACTCGTTCATTATCGGCGGGACGCCGATTACGACACCAATGGGCACACCGGCTGGTACCCCGCGAGGAGGAGGCGGCGGAGGACACAACAGTCGGGATCGTGAACTTTTGGCTTGCGACTCGCCAGACACGCTCAGCGAGACGGATTCGCAGGCATCGCTCCGTCTGCGTCGGAAGTTGCCTCTACTTCCGCCCGACCAAGAGGCCGCCCTCCTTCCGTCTGTCCAGAAGAAGAAACTCGAGTTGGCCAAAACCCAACAGCAACAACAGCAGCAGCTAGTCAGCGTCCAGGAGCGGATCAAGTAAGAAATAATCATTCGACACTTAATTTCCAGTCGATTGAGATCACATTTCAACAGGGCCTACAGCAATTTACGCCAAGGATCGTTGACGGAAGCCGCATCCAGCGGAGCCGATCGCGGCTACAGTAGCGGCACATCGGCCGGATCACTGGGCGGATTGACTCGGCCCACTTCGGAAACCAACTTGCGACAGTTGGCTTATGGCGATCCGATAGCCACTTCGCTGGCCGCACGGCCCGGCTCCGCTCTGGGTCTTTTACAAGGGTCCAGCATCGTCAACGCCAACGGACTCCGATCGACAATCAACTTGACGAACCCCGGCGCTCGCTCTAATCCCGCCATCAATGTCAAATCCGAGGATCAGACGTTGAGGGAGAGCCTGGCCGCCATCCTGCCGCCGGATCTTCGGCATTTGGTCGGAGCGCCCAGCACCAGCGTCACCACTACATCCACCACCCACGATTCGTCGGCCATCCTCAGCGTTGTAATTGACCCCCCGCAGTTCTAAATCCTGATTGGCTTTAATCGTCGCCTTTTTTTATTTTAGGGTGGCATCCGGGCGGCCGCTCTGGAAGACTTGCGCGGATCGCCGCTGACCCGCCGGCGCGCTTTAGAGGAGGAGCTGCAGAGACTAACGGAAGATCGAGCCCGTTTACGGAACCAAACGGACAAGGACCGCGAAAGAGAATTGAGGATCCGCCGAGAACTGGAAAAATTTGCAGCTCTCAGAGATCCCATGAAGAGGTAACAAAACGACTGGACAACTTTTTTCGGATATTTTGGAGTTTTACTGAATTTTTTTGGAACAGATTCGACACTCAGAGACGGCCGGGAAGCGCAGCTGCCGGTCTCATTGGGGCGTCAACTTCATCCAACGTTTCGTCCCGCCTGCGGAAGGGTAGAGGCCATCGGAGACAAATGTCCGATCCCAGAGTCTCTTCTCTTATGAGGGAACGGGACGAATCGTCTGACGTAAGAACAACTTTTCTCTCTTTTTGGCCGGCAGTTTCATTTCATTTTTTGGGACGTCGACAGAGATACTCTACGGGCCGATCTCAATCGATGAGCCGGGCGAAAGCTTACGAATACGAGTCGCTGGAAGAGCTGAATAGCGCCGTCTCGGGCGTCGGCGGTATGGTCAATAAAGCCGAATGGGATCGACATCGATCCATTCCGACTTCCTACTCCGGCAGTGCTCTCAATCGTCTCCTGACCGAAGACGACGACTTCCTCTCTCGTAAATACACCAACAGGAGGTACAACACTAAATCGATCTCTTGATTGCGTTTTACTTACTCCGACTTACTTTTATTTTTTTATTTTCTTAATTAGGACTGCAACGCGGAGATCCAGCGACGGCGGAATGACGATGACGGATTATCTGATGGATCCGTCTTTGTTGACGGGATCGCACCACCAGTCGCAGACGCGATCCTCCCGCTACAACGATCCTCGGATGTTGACGCGCGGACTCAGCTACGACATTGTCGACCGTAGCGGCGGTGTCAGCGGCCTGGCCGGCGTCCATCACAATTCCGGACATTCGACGAAATCGATCCTCTTGTCGCGCAAACCGCGCTCTTGGCACCCGTCGCCTTACGGCAGCGACGAAGAGTTCCTGGATGCCGAGGACGATATCCTGACCCGAGAGGCTAAAAAGCAGCGGATCAAGGCGGAAATCGCCCGTCGGAGGCAGCAGATCGAGCAGAACTCGCGGCTGCACGACGAGCTCTTGCGTCTGTCGCGCTTGCGCGAATCTGGCGACGTAAATGTTTTTTCTTTTCTTTCCATGTAGTTGGTTAGTTTATCTGACGTCTGCGTCGTCATAGGTGAGCGGCTACCAGACGAATCACGGTCTGGTTGGAGCAGGAGGAGCACCTTACGGCGGTAACTCGCGCCTTTCGGCCGCCAACAACTCGTCCGTCTTGCGATCGATCAATGACATTTTGCGGGAGGATCGCGATTTTATCAACCGGTCGAGAAGCGCCGGCGGCGGCGGCGGGCACCTGTACGACTACAGCAACGCGTCGCCAACCCGCCGCTACATGTCGTACGGTGCCCATTCGCGCGGGGCCAGTCCGGCGCGCAGCTATTCGGGCGTGCCGACGGAGGAGGAGCGGAGCATGGAACGACTGGCCTCCACCTTCCGCACCGAGGACTACACAAGCAGTTTGTACGAGCGACTGCACGACTTCTCTCCGCTGGCCAGCGACCCGGAGCTCGGCGTCGGCGGTGACTATAACACAGGTCCAACGGCCATGCCCTTATTGCCGGACATGCCCAGCCGTTCGCGCAAGTTGCTGGAGGATTTGGCCGCCAGCGCCAACGATGCGCCCACCATGCACATTCAGTCACGAGGCAAGTACGGAGCCGGGGCGCACAGTACCTCGCGCTATCTGTCGCCGCGCTGATTTCTCCAATTTTCAAAACAAACAAACAAAAGACAAAACCAAAAGTATAGATAACCCCACATTTTTTTTCGAAATTCAAAAAAAAAATGCCACAATCCCAAAAAACCAATTCTTTCCTTCCGTGATGGAACCAACAAACAAAGTAACTTGACCCAATTCAGCGCGCCACCAGCGCAACATTACTCTTTTAAAAAAAAAAAAAAAGTTAAAATTTTCAAAAAAATTGGCGCCGAAAATTATCGACGCCGGTTCATTTATGTTATAAGGGAAGAGCGCGCGCTCGTCGACATGAACACGCACGTACGCAGCCTGCTGCACAATTTAAAGAGGAGTTTTAACTTACAAAAGAACAAAGAGGGGGTTGAAAAAATCACTTTTTCTTTTCTTTTTTTTTTTTTAACCGAGAAAAATCAATTATTTCCCTATACATTTATATATATAAAGCGAAACCAAAAACAAAAAAAAATGGATGATTCGAGTGAATGGAAATGATTGTATTGAGATTTCACTTTGGATGATGACGTCTCGACCGAGCAATTCAAAACGTGTGTCTGGTTTGTGTTTCCGGTAGTTTCTCTCTTTTCTCTCTCTCTCTCTCTCTCAAATTAGTGACAGCCTTTTCTCATTTTCCTTCCGCGTCACTATTAACTTTCGAAGAAACGAAACAAAACAAAAAAAAAGAAAAAAAAACATTCTTGTCTTCTCTTTTTCTCTCTCTATCTCCTTCACACAAGTTTTGTTGTTGATTGTGCGACAGACTTTTTGCAGGGCGCTTTCGATGTGTTCCCCACAAAACCTTTTATCACCCTCCCCGTTTTTTCTATCATAAACTTCTTCATTATGTCTCTTCATATCGATCTCTCAGTTTCTACACTCTCTGGTTCTTCTTTTTAGAGAAAAAAAAGTAATAATTCCAGGCACAAAAAAAAAGATATCGACACATCTTTGAACACTCCCCTCTTCCACTTTGAATGAAAAAAAGAGAGAGACAAGACAAAAAGTTAACTTTTATTAAATAGCTCAGTACATACTATAACTTTGTATATCAGAAGTTTTTTCGATTCTGTTCTTTTTTTCCTTCTTCTTCTTCTTCTCTCTTTGGCTTCAGAAACCAATCCAATACTGTTCACTGGAGAAAACAAAAAAGATATATAATTACTACTATTTCTTCGTAGTTTTGTGGGTACGTTCGTGTTGGAGCACCGTGCAGACAATTTCTTTTTTGTTTTTCTCCCCTTTCTTGATATCCGTAGAGAGCCGAATAATTGACATTTTTTTTTATCTCCTGCGAAATGATGAAGAAAAGAAAGAGGAACTGATGATGAGCAACTGATCGAATGAGACATGTTTTGACATTTGCTGCACACACACGTCTTATGTCGTTTCTTTCCTTCCTCCCTCTTTTTTCCTTAGTCGATATTTCTCATTTCTTTTCATTTCTTCTTTATTTGGAACCTTTCTGTTTTTCTTTTTCCCATTTGGATGGCTTCCTTTCATGTCTTGATGTGATGGATTGAAAATGATGGCCATAGTGCACCAGTATCGTGACCCCCCTCCCCCCTAAAAAAAAGCAAACTTTCTGAAGCAAAGCAGCAGCTCTTTTTTCTAAATGCCTAAAAAAACCTACTATTCATTTGTTTCAGTTATACTTTGGAAAGAAAAGAAAAAAGACTTGACTTCTCTCTCTCTCTATTCCTGGTGCCTTACCGTCCCGATCATTATTTAATGAAGCTGATGGCAAACTCTCTCTCTCTCGATCTCTCTCTCGATCTGAAACACACACACATTCTCTCTCTCTCTCTCACCCTGATTGAAAGAATTATATCGCTCTATAAATATTTGCTGCATTCATTCTCTCTCTTTTTCACCACAATTATCTCTCTCTCTCTCTCATTCTCTCTCGATCGTTGAGTCGAATATTTTCGCAAATACTCTTCGGAACAAACTCCTCGTTTCGATTTGTCGTCAGTGTTTTTTTTCCGAAAGAGACGATTACCTTTCGCTATGATTCTTCTATTTACCTTTTCATTTCCTCGTTCAAAAGAAAAAGAAGAAGGAACTCGTTTTTTTAGCGGCACACTCACGAACGTACACGCATACACACATATTATATTAGTCAAACACAGATTGAACACACGGAAGAGGAAAAGGATCGCATTTTCTTTTTTTAAAAAACACTAGCTAATAACTTAATTAGCCTAATACTTGGAAATGATCTCGTAAAAGACTTGATTTGGCTCTTGGTGCATGATTGTCGATCCTTTTTCGGCTTAACCAACAAAAAAAACGATCTTTTTTTGGCCACCTCATGTAATGTTGAACGCGCGCGCGCTGTTGTTGCTGCTGGTGGTGGATGCTGAACGGGGAATTGTGTTCCAAAACGGGAGGAGCGGGCTGGATTGGGGATTTCCTTTAATTTTTCAACAAATTCTTCTTCATTTCGTCCCAATTTTCACCTTGTATAGTGTTTTCCAGAGGCCCCCATATCTTCCCCCGTCTCTCTCTCTTTTTGCCTCTTCTGAAACAAAGTAAAAAAAGGAAAAAATTAAAAATTTTGCAGCCTTTGTTTTTGTGACATCAAAAACTTGACAAAATTAAAAGAGAGTTAATGATGGAAGAGAGAGAAAGAAAGCGAGAGAGAGAGAAAAACATTCCAGCAGACCATACGCAATATATCGTTATATATATGCTGCCTCCTTTCTCCTTCCCTTTTCAAAGGCAATTGAATAGAAACCAAAAACATAAAAAAATAACAAATAACAAAAAAATCATGCCAAAAAGAAGAAGATTTCTTGACAAAAAACACAAGTTACCGTACGTGTGTTGGGGCTGCTGCATATTTTTTCATTTCTGCCCTTATTCTTCATCCTTTTTGTCCCACGCCTCTTATCCTCTGGTTGCAGTTCTATCGAGAGAAAAAAGAAAACAAAGAAAAAAACAAAACAAAACAAAACAAACAAAAAAAGAATAACCTCCCTCCCGCCACCATCCACCACTTTTTTCAATTCATTGCATGTAATTCTCATCAATGTTGGCTGGCTAATTACACGTTTTTTCGGGCCTTCGTCGCGCAAAAAGCCTTTCTCTCTCTCTCTCACTACATGTATTTGATTTGAACGAAACTTACCTGTTTGGATTATTATTATTATTATATATATTGCCGTATTATTACGTATGACATTTCGCATTGGCAACGATATTCAGTGTGTCTATTATTATCTCTATATATTGTCTTTGAGTTGTCGATCGGGCCGTCCAAGAGCCAAAAAACACAACGCGAAAAATCCGAGACAGAAACCGTACGTCGTGCACTCGTGCTCCAAGTTTTCGATTGCTCCGGCGAGTAGATACGTCATCCACCAAAACAAAAAAAAATTTTGTGTCTCATTCTCATTGTCTTATGCGTACTAGTCTATCTATCATTATTATTCATTCTTTTGTTGTCGATTTGTACATCAATCGATTTCTTTTTATTATTATATCTTTTTTTTTATTAGTAATGTTGGGTCCATTTCGGGGCCATTTATAAGCTCGAGTAGAAAGTTGAAAGCTTCAATCGATATAGCAGATATATAGAGAGCTCGGGTGGGGACAAAAGGCAGACGAAAGAAACGTACGAGAACCCACAAAAAAAATGTCTGACGTGTTTATTGATCAGGATGCGATTCACCTGATTATGATGGAGATCCATGCTATTATTCCGACGTGGAAGAAGACAACCGGAAACAATGTCGCCGATCAACTTACTATCAAACCGAGGTTGGTATCCAATTTTTTTTCTCGCCCTGAAAATTGTAAATGTTCAAACTAGCAAACCCCCAAAAACAAAAACCTTTTACTTCGTGCTGGAACATTAGCACAAAGGACCGGGCAAAAGACGTTATCCGTTCCCTACGAAAAGAATCTTGCTCACTTGCGACGCCAAATCCAGCGCTAGCACAGGTCTGATTGTTTAACACGTTCTATTGTCTGGTTATAATCGAATTGACGTGTGTGTGTGTTTGTCAAGACAATGGACTTGGGATGCGAGTGGTCGGTGGATTAGAAATCCCCGGTGGCAGACGTGGCGAAATTGGAGCATTTGTCACCGAAATTTCACCAGGCGGCGTCGTCGATACTCACGGCGAAGTCCAAGAAGGTACCATTTGATTCAATGAACTTTAAAGAAGATTTAATCTACTAACTTTAATTGACAGGCGATCAAGTTTTGGAGTGGAACGGAATTCAATTGAACGGCAAATCATTCGAAGAAGTTCAGAGCATCATTTCTTCCACCAGAGGCGAAGTCGAGATCGTCATCTGCGGGTAAACTATTACGCCATTTATTTTTACGTGTACCTTACGGATAATATCTCTTCTTTTCATTATTCCCTAGGGAGAAAGCGACTGTTCAGTATGCTGAATCCATGCAGCGATCACCAAGAATGAACCACGGAAGAGACGATCTCGATATGAACGGTAATAGCAGTCGTCCGGGCGAACTCACCACGGCTTCGCCCACTGAACTCTTACCCGAACAACGCCCTGTAGCGCCGCCACCCCAACCGGTCGTTAAAGGTACACTGCCGCAATTATAGCTCGCCCCTGATGCCTTTTTAATGCTCCAATTAAATTGCAGGTATCATTCGTAATAAGATCCCGAAACCCGAGGAATGTTTAGAGGACCCCGAAGTGCGGAAGCGCAAGTGGACGCTACCTTTGGGACAAGTCCAGCTACTCTCTTGCTACGACAGTCGGGCTCATATCCTTTACGTCACAATCATAAGGGCTCGTAAACTGCAGACCAGACGTCCCAACGGCGATGCCCGCCCTGACCCTCTCGTCCGCTGCGTGTTGTTACCCGGCCGCAAACCGGAAAACGAACGCCGGACCCGTTATTTGAGCTTGACCAGCGACCCAGAGTGGCATCAGACCATGGTTCGATTTCAATTTTAAGTGTGTTTTTTTTTCTATCGACACGTGTTTAACATTTTATCGATTTTTTCTAGGTCTATCCGGCTGTTCCTCCCAGCGAACTAACCAAACGCCAATTAGAAGTAACTGTCTGGCATCACCATTCCGATGGCCGGCTTGAATTTCTCGGAGAATTTCTCCTTGATCTTGCAGGTAATACTTTAATCTAAATCCTGTACAAGTTCATGGTGGTTATATGTATTTTTTTATTTTTAAGACCCAGGTGCAATAGACGAACAACCGCATTGGTACTGGCTCCAGGACAACTCTGGAGGACTTGCAAGTCTCCCTCTTGCCCCAGATGCAACCAACGAGCACACCAACGGCAAACCTGCAGGTATATATCATTCGAAAATTTCCAGAATTTTATTGAACAAAATTATGATGCAATTTTGAATCGGTAGGATCGCAACAAAGGAGTAGTAGAGCCAGCATGTCGTCTGGACTGATGGACTCATCTTCGGGATGCCACGGAGCCGCTTGCGTCATTCTCTAAAAAAAATACGATCATCATCGACACATCACTTTGTTATTGTTGTTGGAGGCTTTCGGTGTCGTATCGTCGTTAAGTGTCTGATGTACACCCACGATGTATCATATCATTTCAGTCAACGAAGCATATCCGTTTGGCGACAGCATCAATTCTCAACACATACAATCACTTTCATTCAATCCATGTATGCTCAACATCCTTAAACCCATTTCTCCTGTTTGTTCGTGGATGATATGCGCTGTGATGTTACGTGTTTCTACCCATCATTGTTATTCTGTCAAATGCACTGTACATAAAACAAGCGGCCTAATTAGATATCCTTGATTCATTGACGTCATGTTCCCCAAAAATACACCCCATTATATTGTCGGAACCCACTTTGTGCACACAGCAGTGGTAACAATAATAAACTAGATGGAAATCGTTAAACCAATTCAAATCACCCGCATTTATTTTTGGAATTTTTCTTTTTTGCGCTCGTGAATTCAAGATTTGGCAACGCAGTTTCGTTTGAAGGGGGAAAAGTTTTCTGTCCTTTTGCATTTCCAAGTTCGAAGGGGTTTTTATTTATAAGTTGTGGTCTTTACCAGAATATTCTTGTTTGACTTTGAACTTTGAAATAATCTAATAAAAGCATAACAATGGTTGCTAAAGAGGAAGTTATGATCAGCGAAGCGGAGGCTGCTCTCTACGACCGACAGATCAGACTCTGGGGACTAGAAGCACAGAAACGGTCTGTTGGATAGATGTTCAATAAGATTAAAACGTATTTAATTATATTATTGAAATTTTATACAGCCTTCGAGCAGCCAGAGTTCTACTTATTGGGCTTGGAGGTTTAGGTGCTGAAATTGCCAAGAACTTGACATTGTCTGGAATTAAATCCCTTACCCTACTGGATCACCGTGTTGCTGTTGAGAACTCTTCCAACTTTCTTGCTGCTCAAGAGCATGTTGGAAAGAATGTAACATCAACACAGATTTTCAGTAAAAGTCTGCATATAATTAATGTGTATTCTGGTTTCCAAGGTGGTTGAAGCTTCTTGTGATAGAGTACAACGTCTGAATCCAATGGTGGAAGTTGTTGTCGACAAGTCAGATGTTTCCACCAAAAATGAAGAATTCTTTAGCAGCTTTGATGTAGTGTGTGCCACCAAATTGATTGTTGAGGAGTCATTCAGGATCAATGACATTTGCCGCAAACACAGCATTCCATTCTATTCTGGAGATGTCTATGGATTCAGTGGTTACTTTTTTGTGGATTTACTGGAACATGAATATGCTGAGTATGTTTCAAAATTTTGTCACCCTAAATTTTTAATAATGTAAATGGTTTTCATAGGGAAGTGGCTATTGCTGTTGCTAATGCCAAGGCCGCCAGCCCTTCAAAGACAAAAACTGATCCAAGTGAAACAAAAACTGTCAAACATGTTTTAAACTATATTCCATTGCAAGCTGCCTTTGAGGCTGATGCTTCTCAACTTAGCAAGAGGAGTTGGCAGCGTATCAAAAGCCATTTCATCATGATGAAAAGTAACACTTGGAAAAATTTGAATTGACTAAAGCTTATTCTAACTTTTCCTTTATATTACGAAAGGTTTGATGATTTTTCGATCTCAAATGAAACGTGATCCAGAGGCTGCTACACGCCAAACCGATATTGAAAAGCTCTGTGAAATTCGAGATCATATTCAGCACGAAATGAAAATCGACAGCCAAGTGCTCGACAGCGGTGCATTCGAGTAAGTATTAAAGCTTAATTTCCCTTCCGATTAGGGCCTAGCAAACGATTTCATATTGGACCCTTTTGACATCTTTATTTCTTGAAATTTTTAGGATGGTATTTGGAGAACTTAGTCCGGCGGCTGCAGTGGTGGGTGGAGTCTTGGCTCAAGAAATAATCAAAGCAGTGTCCCATAAGGACGCACCTATCCGTAATCACTTTTTCTTTAACGGTGCTACAGATTTCAACGGTGTGGTAGAAGCCATTGGGTTTTGAACCGATTAGAACAATTTTCATTTTTTTTTCTCCTCAATTCCAATTCATATTTCTTTGTGTTTGACATCTGGAATCCCAGTAAACTCAGTACACAAGTGGTTTATCACTCACGGTATCCTTTGCAGGACATTCTGCACCCGTTCCATCAGTTATTACAGAAATATTTTATCGACTGAAGAAAGAACGTTGCGCGATAAAAAGGTAAGAGAGAGATGTAGGGGGTTTTTAAGAAAGAGTTTGGCAAATCTTTGTCAATTCAGAACAGGGTCACGGCACTTTGGAATAAATAACAATGTCTAGTAGTTAAATAAGTATAAATAGTGAATTCACAGGATCCAGCTAGTCAACTGGACCGTTTAGGATGCAATTATCGTGTCCTTTTTTCTTGTCTTTTCGTTCTTCAAGCCGTTGAGGGTGGTAAGAAGTAGCTGACGAGAAAATTGGCCGCTCCAATCAGACTGAATGCACATCGGTAGCGTCGATCGCACTCTTCCGCTCCTTGTCGACCGAAATCAGCAGCAAGTTCAAACTCACTTGGTTTGCTATCCACTCGCGATTTAGGCGCTCTAAGAAAAGAAAATGGGAAAAAAATAAAGGTATAAATAGTTTTAAGTCACGCAACAGTGAGAGTTGATAATAACGGTGGTGAACACAAGGTAGTTAACGGATTTAACAGCCCACGCTCAACATTGCGGATCTTATTTACATTTAGTCATCGAAACACTAGGCCCTCCACGAAGTGTAAGTTCACTCACCCGTGTAACGAGCAATTTAAACGATAAAGACAACAACCGAAGAACTTACAGTAGTAAATAACGGATGGGTAAAACCAGGTAGCCGTAGCGTTCCGGGGTTCGATAAGTCTCGCAGACTGAGCGCTTCATGCACGTTTGTGCGTCAAGCCCAAGGAACGAAGCTGCTGTGCTCAACATGGGAATGACGGACGAAGACAACTCTTCTGTGTTTGCCCTTGCCGTTGTCCTGCAATCAAAGTCGCAATGAATTTTATTGTTCCATTGATGTTTAGTTAATTTTACAAAATTCTTACTCCACTAATGTTTTCTTGCCAATGGCGTTTCTGGCCGTCCATACATAGGGAATGATAGCGATACCACCAACCAGCGCTAGGCCAAACAAGGACAATGCGGCCTGTTTAGTGTAGTCCTTTCCGGCCACGTTCCTTTCCGGCAGAGAAAAAGAGAAGAGTGGTACGGTGAAGGCCAATGTCGTGTTGAAGATGCCCGAGGAAGAGCGGCCTGTTTCACCATCTCTAATTTCTCTTTTGACAATCTTCAACAAATCCCTAAAGTCATGGCCTTCTGATCCTTCGTAGTCATCAGTACTGTCGTCGGGGAGAGCTTCGTCGGTTTCTTCAGATCGTGACGTCGATGCGGCGCTGGAACTGTTGAAGAGGCTCAAACTCTGAGAGAGGAGCAACCAGAAGACGAGGCCCGATAAGATATGTTTATAGAAGTGACGCATTCTGCCCTACAAAAAAGAAGAGAAGAAAAGAAAAGAAAACGATGGACTCAATAATCCGTCAGTTATTGGTAAAGGTGTTGTAGCGTAGAGTAATGAGTCATCTTGGCCCGCTTGTCAATTCCGCCTCTGGGGGGTGTGAGTTAATGAGTGACTTTCGGTTTGAAGGGTGTTTCATTTCATCTTACCTGCAACCGCGGTAAGGTGGGGGAGATGGTGAGTCGATTGAGCGCAGGAAATGAGCCACAATGGGACACGGAACGATGCGCATGCAATGTCTAGTGACCAAAAAAAGTCCAGCGTCCAAAACCGCAAACATAGACACGCGCACACACGCAGCACACACGAGAGCGTGCACAAAACACAGTTGGCAAAAAAAAAAGAAAGAAAAAAGAAGACGGAGAAGAAGAAGAAGAGGATTGCTGTTAGATGCGGTAGCGTCGGTACGGGTTACGTGGCCAGCCGCCGTGCTGGGGTAACCTTGACGTTCTAGCCAAAAGAAGACGGGCCAGGAGAAAACGAAGAAGAGTCACGCTCCGAGTCGCGTGGTGGTGGTTTCCTGTCGTCGTCGACTCGGTCTCGTAACGGTAACAGAGTCGGCATTGTTCATTCCATCCCCTGCTTCACTCGTTTCTCCCTCTCTGTCGGACAAAAGGCTCACTGGGTCAACTCAGTCGGCGCGTCCGGCATTCGTTAATATCTTCCTCATCTGCGCCATGGTCGCCGTCGTCGTCAAATTATTCTACGCGGACCTCTGCGATGGACCAACGACGTCACGTCTTGTCATTAAAAGGTCAACTTCCGCACTCTTCGCAGTCCCGTTGGTTTTTTGTCTTTCTTCTTTCCTCTTCTTAATTTCTTTCTATTTAAATTCTTTCACCGTCCTATTCTAGGTAATAATAACGATTTCCGGATGCAAACGATGACCTTCTCACTCGAAAGGGTATTAATCCGTTTATGTTGGGAATCACGCACTCACATTACCACACACTCTTCTACAGTGCAGATATTGGACGCAACAAACGAAGCGACTGTACCGTTTGAAGGCTACGCAACAACTACAACTATAGATGTTTCTTCATGTTATCTCGGACCCTGTTTCATTGGAGAGAGAGGATTGGTGGGATGGTCGGTTTTGAAAAAGAAAAGAAACTTCTTCTTCTTTGGAAGAAGAAGACAACCTATTCGTGGGAACCTGTCATCCGAGTACACAGAGGTACTCACCTAGAAACCCATCCTGGCGTGAGTAGATTCCGTTCATCTATTACCTCAGTAGGAGTTATCATTTGATATACCTGTTTTTCTTAATTCAAAGACCGTATACCGCGTCCGAGCTGTGTACATGATTGAATATTTCTTCGCGCGCAAATTTCTCACGAAAGCAGCAGGTTGAAGGTGAGCCAACCGTGTAAACACGACCGTAATCATCATAGAACACGGACACGGACACAAGAGTTGGAAGTCAATTATGCACATTTCGCATGGTAACGAGCCTTGTGCTGCCGACGACGATTGGCGTGTCGGAAAAAAAAGAGACGTTGCGTGCAAAAAAAATGTGTTCCAGCAAACATGGAGCTCTACCTCATTTCTTCGTTGCATGGAAAAACCCCGGTATATTTCCATTTCGTATGTCTGCATGTGTAGTCGTTAACCGGAATTTTCTTACAGGACGACCTGACCATTGACCTCGGCTCGTTTCATCATCATCCGGCCCTCCTGCTTGCCTTCCTTTTTTCCCATTGGGCGCTATATATGAAAGACCACCCGGCAGACGATTTCCTGTAGGCATTTCTAAATACTTGTCGTGTAGCAATAAGAAAACGAGGTACATAAAATTGGTTGTTTCTTTAGATGCGAATCCGGTTGTTAAACGGGGGAAAACACCCATCTAGTGGTCGTCTAGCGGAAATTTGTAAGACTCTGGTATACTTTTCGGGTATTGACGTGTACCGAGGTACGTTTCTTGGAATTGTTGCGGTCGACTCTGCGGATTTCCGACCGCAAACCCACAACCAAACAGATGCGAAATGATCAAGAAGTGCCAAAAAAAGAAAGGAACCCATCCTACCTTCTATTTGTCAGGTAGTCGTCAAAGAGAAGTAGGAATCACTGCCGTCAAGAAGGGCTTGAACTGTAATTTGAAAAGACTAGAATTCAACTGTGACCGGCGTTTGGCCAGGCAACGACTTTTTATGATGTAGGTCGACCAAGTGTCACATCTTCCCTACTGTTTTTAATGTCCAGAGGAGGAGCTTAGACCTGTTGATAGGATCACTGCCGGTCATTCGTGTCTCGCATCACAACCCTCCTTTTCGACCGGATCCAACCGCTCAGTGCACCCTTTCCGGTTAGACTCAAAAACTGTGTAATAACGGCACTACCAGATCTGTCAACCTTCCAAACAATAGTTCTCCCTAGGTATGTCCTATTTTTTGAGAAATTCTTATCTTATTTTTTCAAAACCATTCATTGTACAGTCTAGCTGTCTAGTATGATTAAGAAAATCGTTACCGCATCCTCTGGTATCCTCTTTCTTATTCGATTCTTAATCACTTCAGGCAGTAACTAGAAACTTGTTTCATCATTTCTATGATTATACTTAAGAGAAATGCATGTTTTAACTTGGGATATTATACAATTAGCTTTCGGAATTGAAGAGAAACGGCGTAGTTAACCTGAAATTAGCTAATCGGCTTTTAGCGTGTTTACAAAGCGCTTCTTGAAATGATTCTTGAAATGGTACGGTACCAAGCTCGCTCAACGGGATCTGATGAAGTGTGAGTTCACTACTAACTTTCAGACGATCAAAGTATTTTCCTGACGCGTCTATTGAATACTAATCAATCTACAAATTTACAAATGGAAGAATTCATTCTACAGTGATAGAAAATGTAAGTCTAAGATTGTTCACTCTTCGTAGCCTGTTATATTTACAAATGTGTATACGATGCGACGTAATAGGTGAAAATTTTCAACCTTTTTACGCGAGTTCAGCAAGATTTTCAATAGATAATTTACGAGTTTCACAAGTGCGCAAAGTGTCTTTATGTTCCAACCGCAAGTCCGCAACCTCGCAGCGGTTAGAATTTTATTGAGAAAAACGAAATAGTTTTTCCTGAGCATGGCTCGTTTGGTAGCTTTAAGCTTGCAAAATTTTTAAACGTAGCTTTTGTTCCGTAATAAGATGGAAGTTTTATTAATCTGACAGAGTGACAATGAATCCGTTTATTTTTTCTTGACTACGATTTTGTTGGATACTACACAATTTATTTTCATTTGCTTTATAAAACCGTTATTATGACAAATTATATCATTATCAAGCAGCATTCGTTACACTATCTCATAATGATACAGGTAGCACAGGCAACCGAAAAAAGCTACCCAAGATATAGCGTGTGGAATCGCTTCTAAAGTTACATTCATTATCCTTTCGTTTGCGTCATTTTTGGATGACGTTTGTCTCGGCAAATCGCCTCCGTTTCCTCTTTCGCTGGGCTTTCGGATTCTAGTCATTTCCGAAATAGATGCTCCTGGAACAAAATTACCCTTTTTTATTGTGGACATTACACAATAAGATATCACTTACTTTTAAGAATTTCCTTGAGCCTCTGTCGAGTTTTATGTCTAGCGAAGTGAACGGTTAACGTTTTGAACCGTACTAGCACAGTGAAATGTATAAGGAAACTAAACTAGTTGATGTGTATTATCTTCGCTTGACGGATCTTATCTTCCTTAGCCCACATCCTTTTGCTGGCTATCTTTACCTTGACACACAATATACATCTTGGCTGTATTGTCGTGTGGATTTTTATTTAGATGTATCGATACCTTGAATTCTTTGCCGTTATTTTAGTTTATAAATACTTTGTGATAAAAGTTATATTGAGACACACTATTTTTGTGTTAGTAACAAACTTTCTTATGAGCTGAATTGTCCTCATTATTAAAGCCATCGGAGCGTTGCTGTCTTGAAATCAGTTAGCTCGAACAGCCGTAAATCATATGGTTAGAGGAACGGTGTTCCTGGTTGCTTTTAAAGAAAGACGACTACATAAATGAAAACGGCGGACGTTGTGGTTACCCTTTTCTAGCTACGTATATACTGCACCTGTACCTATAGTACAAAATTGTCATCAGTAAGAGTAACTGAACTACCAATATTTCTACAAAATGAACATTAAAAAAAAATTATTGCTGCTGTGATAAATTAGTTGTACTGGGTCATTTAGACGCAACTGACTTGTATATTTCTATTACTAAGCCGTGTAATGCCGACAGAAAACACCGCGTTTTAGGCGATTCTAAAACGAAAATTATAGTCTAATTCTTTCAGTTTATCAATAAACTGATTGATGTATCTTATGAAAAAATGGTGAAAATTAGTTAGCTATTCATGTTAACTTTTTTATCGCTACTTTAAAACCAAAACATATTTGATTTCCCAACCGTTAGATGGTGCAGCTCAGCGTGAGTTGACTGCATGATAAATTAAAAAATGCATGATAATTAAAAAATAAAACTAGTTAAAACAAAACAACCCATGGATTGTTACCAGAAGTAAGAGAAAAAGCGGAGATCGGCCACGGCATATATTCGAGGGGGTCGCAACTGAGTGGAATCTTCGTACATCCCGCTCGCATATATTGTGGCAAGCGACTTGCGTCGCGAAGCTCCTGGAGAGTATGGGATTGGAACCGGAAGGAATGAAGAACTGCAGGTGATACGTAAAAAAAGAAGCATGAATTTATGTATATAGCGGGGAATTTTCAAACAGGTAGCTAATTGTGAAAATTGAGCAAAGGGACCAACAGCAACAACCTACCGATCAACCTCGATCATCGCCTCTACCTGATGATGGCTGGGTCGTCCTTTCGCGTAAGCTTGCTACCATGAATATTAGTTTTTTAATAATAATTTTGCATTTGATTTTAATAGCTATTTGAATTAAATCCCGGCCTCAGTGACTTAGTCATTCCGGCTTCAAGCATTCCGGCCTCAACTTTTCCGTCCGGCAGTAGCAGCGTCACTGTTCCCTGATGTGTTCCCTGATGTGTTTAATAGTAAACTAAACTACCGTACCGAAAGGATTTTAGCGAGCGGAGGAGGAAATGCTTCCGTGTGGGGAATTAACAGGGTAGCTCAATAAATGTGAAAAGTGAATCATAAATAAAATTGTAGGCCGCTTAAATTTATAAAGTTTTTTTATTTTTTTTAATAATTAAGGAAATGTTAATACATATATATTTTGCGTTCATGACCGGGATCTTGGGACTCGGGTGGTCAAAATCTCCTCTGGTCTGGGACTTTGCTCTCGCCTCTCGCTTCCGCTGTACCAGAGTCCTAAATCGCGCAACAGTGTAGGCCTATTGTTGTTGTTCTCTCATTCTTTCCGACGTACGGATTTTGAATGGTAAACTATTTCAATTCATTTTCCTAAATTTTTGTAGATTAATTAATTTGATAAGAGTGTGTTGATAAGTAATGACTAAGTAACTATCAAGAATTTTTAAGAATATTTGTATCCATCTTAAGGAGTAGACTTAAACTATTTGTGTTCTCAGGTAGTTTAAATGCATTTAAATCAATATTATATAAATCCCACTTTGAAGCTGGGATTTGTTTTAAAAAAGCTAGAAAACAATGTAAAATATGTGTAACTCTGTATTCCAGCTCATTATCCAGCTCATTCGTTTAGTGATTGTTGTGATTGTTGTGATACGAGTTACATCACACAATCATGAAGTATGGAACATTCATGATACAGTGTTTTCTAATTGCTTAATGGGTATAATAAATATCACCAAATAGTTTTTGAGAATTATTTGTTATTGTTGTGTTGACTGAAGCTGTTTTGAAAACTTATTTTTCATTGAATGTGTCTTCCATCTGAACTCGAGTGGCTCTACATTGTACCATGTAATTGTTCTACCAAATGTAGGCCTACTAAAGAACTGCTTTTTAAGGATGCTAAAAGTTTGTAGGCTGTTAAGTTTTGCCAGGAACACCCTTTCATTTAAGGCCATCACCAATACTACTATTACGGACATTCTTGAATGGGATTGCTGGGTAAGATGTAATTGCATTGATTGTTCTCGATGGAGCAATAAAGCTTCATTCTTCCCCATACATTTCGATTTTCCATTTTGTCTAGTAGCGCGATCCGCTTCCCAGATGCCATCACATCATTAGTCATCCTTTGATTTTATATCCTTACATTTTCTAATTAATTTTTAGGCTATACCCAACAGTTTTTTGTGTATAATATAGTAACACTTGATTCAATTTTTTTTTGTTCAAAAACCAAAATTTGTCTTTTTTATTTTTCCGCTTTCAACGTAGAATGCTGAAAATCATTTTTTTTTTTTCATTTGAAATAATCTTGACGATGGCCGGTTGGAAGTCCATCATTGACTTCCATGAAGTTCCAACCGGCTGTCGTCGCCATAGGATCACCTTGGTACGCAATCTGCGCAAATCAATAGGACAGTTGTTAGCGACACTACTAAACGTAATTAGTTAATAACTGTTATTAGCTATTATTTTCAATGTCTGATGAACCAACAAATAGCCTATTCCTCTGTAACAAGCTTAACAAGCAAACTTTGAAAATATTATCTCCGAAACGGGAATAAATTTATTCGTACGTAGTTAAGCGTTTTCATAGTACTTAGCAGGTCTCGAAGGTTTTTTTTTTACATATGACCTTGCAAAATAATCCCATCCTCCAATCTATGACTACAGTAACATGTTTGTTTTATTCAGAATGCCTGTGACGATGTTGAGCTGATCCAAGGGAAGTTTCGGCTCCGGTCTATCATTGGCTCCTTTCTCTTAAAGTCATGTAGCTCCCCGCGAGCAGATCAGCTGGTGGTAGCCTGGTAGGGATGGGCTCTGTTTCGAAGAGGTGAATACTGGAAGAACGCTGAGTAAGATGCAAAATTGCATTGATTGTTTGTTGTGATTTAAGGTTGCTTTCCTAATACATTTCATTTTTACTTTGTTTTTAGTAGCGTGATCCGCCATTCACCAGATATCATCATGTCATTAGTCATGATTGCATGTCCATAGATTGTCTCGTCTCCAGTTAATTGAAAGGTGCGCCAATCAACACACGAGATAAAATCCGGAATAATCACCATGCAGTATATTAATACCTTCAACTTTTAAATTTTTTTTAAGACAGTGGGAGAAATTCATCTACAAAGAGTGGACAAATTCTAAAAATATGCAACCAGCAACATTGCGATACGACTAGGTGTGTTATTATGTGATTTGCTTTTGTATTGGCACAAAATTAACCAACACTATCTTTTTTTTTCAGGAGTTGCAAACCTGCACTACACTCAGGTGTTCCAGCTGCTTGTGTCATCATGTTTGCAGTTACTGCACATAGCGGGACAACCTCCGACCACTCCAACTTGCCAAGTATGTTTAATCCTTAATTAGACGATGAACTCATGGAAAAGTAAACAACCGGAAGTGGACCGGAAGTGAGAAAAACACGTCGTATAGCAAAATGAAGGGCATATTCGGAATCCTCGTTAAATTCTGAACTAGAATATCGTGTTTTCATCAATTTTTGGAACATGTCGAAAATCGAGAATTTAAGAAGTCTATAGACTTCAAAAATTGGCGATTTGGTCAATCTCTCAGATTTCTCTAAAAGCACGTTATTCTTGCTCAGAAAAGTGCGCTGATTCCGAATATGTACATTGTTTTGTGATTGAGACAGTATTTCCCACTTCCGGTTTATTTCCGGTCTCCGAAAGTGTGCTCCATCTACTTCATTCCGTGATTAACAGTTTATATTTTTCTTTTTAAGTGATTGCTGATACCAAGGCGATGGAGACCTGACTGAAGAGCCATTTTTTGGGAGCAATATTACTAGGTACGCGCTGTAACTTGCGACTTGTTTAATTACTGATTAACCAACACTATCTTTTTTTTTTGTTTCAGGAGTCGCAAACCTGCACTACACTCAGGTGTTCCTGCCAAGTGTAGATTCCCCCTGTAACCTTTTATCCTTCCACTTCCGGTCCGCATACCCGCAATGCAGGAGGTAGGGATGGGCTCTGTCTCGAAAGGGTGAATACAGCCAAGCGCCCGACTAGGTTCAATCGCATCCCTGAATAACTGGCCCCAACCATCACTCTTCTCTCTTTCCGGCTTCTCTTAGCCATGCCACTCGTTGGGCGGTACGGGCCGTACCGAGCGACGAGTGGCAATTAACGAAATGATGAAACACGATTATCTCTCAACTAGAGATAAATCTGTCCTCTGATCGTTCATAAGAAACCCTTGTCACATGATAAAAACAGGGGAAATTTAATAAAAACTGATAATTAATTTAATAAAAAGACCGTCCGGTACAAATTTTTCTTTTTGTTTGTTTATTTTCACTAAACACTATGATATTATACATAATTGATTATTTGGTTACGGGTATTATCTGCATGTTTAAAGAAGGGCAAAAAAAAAAAAACCCCAATGCTTGCTGATCTCGCCCTACGACACCTGAAATAGAGAAAATAATTATTAAGACGCATGACCATCATATAATAAAGCTATCATCACCTGCTGTAAAGTATTCAGTTGTTCTTCAACCATTTTCTACCTTCTCTTCACCATCAGCCCATTCCAGCACCAATCGGCGACCGTACAAATTGGTACAAGGTGATCAACGTTAAAACGCTCTCTAAATAAATAGAGAAAGGGAAATTTAAATTTTAAAACGCCCTAAATTTAAAAGCTGTACCTTAGGATAGGCAAGATTCTTGGAATAGGTAAGCTTACAAAAAGAAACCATGACAGTGACATCCCGTGGATGTAAAAGAACTCGACCAAGTTCACCGCTACGGAAAAAGATGTTGAAGCTCGTCGACGTTTGCTTATTTTTCACCAAAATTACTGTTTTCATCTTTTGATACCTGCGTAAATAATTATCCTATCGTTAGAACTATTTAACTAATGAATTAATTAAACGTTGAACTTTATGGAATTACATTTTGAAATGCATCTAAATGGAATGCATCACACTGTCAACAAAAAGCTGTTTAGTCTCGGCTACCTCTACCAGTTGTATTTCACCGAGTGCCAATCCTACAGCCACACTTAGCGGTGTTCCACGGTTAAATTTGTCTGAACTGGAAAGTGTTTATTTAACTGCGTCTTCGTTTTCATGACGCATCATCGCATAGGATATTGGGATGAGTACTAGTTTAAAAAATTTAATATATTAATTGAAAGTAGCTGCCCACTTCACAAAAACATTGTATTTACCTTTGCATATTTGTTTTGACATTTCAGATTGCACTGAAATTCCAGAAGTAGGGGGTTGTCGAAAATCAGCTTATCCATTTCCACAAATCCAGAAGAACTATAGAAATTTCAAATTTGACTTATGTATCTATCTCATATAATTGGTTGAATCCATCCTGAGAGAAAGAAAATTGATACACATTAACTATTGTAGGCTGATAGGCTTGCATAAGGCTTTAAGTAGTTGGAGGCTAAATAGAACACTTTAAAATGACGTCTGACAAATACCGACGTTACACTGCTAATCGATCGAAAACAGAACGAACACGAGAGCAAAAAGTTCACAAATAACCAGTGAACCACAGATCAGAACCTAGCAATAGCCACGTGACTAACATTCTCTGAACTCTTTTTTTCGTTTTCGACTTTCAAGTCTAACGGAAGCAAAAAATCCCTGATTAGCTCACTCATCAGATAGTCTTATGGCGGATCACATTTTCCCACTTTGCAAGTTTCGGTGTGAAGATGGCAGAATGGCGATAAAGACACTAACAGCAAACGAGATTTTCACGTGTGACTCCCGCCGATTTCTTCAAGGGAATGCGACCGGCGAGCCCGTGCCGGCCGCCGCCTTTTGGCCGTTGTCTACACTTACAGGCAGCAACGCTACCTGACGGAAACTGGGAAAATAATTCATAGAAATCTTAGAAATACAGGTAAAAGCGGGTAAAAGCGGTAGACGCAGGTAAAAATGTCGTTTTGATTGTTGGTTTGCTCGTTTGTTGGTGTTTTAATTCAGAGAAATGTGTTCACTAAAACAATAAACAACAAACAAAAAAAAAAATAAATTGCGAACTTGAATCGATCCCCGCAACCACGGAGTTCGGCAGAGAGACAAAAAAGCAGAAGGCAAAACATGATAATCTTTTAATACACCAATCTGTGAGCGCCAAGCCGCCAATCCACAAGAAAAGAAGAATTTAAACTGACAATTTCAACGCATACGCGATTACCGCATTTACCTGTCCTGGCTGTGCATGCATTTCTTTCCTTCTCGAGAAGAGCCACGTCAGCAGTTGGCGAAGATGATTATAACAGCAAATCCTCATGACTGAAGCCCAGAATGGCTCAAGCTGTCTGTCATGTCAACGGAATCGGGGAATGCAACCTAACAGAAAATAATGTTACTAAACTTTGTTCTGTCCTTTTCATAAGTAGAATTGATCTACCTGTCAAGCTTGGGAAGTCACTTATTTGCGCTCTACTCAACCGTAAGGATCAGCTTTGAGTTCGAAAGCACGTCTCTCAAGGGCGACAACTCTTTGTGGTTACCAGCCGTCTTCTAAAAACAAAAAGTTTATAAGGCCCAAGCAACCATGATTTTATCGCCATGTATGTAAAAGCATGACGTATGACATACTTCATGGTAAAAGTAAGAATAAATTGGTCAATTACCTGACATCGAATAGTCTCATAACGGTTCCCATTTCCCATTTTTCATGTTATGATGTGGCAATTGGCGACAAATGCAATGACAACAAACGAGAGATTTACAGTAGATTGACTGCTCGAACAAATTTCGTCAAAGAAATAAGCGCGCTGCCATGCGACGTGCTGACTGAACGACTGACGAGTGGCAACTGCGGCCCAGGGAAGAATTTTCATTTTTTTCCTGCAGACGACCTTTATCGCCATCTATTGCTCATTGAGTGTGACAGCTGGCGCTGTACTTAGGCCCGGCCCTGGCCCGGCCGCCCGGCGCTCCAATCGTGACGTCACATACACAATACATTTAGAGTCTCGTCGACAAATTCTTATACCCTCAGTGAAAACAACTTTTGTTTTCGTAAATGGCTACGAAGTTTCGCCCCGGCGATGGGGATTGGACATGTCCCGATGCCAGGTAATCTTTGGTAGAGATTTTAAAGCCAGAATTTTCATTAACTGTTTGGAGTATGCAGTTGTGGAAACGTCAACTTTGCACGAAGAAATGCCTGCAATCGTTGTGGAAAACCCAAAGAAGGTTCTATTAAATTTATGAAAAGTTATGTCATATTTTAAAGAGTATTCCATTGTTCTTGTAGAGGAAAAGGCAAAAGTGAAGAAACTTGGTATGGAGATCGGGAAAGATGCTGCAGAAAAGAGCAAAGGGCTATTCAGTGCAGATGATTGGATGTGCACCAAGTATGTTTCTCTAGTGAGTGTCTAAGTGGTTCAATATTGAATTAACTGAATTTTTACAGATGTGGTAATGTTAACTGGGCCAGAAGGTCAACTTGTAATGTGTGCAATGCCCCTAGATTTGGAGAAGTGGAAGAACGAACAGGTAATTTTAGTGATTCAACAGAATATAATACTAGATAAATATACCATTTAAAACTTAGGTTATGGAGGAGGATACAATGAACGTGGAACAGTGGAGTATAAAGAAAGAGAAGAATCAGATGATGAGTTTGACGAATTTGGAAGAATTAAGAAAAAATTCCGGAAAAATGATGTTGTAAGTGGTCAACAAATATGAGAAGGTGTTGAAGATTGTAAATTATTATTGTGTTAGAACTCACCAAGTGAACTACCATCAACATCATCACGTGATCCAGAACCAGAAGAAAAAGAAGACGACGGAGAAGAGGACGAAGATGAAGATGACGACGGAGATTTATCAAAATATGACCTTAGCGGTTGGGGTGATGAAGGCAGTGAAAAGAAGGAAGAAAGTAAACCTAGTGATCCACCCAAGGCTGAAAGTAGCAGCAAAAATAGTGGAGCACGCCATTCAGACAAGTAATATTTGTTTGCATTTTAACTATGCCTATTTATTCAAACTAAGAATTTTTTTTTTTTTAGGTCTAGTTCTCCGTCTCGTTCCAGATCATCCTCTCGTTCGGGGTCTAGGTCAAGGTAACACCCGATAGCGTAACCTGGCTATCGGGCAAAAGCTTTTCTTGTTGATACAAAAAATTCTTTCATACTGAGAACATTGTTTGTGAAAAAAAATCTTAATGTTGTCGCTTTGGTAACCGCTTGCAAGGTCCGTATCTCTCGAACCCGAACGGTTAATCGAAACAAGATTTCCAAGTTTCTTTATCATTTCTTTGTCAACGTGTTAACATTCCTTCGATTGGCAGGAGCAGACGTCTCGATAAGCGAAATGATCGCCGCCGACGCCGTTCTAGATCATCGAGTGACTCCTCTCGCAGCCGTTCCCGGTCAAGGTTTGGTTTTGCCGATAAAGGGCTTTCATTTAGTTATTAAAATATTTAGTGGTTCGTTCACGGTTGTGATTTTGAGACAAGTCTCTTCTTATGCGTTTGATTCCTGTTGTTTTGTAGGTCTCGTTCTAGGGAGCGCAGGCGCCGTTAACTCTCCCAACTTTACTCAATGCAATTTGATTGATGATCAGCCGAATCGCGTGCAAACTGCTGACTATTCACCCATAATTAGTTCTTTAGAAGCCATTTTTCACCTGTCTTCTGCAATTTATTTTCTCTTGGCAGAAATAAACAACCAGTCTCTTCCAAAAAAATCTTCAATCTTACGCTTCCAATTTCGTCTTTGTAGTCAAAGCATAGTAAAGCACACCAAATGCAACAATAACAGCAGCCAACTCGGAGTTGATCCAAGGTCCGTTGTAAGCTCCCTAAAGCAAGACCATACGGTTACGAACTTGTTTAATTTCATTTATGGGTTCACAAACTTACGGGGTGATTGAGGATAACAACACCAAGGGGCGCAACAGAGCTCGTGTCTTCACCATTGCGCTGGGCCTGGGAGGAGCAAAAAAGCAACTTTAACCTCGGCGAAACCTTACAGCTTTATTAAACAAGATTACCTTGCGCAAGGCAGCATAACCCTCATCGTCGTAGACTTTAATTTCAAAGTTTCCGCGGGGTGCCTTCTTGGTCTCCTCCAACCAGCTGACAACATATTCATTAGTTTCCTTGCTCTTGACAACAGACAGGGGTTTGCCTCCAACCTCAGCATACAGTGGGATATCCTGCATGATGAATAAGGCAGGTTTAGTTCTGAACATGAAAATATATAAAAGAGGGAAAATATATTACAGCAGGCTGTCCATCACAGTTCAATTTGAATTGTGAGACATAGGCAATATTTGTGAGAATAGTGCCATCTTGAGTTGTGAAGGACGTGGAACTCAAAGTTGGGCTTGAGCATGATGTAGCTGAAAAAAAAAATAATTCATTAAAACACTGAACAATTATCTTATAAACATTTCATATTTAAGTTAAAACCATCTAAACAAGATCTAGCAAATAATGTTTGCCTGTACCACCTGTATAAATGACTTGGTTTGCTGATCTAAGCTTATTTTTCAATTTCTCGTGAAACACTGAGGACAAAGTATTTAAACATCCTACGGTATTTGCTGAAGGTGGCTGTTGTTTTCACAAATTCAGTCAAAGCAATTACTTAACACTTATTTAAGTGAAAGCCGGCGAAATATAGCCAGTTGAAAAATAGATTTACCAGCTAAACAAGATGCAAAAATCGAAGCCCTGATTCAAAATATGAATTACCTGAGACGGCAGCAAAACAAAGGGCAACGGAAAGTGCGATAAACAAATTGCGAGACATGATGGGATTCAAATTGATTGCAAATGAACGGTGGTTGACACGAAATTCAATGGTTTGACAGCAAAGTGTACGGTTTTTCTTGACGCCAGAGGGCCAAGGAGTTCCACGTTTGATGATGTTTACATAGGTGTCGAATTAGACATATTCAATTGTTCTTAACCTTTATTATTCAAACAATAAAATTCAATTGTATTGAAATCGATTTTTTAAAGTATGGTCTCACTATTCTTACATCATAAAACATGCAAACTACTTTTTGATCGGAACAAGTTCAAGGAACGGCGCGGTCCTGTCATCTGGCGTAGGAAGAAAGAACCAGAAAATGATTTTAGGCGATTTAAAGCCTCTTTGTGGCGCCTTCGAGATTTTTGTTGGCAATATAAAATCTTTTTAAAAATTTTAAAATCCCCATATTTGGCAGCCAATCATTCAAAAGTCTGAATGTTCCTAGAAATATAAATTTTTTTTGTTTTAAAACACAAAACTACGACAGGAAACTACTGTAAGGAATATTGTGAACGTGTATGAACTTGAAGGGGATGGCAATCCATCAGCGGCTGAGATACACACGTCTCGATAATGCTGGAAGCAAAATGAATAAATTATCCAAACGTAACAAAGGGCCATAAAACCCTTATTGGTCAGTCGAGTGACATGGCTGTAACACCTGAGCTGTAAATATTATTTTACAGCTCATTCCGTCAGATTCTCTAAGAGAGGATTTATACGACATGAATCCGAAGAAAAGAAACGGCAGAGAATAAGTTTGCAACGGCAAGGTTACCATCAGGTCATTGAATTCATTCAAAATCCAAGAATACCTTATTTCCAACAATAACCAGCGATGCTCACTGAGCAATTCACAAATAAAAAGGCTCCTTTCATGTAGCAAGGTAACCTAACCATTGAGCGATTCTTCCGCCTTGGTTGGAATCAGGGCCGCCCACACAGTAAATTCGAAATGTTGTCCGTGTACGAGAGAAAGAGGCGTATGGCCAATTCGGAAAGTTTTCCATCATAAAATAAACACACACAATGCCGTTCACGTTTGTGAACACGTTTTATTCGTCTTTCATAGAGCAGAGATGCCAAGCCACGTGAAAGAATAAAGTAAGAAAAAAAAATGGCAATTCTTTTAAAAAAAGACGAGCGGAACAATTTTTATTTAATTTCTCACACGCAATCATCATTTATCGATTACACTGAGACGAGGAGGGGGCGCTGAGCGAAACACGTCAATCGGTTGGTAGAATCGAAAATGGCGGATCGAGCCGTTAGGAAGAATGAAGGACAAAAAAAAAACAACAAAAAAACAGAACACGATCATTTTCCATCATTTCGAGTTCTGGATCGACGACGAGCATAATCAAAATAACAAAAAGGGGAGTGGTGGGGTGATACATTTCGCATTGAAACCGATTGACATAAGAGGGAAAACAAAAACAAAAACATGATCGGCGAGAACAACCAATTTTCCTTCCATCATTTAAGGGGACGCACGAAGAAATCGAATCCATATTACATCCATTCTATTCTTTTTTTCTTTCTCCTTCCTCGTTCCCCTTGTGTTGTCCCGACACACGATCATGTCGGGGTAATTTAGCCCGTCGCAACTCACGATATGTTCTTGATTCCTTGGTTACGGCTTTTGTCGTGGTGGAACAATTTCTTTTTCTTCTTTCTCACGTACCCGGCCGGCGTACCACCACACAAGGAAACGACCGGAAACATGCACACACAATACATAAGACGACCAAGACGAAAAGAAGTGAAGTGGGGGGATACTATATATATGTTTTTGTTTTGTTTTTCAGAAAGAACCCAAAAGAAAAAAAAAACATACGAACGATAGCCTTTTTTTTTCTTTCCAAAAACCCCCGGACCAAAACAAGACAATAGGACCATCGTTCGATATTTTTCTCGTATGAAAGACCTGGAAAAAGGAAGGCATAAACAACAAAAATAAACTGGCGTGATGAACTTCTCGGTAATGAATCGACGACGGCAGCGTGGGCCGTCGTCAACTTGGATGACAGAGCTGACTAGCTGGGAGCTAATTGGGAGTGAGGGGAGGGGGAGGGGTGAGAAACAGTGTCGGGGATACAAAGTTTTTACCAGCTAGCGAATGAATTTCAGAATCGTGATTTTGCTTCTTAATGAACAGGAGTAAAGGCAAGATGGAGACAACGCTGATGATGTACAAGTGGTGGTGGGGGGAGAGAAAGATGGGGTGGGGAAAACAAACAAAAATTCAATTTCAATTAACATGATTTTTCTACCAAGAGAACAATTTAAATCGAGGATCGGTAATCAATGATTGATAAGCAAGTGGAAAACATATATAAAGGAAGCCATAGTGTAAAGAAGGAAGGAAGGGTCGCGAAACGAGATCAATGAACGCGACATTGAGGTTTTGCCGATGATTGCATTATAGATAATAATAGAAGATAGATCTCCGTTTGGGAAGAAAGGAGGTTTGAAGGTGGGGTGATTGAACACATTCAAGGTTGTTTCACAATAAATTTTTTGTTTTTCTCTTTTTTTTTTTGTCTTTCCATTTGTTTTTGTATGAATTTGTTTTACATCTCTTGGACTGAGAGATCAGATTTTGTCGCCATCTAATTCGGCGAATTCGCGCAAAACGGTCAGAGCAAAGACAAGCCGTTCGCGCAGAGTCGACTCGCATCCGTGCTGGGAAATGTCCACCAGACGGTACGTGGCGCTCAATCGGTCACTATTGATATAAGTGACCCAGTATTGTGTTGTCGGCGATGATGTGTCGGCCGACAAGACGATTTTAGTGTGATCCTTGAAAAAATTGATCTGCAACAACAACAACAACAACGAGACGAGATTAGTAATTAGTCGTGACAGGTTAATGATGATGAACGACGAGTCTCTTACCTGGAGTGTGTTATTGTCCAATTGCATGATAATTGCCTTGGGTGTGCGCACCCAACGCTTCATGTGAACAAATGATCGACGTCGGTGCTCGGGTGACATCTGGTCTTGCTGGCTGTCACCTCCTTCAGTCAAATTCTCGTCCATGTATTGAGCGAAATAGCGAAGGAGTGTCAGCCTTTCCATCAGGTAGGATGGAAGAGCGTTGAGGCTGTAGCTGCTCGTCTTACCGGTAGAGTCTTGGAAGTCCAAGCGGCTGTTTTTGTTTGAAGAGAAACGAATTCGTTAAGTCAATGTCAATAAAACTGAGTAGGGGACAGACGGCAAAACTTACTTCCTGTCGCCAGAGTAGCTTATCCTAGTGCTGTCATTGAAGAGGACGCCCACAGCCCGGTCTGACAGCTGGAAACCGAAGCCATATTTGTTGGAGTAGTCGATCCATTTGGAGATGAAGAGCGGATTACACGGCACGGCGCACGGGTTCGACGGAGCTGTTTGCCATAACCAACAATTGAATGAAATGCGGTTCTCTCTCTCTATCCATCCAACAACCATATAAGTAATAAGAACGTAGTGAAAAGATGCAATACCTTGTGCAGCGTGATAAAGGCAAGAATCTAAGGCAGAATACAAGGACGGCTGCACGGCAGGTGAGGAGGCAGCCGGTAGGGGAGGCGGTGGTGGTGGAGGGACGACCCTTCCGCCGTCCTTGTGATCGTCGCGATCCGGACACAAAACATTCGTTATTTTTTGTTTCAACGAGCCGGGAAGGCCGCGCTGGGCCTCTTTCTTCTCTTTCCGACAAGCCGGCGTCTCCTTCAGACTGTGACTTCTGGCAACGCGTTGATCCTTTTGACTCTGGTTACCATTGGGGACCTAAATTCAAAGAAAAAAACAAAACATTTCGCGCGATTCGTTAGTCAACGGAATTTCCACTGTCAAATTGTGATGACGTCTTCATACCTTGACGGATTCCGGGCGCGATCTGTTGCCTTGAAAACTAGACGGGACGCGAAGGTGATGCGTTACCGGACTGGTATTTTCATTAGTGGAATCTCCATCAGATCTACGGAGAAGAAAAAAAAAGAAAGTAAGTAAGTAAGTTAACTTGGCCATCCATTAGAGAAGAGTTTTGCTTCAAGGAAGAAAGAACGTACTTGATGCCGCTGTCGTTGGATGCAAAAGTTGGCGCTTTGGAACAGCAAGATGGAGGCAAGGAGGTCGGCATAAAACCACTTGTGAAGAAATCGTGCTTGAGCACCTGGTCGAGAGTGGGCCGGTGGGCCGGATCGGGAGCCAGCAGCTGTCGGATCAAAGACCGAGCTGGACGAGAAACCCATTGGGGGATTACGTACATATTGTGTGCGATTCTAGAGTACGTCTCGGCCAATGTAGACGTTTCGAATGGCGGCTGGCCGACCAACATGGCGTACCTAGAAATATGATCCGACCGATTATTATCTATTGAAAACGGTCACGAAAAATTATATAGCTTCTATAAAAACCACTTACATGATGCATCCCATGGCCCAGAGATCCGCTTCGTATCCGTGTCCTTGACGACTCAAAACTTCCGGAGCGATATAGTTTGGCGTTCCGCATATCGTCCTTGAATATATATAAAAGATAAGAGAAGACAGAAATAGAGCGAGAGCCGATAAAGAAATCAATTGGGCAGCGCACAAGACACAAAGGAGAGCCCGCGGTCCGTCGTTCATTAATACGACCCCAGGTATGTTAAAAAGGTTCGATGGTTCTATTGATTCTTCTTTCACAAGGAAGAAAAAAAACAGGTCAGACAAGCGGTGCATTCTTCGGCGGCTTTACAAAAGAAGGACCGAACTGAACAGAGAGGGGAAAAAAACCTTGGAAGAAGAAGAATTGTGAACATTGGGATCAATTGGACCGGTCGGTTCGGCCATTTTTCTTTCTACATTTACAACCCCGGGTTCTTTAAATTGACCACCGCTGCTGCTGCTGCTGGTGCCTCTTTTGTTAACTCGTTTTAACAACCCCTCCACATTGAGGGGACCCCCGCCCCGTTTTCGGAAACTTTCGAATCCATCGACGACTACTCTTTTAACATTCCACTTGGGCACACACACACAACATGTTTATGTGACAATGTACTTAACCCTCCTGTCGGAAAACTTTTCTCCCCCCTTCTCTATACTACTACCGTCATCGATTTACCCATTTTCAATTTGACGGTAACAAGCGCGCGGTAGAGTGGGGTCGAATTAACGACTCGTTGTTAAATCAATCTATCAAAAAGTACTTGTCGTAGTAGAGGCAAAAACTTACACTTTAGATTCGGCATGAAGCCGAGCGGCTAATCCGAAATCGCCAATTTTCACCGTCATGTTCTCGGATAAAAACATGTTGCCCAGCTTGAGATCGCGGTGGACAATACGGGCACCGTGGACATAACGGAGGCCGTCGGCCAGCTGGCGTAAATAGAATCGAACTTCGGGCTCCGTCAAAGTCTTTCGGTGTTTCATCACGTGCACCAAACTCTGTCGTAAAAAAGAAAAAAAGGTAGGAGGGGTTTAAAAACGCACTCCATTACACAGACAACAAAACTTGAGCCGAACGTTCTACTATACCTTTTTGGAACAGTTCTCCAGAATGATGTAGACATTATCCGAGTCCTCGAAGCAATGATAAAAGCGGACGACGTTAGGGTGAACCAAGTTTCTGTGAAGTTCAATTTCCCTGGCAATCTAATGCAACACGAACGTAAAGAAAAAGGAGAAAAAAATAGATAGAAAATGAGTCTTCTTAACTCGAACCAACAAAGTTAGGTTGTTGTTATAGGAGGACCCCCGGTGAGCGAGGGTGGATCTCCCCGGGAGAGACAAAGATGGAAATGTGAAACGCAGTCAAGGGGCCCTTTAAAATAAAAAGCCCTTCTCATCTACTCTACACATTTTCCTTTTTAAACGAAACGATCCCGTATTTTTAGGACGGCACGACGAAGAAAACACATATGCGTCTCTCGTCGTTGATGAAGATCACAGGAGGCAACCCGAAAACGCTGTTCGACCGCAACAAACAATTCGCCAATTCCGGTAGCGAAAAGGAATTCAAGAGACATCATTTTCTTCTTCTCACTTCTCAGGACACGCCACACTCGTTTTCTATTTATACGCCCGCAGAAACTACTACAGAGAGAAAGAGAGAGAACGGCGCATAGTTTGGCACCAAGTCACACGTTCGCAGCCGCGCAGATGTTTTCTTTCTCTTTCCCAATTTTATTTCCTGCGGGAGGACGGACGGACGGTCTCAGCTGCCGACGAAAGAACTCTCGACCGGCACAAAGATTAATTACGTTCGGTTTATATATCTTCTTTCAAGGCGGCAGATGGCGTTTAAAAAACATTCATCAGCACTTGTTGGACACTTCTTTTTCGTGAACTGGCCGGCCGGCCGGCCCGTGAGTTTTGTTTTCGTTCCCACGCTTCACACAGACACAGGGTCACATGTCTTTTCCCTCCGCGCAGTTTCGTATTTCAAACACATACAATGAGGAGGAAAAGAGAGAGAGAGAGAAAAAAAAAGGGCGGAGGGTTAGCAGCTACGATAGTGTGTCCACCAGATGCCGGATTTTTCAGGTCATATGTGCGGCCGAGAAACCAGGTCAATCATTGCTATCGCATTTAAACAGCTGTTAAGAAAAATTGACGGCTAGCTAGCAGCCACTGCTATCAACATAGATTACGTTCTTCCGCATCGAGCCGCGGCGGCGGAAGCCCCTTTTTTGTAGAGAGGGGGATATGACATGGCTTCCTGCGACAGCTGCTTCACTCTTTCTTAATTCTCTTAATTCGAAATTGAGTTTTTATTTTTATTATTTTTTTTTTTACCTTTTCTTTGTGGTGAGGTTTGGTGATGCGCGATTTAGGGATGATTTTACCCGCGTAGACATGTCCAGTCGTCAAATCCGTCAGTTCGTGGACCCGTGCAAATCCGCCCTAAGTAGATGGCAGACCCAAGATTAAAGTTAATTGAACAGCCAGACATGAGGAAGAAAACAACAACCAGAAAAAAAAGTTATCTTAATGAAGTGGGGGTCTCTCGTCTAGACAGGATTTATGTGTATATACCACACTCAGATTTTTCCTATTTTTATTTAAAGGGCAAAAGATATCTAAAAACCAGTTGGACCCTATGAAACAACAAACGTCGAAAAAAATTCCATAAATAAAAATATATCTCCGACAACAAGACAAATCTTGGCTAAGAAGAAGAAGAGAGAGAAAAAAAAAAGACGGCGATGCCTGCCAGAGATAGGGGTTATATGGTGAGGAGCCCTCGGAGCGCGAACGGTTCTTTCGTGATTGTTCGGCATCGAAGGAGGAGGAACCGGCAGGAGGTCTGACAGAGTTATTTCCCTTTCATTTCAATATCTTTTTCTCTCTGTAGAGGAGAAGCGAGAGAGAGAGAGACTCCACTATGCTATAAATATATATGTGGAAGGTATTTTCTCCTTTTGGGGTCCGGTTCGGGTCCGTCGTCGTCGTGAGAGGCACCTTTGAAGAGTAGAAGAAACAGGAATGCCTTTTCGACTAGAGGAAATACCTGGACGAAAGGTAAAAGTCAATGGCTTGACCCTCCTCCTCCTACCCCTCAAAGAAGAAAAAGAAAAAAAGAAATGACCGGTCTCTAACCATTATCACGAGGTCCTGGGAAAATGTTAGACACGCGGCACAGACCAGTTTTTCTTTTCTTCCTTTTACCAACCAACAACAGGTGATTGGGTCAGGGGAAAAAAAAAGCACCTGATATAAGCCCAAACCACCAGCATCCTGTACTGGGGGTCCATCATGCCGGCTCATATCTCAAGTTACCCCATTTTCTTGTTAAATCCCCCTGCGCTACTCTTTTGTCCATTGTTAGGTTAGTGCGACGACGGCGACTACCACCATCCAGCGGAAGTGATTCAACACAAACCCAGCTGCTTTATGCGGTTGATCTTCCGGTCAACGTCTTCCACGCACAAAAAAAAAGAAAGAAAGAGCCTAACGCTGGCGCTTTCTCGTTTTGTCTTTATATGGTCAAGTCCCCAAAGAGATGCGTGGTTGGTACCCAACTTTGCTAGCTGAGTTGCGGTTTTCCCTGGAACCTGCGCATCCAGATGAGCCGGAATGTCTCTTTTTCCCACAAGGCGTCTCTCTTCACCTGTCTTTCCGGTCGCACGTTTTTAACTTTTTTTTGTTTTTTTCGTCTTCCAGCGAAAAGAAGATAAAAAGGAAAAGGGACTGACCGAAAGATTTAAAATCCCGCAGGGCTCATGGAGGAGCCCTTTAAAATAGATAAGAAGTTGCTGCTGCTGCCGTGTTGCCCCTTTGTCTAATTATTCCTCGCCCAAAAAAGTTCACAAAGGGATGTTGGAAATATACGGGTTCTCCAGGTAAGAAGAACGAGAGGTAAAAAGACGAATGGTAGAGAGAAGAAGAAGAAACGAATAAGAAGAGGAAGGTAGGAGTAGTAGCCCCTGCGGGAGTGTAGAGAGGGGTGTAGAGAGAGAACAACCCGATTCAAGGTTTTTTCTCTGGCTACAACAACAACAAGGGACGAATCAAATTCTCTCTCTCTCTCTCTCTTATGTCTAGCAGTTATTACGAGATATCAAGAAGTCAGTGGGCCAGCCACTTCCTCTCGTCGTCGTGACCTCACGTCGGGTCACATATGCTCCTCTCGACTACTCTACGAATGCGATGGATAATGATATTTTTCCGGTCATTTCATCCCCCTCTACTTTTACGACTAGATTCCTTAATTTGGTCGTCGGCAAAACTTCTTCTTCTTCTTCTACGGTCTAATTAACACCAAGAAGGAGAAAGCCGAATCACATGGCAATGTCAATGCGAGCCACGTCCACAAGATCATCATCAAGGTTATGGAACAAGAAGAGGTGAAGGGCCTTCTTGACCGATTCTAGAACCCCTTTAACCGACTGTGGTGGCGCGACGACGACGACGACTACAAAAGATAACCCAAAAACCACCCTAAGCTTTTCTCCAAAAAGAAAATGTTGAATTCAACAGAAAAATAGAAAAAGAAGAAGAAGAACTTGGTGAACAACAATCAAAGAAGGTAGCTGTGCAGCAGCCCGTACTCTAGTGTGTGTGTGTGTGTCGAGGGGTTGGTGGCCATTTACCTGCCCCAAAGGCAACAACACAGAGGTAGAGGAAACCCGTTGTTGGCTGCTGGTAAACTTCTTCTCAGTCCCTAGATAGCCTCGAGCAATGTGCACAAGAGGGGGGTGTATTCCGTCAAAATAAAAGGGGGGAAAAATATGTTTTTTTTTTCTTTCTTAACTCGTATCTATGTGGTGAATTTCGAAAACCTGCCCCCCTTGAGAAAAAAAGAAAAAAAAATCTTTGTGGTCGTCTATCGAGAGCGACTATAGAAGAGGATTACATCGGGAGAACCAACCATCAGCTGATCAAGTGGGTCAGGCGCAACACAAAGGGCTTTAACCAGAGGCGCTTTTTTCCTGTTGTTTCCCACAGACGAGAACCCCTCAAGTTCTTGCTTTCAATTCAAGGTTGAGGGCAAAGAGAAAACCTTTTTTTTTTCTTTCTTAATCTTATTCCATCATCATTTTCTCAACTGGGGTTTCTTACCCCTCCTTACAAAAACAGTCTAGGGGTTAATTGACACATTGAAAACAACCGGGGAAAGAGATACCAACTCCTTAAGCCAGAGAGAACTAATCTTTCTTTGTCTAGTAAATATGAAGAGAGAGAGAGAGAAGGAAGATGAAAATTACCTTTCCGAGGAATCTGCCTTTGAGGTAGGTGGTGCTTTTGCTGCGATCGACTATGTACTGTAGGCCGTCATCGTTTTGGACGGGCGGCAAAAGGGCTACGGCTGGCTGGACCAGCGACTGATGTGAAAGAACGTGGTGGTTGAGCACATTGTGGCTGCTGCTGGACGTGCTGGACGTAGCGGAAGTGGGCGATCCCCCATGGGGCGTCGTCAAACCATCGCGAAGACCAGCCACCCCTGAATCCATCGACTCGTTGTTATTCATCGGCTCTTTACCACCACCACCACCGCTGCATCCGGTCAGCACGGCAGACGGGCTAGACGATGTATTCTTTAGCTGGACAGCCAGTGCGGAAACTGACGAGCTCGTCATGGCGGCGGATGAAGGTACTGGGCTGTTGCGTTGCTGAAGCTGCTGGGGCGGATAAAGCAAATGACGCGATTCGTGTCTCAATGAACCCATGACTTTCTCCTTCTGCCCACTCGGCAATGACAAACAAGTTAGTGGATGCTGCTGCTGCTTCTTGTGCTGCGAAATCGATGACTCATTCGATTGTTTCATCGACACGTGTAAAGACTAACGGCTGATCCAGCACCACCACGTGTTAAGCTTCTTCAAACGAGCTCTCCAAAACCATTCGTAAAATAATCTCACAAGTGCAACATTAGAGCCCCTTAGATAATGTGCACACACACTAACACAGACACACACACGAAATAACAAAAATGTTTTGTAAAGGGGAGAGAGAAGAGCAGCACCAACTCGCCTCTCCGAGCACCGAACGTACACTGTCGAGAAGAGCGCACTGAAAAGGGCCCTTTACGACGGGCGATTTGGTGGGCCAATGGCCTAGCAGTTCTAGACCTTGAGATGTGTCGTCTGCTTGACTCCGCCCCGGAACGCTGCCCCTCTGGCTAAAAAACCCGAGTTTTCTCGCTTGGCTCCCGTGTCGATAATTCCTCTCGTCGAAAACAAGTTGGTACTCGGCAGATTCTTGTTAAAATCGAGCAACCGTTTCATTCAAATCGAGCTGAAGGTGTCGGTTCTGGATAAAACAAAAGATTTAAAATAGAAATTTTGAAAGAACCGTGTATCAAGGCAAACTCTGTATATGTTTACGTTCTGTTTCTTGTCACGTCTTCAGTACTGTATTGATGTTTAGATACAATACAGTGCTTTGCTAAGAAGGTTCGTACTCGTTTTGCATTTTCTTCAGCTAAAGTCCCTGCTACACATCAATTAGTCTTGGTGTGATTCATTGTTGACATTGGTCAATATAGCTTCAATAACTTTTTGGTCCTCCGTTGACAGGTTCCACATCTTCTTCTCTATAATAACTTTTCTTGGTTTGTGTGTTATCAGCAAGATGCATGATGCTGATAACAATTAGATTTCATCCTTATTTCCAAAGGCAGCAGCACCATACCCACTTCTCATGCAGTTTGTACTATCTTGGCAGACAACGAGTGGTTTTTTTTTATCCTTCAGAATTTCTGGTTCATTATAACACCTTCTTTCCATTACAAAATGTTACCTCTTGTAGTGCTTTTTGTTTGACTGCTGTCAGTAGGATAGCTAGGGCTTCTCAAAAAACCCAGAATAGGAATGAAAAACTGTCAATTTCTTCCATCTGTCAATTTCTTTATTCTGATTGAAGGTGTAGCATTGTTGAAACAGCACTCTTCTGTGTCATCATTTGTCAATCAGACAATAAAAGCAATTGTAAGATAAAAGTTGAAATAAAATGTGAGACACCACACTATTTGTACCTATACTTGTTAAACCGCATCAAATATACTCATATGGGACAGAACAATATGGGAATACTGGATCGAAAAATATATTAGTTAAATAAGAGAACCCTTTGAAAATTGTGAAAACAATATCTCGTCAAAACAGGTAGCCGTCGTTCAGGCCCAGCCGCCCAGACGTTTCAGGCCTACGGCTAGAATTTGTAACACTCGTTTCAGCCTTGCTTATGCTTCTTTTCAGGCCTTAAAAAATTATATGATTCAAACCGTTAAAACTTATGACATTACTTTTGGGTAACATCAAATTGCCTCGCGCGGAGTACATATAATTTTTCAGCGACAGATATAAATATAATTTGTTCTTCAGAGTCAACAAAAGGTGCGGACTTCCAACCCTTTTTCCACTGTTTAATTTTAATTCGCCGTTGTTTAAAGAAATAACCGGTACTTTTCAAATTTGATCTGATACGATTCTCGATATGAAAATGATAGCGTCGATCTCCATGGTATAAACGACACCAACAAAACCACAGGCATAACCGAAAAGAGAATTTTCCAACAAGTCGAAAATAGGAAAATCGGCAAGTAAGAAAACATGTATCTCGCGCGGGGCAAATATAAAAATAGGCACTTTGATGTGACCCAAAAGTAATGCCATATAAATTTTTTTCTGGTAAAATTGTGATGACCAATTGTTGATTTGGATATTTAAATGAATTAACCGCTCAGCTTGATGGGCACCGTCGAATTGATTGAAACGAGGCTTTATTGCTACCGCAGTCAAAAGTTTATCAATATATTCAGAGTCGGAAAAGTTTCTACTAGCTACTACTAGCAGCGGGTAAACAAGAATGTTTTTTGTTATTCAAGAGCTGTCAAACGACATGATAAAATATGGGACACAACTTCTATATGTATATACGGAGGGGATATGTCGTTGAACTCGAGGACTGGACATTCATACATCACTCGACTCTCTTTCAGAATGTATTCGGGACTCGGTCCCCCTATTTCCCGTTTAAATGAATTCTCTTGTACGTACCCTACCGACCGACAGCGATTGTCTCCCTCTCTTAATTGAAGCCGCCTGACGAGCTGTTGACGTGATGATTACATTCAAAAACCGAGACGCACGAGAGACGCGTAGAGGGGTTCGAAATAATAACGACGTCAAAGACTTTTTTCGGGATCACTGTATCTGTTATTATTTTATAATCAGATGAGTTCGTCGTTTCACGCGATGGATGTTCCCGACCCGCAGCAACAGCAGTAGTCCCTGTCTAAAGCTTACCATCTATATTATATACTACAGATAACATCGTATGCCTACTACTAGTGGTACGTCTACTATCATCGTGTTGATCAGTTTTTGGTTGAGTTATTACAAAAACGAGGAAGAGAGAGAGAGAGAGTTAAAAAAAAAAAGAGCTTGGGTGTCCGGGTGTTGACTGTCGGCACGGAAATGTCACTGCAGTGCTAGAAAGAAATTCGACACGCGCCAAGTCCATCGAGAAATACTTTGGATTTGCCTGGCCGTCACTATTTGTAGACATAATTTCGTATATCGGGGACGGTGGAAACGACTCGGCGACTGCGAGCAGAAAATGAGGAACAAAAAACTTCCTGAATTGCTTTTGGACGAGCTGCTCGGTCATTGATCGTAGGGAATTGCACGCGTGAAGTCACTCTCGCAACCGGTCCTAACGTGCGTGTCGGGACTTGCTTTCGTTACCCTATCCCTACAAGGGATGGTTCAGTAGCAGCGACAGACTAGTTTACCAACAAATTGTTGATTTTCACCAAGCATATCGAAAACAACAATAGCATCTTTGCCAGATGGTCTCTAAAAAAAGGGACGGAGAACCTTCAGACAAGGTCGCGATCTCCATGATTGTTCTCGTCCGAGATGTTGGGGAAAATGAAGACAAGACAACAAAGATGTGAAGAAAAATCAGTGTTCCACTCGGTCGAGAGCCAACTCTTGTAAACAAACTACCAGGCGTATCAGAGAGAGAGAGAGAGAGAGAGTGATGCAGCAAATCGGCGTTCCAGTCGGTTTGAGAGCGGCACAACAGCTGCGCCGGATAGACACAACATCTTTGAGAGTCAAGCCAAGCGTAGTACGCACTTGTTTTTTCTTCTTCTTCTTCTTCTTCTGCGTCCGAGGCGCGAGAAAAATCAAAGATCGTGATAGCACGCCACGCAACGTTGCTTTACCCCCTTCCTTCCTTTCTGATGTTTTTGTGTATGTGTGACAATGTTAAGAAAACAGCAGATTGTTCTACATGAAATACAAAATTGTGGTGATAGTGGCGAAATAAGAAAAGATCGACACGCTTCGTAGCTTTGAATTTTATTGTCGCTGTTTAATCTTCCAAAAAACTCGTCAGGCGCCAAGAACATTTCAGCTCTCGGCCCAGGAAACGAACCACCGCTGCGATGTTATGACAATCATCTAAGGGGACGGCACAACAAAGTCATTTATAAAAAAGAGAAAAAAACAAATCTCTTTATTTTTGTTGTAAAACAACGGAAAGTATACCTATTCCACTATGTAATCGGCCCGATTGGGCTAGATTGGCATGGGAGAGCATGTGAGGTAGATTACGGGGATAAACTCCGGTTGACTCGACAAAAATCTATAAAGTATATACAGTATATATACACTCGATTATCGGTCGTTCGTGCATCTAACGTCGTAGCTGCGCGCTCTATCTTACCATCTTGATATTGATCCATGATTTGAAATAAGCAGGTATGCCTAGTCCCGTATGGATGCATTGGCGTGGGAGGAGTTGCTGCAAGTCCCAATCGCCGCAAGTCACGAAAGCGAATTTCTTGTTCTGCAGATTTTGCGATATGAACCATTGGTGAAAATCCCCTAGCACAACTTTCAGAGGGGCCTCATCATCAACCATATCCTTTCAGCCAAAAAAGAGATGGCAATCAGTGATAGACCTTGATGATTAGTGGGCACTCAGCATGGCATGTTGACAGGTATAGGATATACCTGGATAATCCCTGTCAGACTTGTGCAGAATGGAGTCAAGGTGGGGTGGATCTCTGGCCTGACATAGCGATGAAATTGGCCCACTATTTCAAAATTTCTAGTGTCCATATTGAGAACAGGAAACTCAATAATCTCCTACTTTCAAGGCCATGCACAGATGATGATAAGATGCACATCAGCTACTTTTTTTCTTTTATCAGTTGTAAAACTTTTTACCTGGGGTTGTATAGTACCCCGTCTGCTATCGCAGGTGGCCTCAAAATCCAGAACCAACAAATGGTCGAATTGATGTGACGATGTAGTTCCATAATTAAACGAACTGAAACGCCGTGGTTGAGACGCTGCTGACGTCGCCACGGGAAATGCAAACCGATATAACCACTTTGCCAACATTCTCCGTGGTAACGCTCTTGCTGGAAATAGCCTGGAAGTTCTCGGAAAATCCAGGAAGCTTTAAAATCGTCGTTAAAATAAAAAGGAAAAGAAAGAGGAAAATGTTGGTTCCGCTCGACTCGAAACCACCCACGTGAGATTTTCGTCGACTGCCAAAAACATCGCTCACGTCAGTGCCATCTGGTGTTTGGCATATCATCGCTAGAAAATTGATTGAACGGATAACTGAATGGGACTCATTGGCGCCGTTTATATAATACATACACGTGCACCGTGAGGTACAACTCAGTCATTTCCGTAGAAAATCGATCCATCATGTCTAGGGTATTCTGATGCAATCTGACCGGCAAAAAAAAGGCAAAAAAGAAAACAATAACAAAGGGTCGATCTTGGCTCATCATTCGCGTTTATGATGCTTGTAAACTAGGTCATTAAGTATCGCGGGCACGAGAACCACTCGTTTAAAGCACCCTATCAGCAAAGCTGTTTTCTTTTCTCTCTCTCTCTTTTTTAAGTAATAATAACAATGCATTGTTGATAACATGCACGTAAAACTTTTATCACTATCGTCAGGAGATGACTGAATTCTTATCAAAGAAAAACAAGGTTTTGTGGTTTCGAAAATGACGCAGTTCAGAAATAGAAAGCACATTGGAGAAATCGAATCGTCGCAATATGATTATATTTGGTGATCCAGCGGAATGTCGTCGTAGTAGTTCGAATGGATTAACGGCGTCAGCAGGGAATATGACGATCAAAATACGTGAAACGCTATAACGTCTCTATTTGCCGGACGGATTGAATTGCTTGGTAAACAGTCTGACACGCCGGGGGGCTGATGACGATGCGGCATTGAAATACCGCGGAGCCACACAAGGCTGCTGACACGTCAGCTATCATCAAATCACTCTAGTATCGATTCATGATGCCCAAGACGGTTGTTCATTCTTGGCCGAAACTTGTATCAATAAACTGAGCAGGTGATTATCCTACGATTGTATAGGGACATCTGAGTATATGTTGGCCGTCTGTATGCAGTCACGATGAGGTCCGCGTGTCCGCTCCACTTGATATCGATCGCCCTATCAGCAGCTTCACGCACAAGTCATTTACAGCCATGCGCCTCTTCTCTATAGCTTCTACTTTATGAGCGAGCTGGAATCGTGACGAAAACCGAATTCATGCTAAATTGATCAGTTCAAGCTGATCTTGGCAGAAAAATTTCGGGTTGCCTCTGATAAAAACATTCACAATGAGAGTCTTCCGTGATGTTGCCGTCAAACGGGGTTGCACGACGAGTAAATAACAGACTCGGCACCAAGTTTTTAGGGCTGATATTTGCCGACAGGCTTTTATCTCCCAATCAAGGCCACTATCGACTCGGGCCCTTGCTGGTCGTGCTGCAGCGCCAATTTCGTGAATTATGTGCCATTTCCATTATATAGAATAGCTGCGCCTGTTTCAAAATTTGACAGTTAAGAGAGATGTTCTATGGTAAACATTGAATGGATAGAAAACATCTTCCAACGGCCCAGCATCTTAAAGGATTGAGGTCAAAGCTGGATTTGTCGATGCCGCAGTGACATTTTAGCGGAGGAATGAGAAAGGAACAATAACTTGCTTTTGATGGCAACATACTAAGGGTCGTATAATCTGATGAGCTTTTTTGCTGATTGAAAAACAAATATGACTAGTATTGGAAAAAAGTTTTCCTTTGCGACGACAACTAAAAGAAAAACAGGAAGTAATAACTTGACTGTCCGTTCTCGGTTCTTACACGTTCCATTTTGCGCCGGCTTGATCACGAAGTCACGTGACAATATGACTGCTGGACATACACTACAGTCACGCGGACGCGTACAGCACGGATACAGCACATCACACAACGTACCGTAGATAGATGAGCCTACTCAACTTTTTTCAAAACTTATCGACGAAACAACGTTCCCGGAAATATTTTACATGCATAGTCACACAAATCTTTAATCAATATGCAAGTAAATCATCATGTGTTTCTTTCATTGATTATTTCTAATCTTTTACACCATTGAATTTCGAGGACTCCCTTCTTTTTTATTTAAGCTCTGTTGAACGTCAAGTTCAAAATTCTACCGGTAGATGTTTTAAGGGAGAAAACAACATTCCAGACGTCAACACATTCAACTCGTTCAGTTACATCACCGCTCTTCAAGCTCTCCGGTTTGCCTAAAGGTAAGCTTTCCTTTATATAACTTGAAGAATTATTGGATTAGTTAATTAAATATAGAATCATACTCTTTCATACTTAGTTTTTTAATTACGGTGAAGGTGTATTGCATGCCGCGCGTAATATTCATTTCTGTTTGTCACTTCCGGTGTTGGTTACCTTGAAGATTATCTTTTTTCTTTACCTGCTACTTCATCTTCATAAATGGCTCAAACTAAAGGGGAAAGGAAAATGCTCATTCCTAAGGGTAAATCAATGATGATAAAATCTTTTTGTTTTCAAAAATTTCATCAGACAATTTTTTTCTTTATGCACAGGACAAATTGATTCCACATCAGACAGAAGTTGTTGTGCTAGCTTAAAGATGAAGATTTTCTGTGTATCTCTTGTTGGTGTTGCCCTGAGTGTTGTTGGTCTCAGTGTCTTTGCAGTTTCAGCTTACCCACTTCATGCCTCTTGCCGTGTGGAATGGTATGTAATTTACAATTGTCTCCGTTGTGAAACACTGTTATGTAACTTGGTATACTTTCCATACTTCAAGGACTTTTGGAAAGTCATGCCAGACTGTGCAATCAGCTTTAAGTAAGTAACTGATGTTTTCTACTACATCCATAAAACTAATGACAATTTTCACAATATTAGTAAACCAAATGAAGATATGGGAAACTGATCAAACTTGTGGCACTGGACAAAAGTGCTTGTACACGGTACAGTCTTGTTGATTTAAAATAATTATAGTTGATTATCTTCTGACCTTTTTTGTTTTATTTTATCAGTATCAAAGCTCTACTCCTACCACACTTACGGGAACGCATACAACTCCCGTGAAACGGTAAGTGTTTGCCAAATACTATCAAAGGAAATGTTATCCTAGACTATAATATAACCTTTCTCTAACTTTCAGTTACGTCGACGACGTTTCCTACACTTTCACGCCTGGTCCGGGTAACTCTTGTAACGTGCAGGTAAAGTTTTGCTTGCTTCTGTTGAATATTGAAAGTGCACTAGTTCGAGACACCGCTTCCCGCTAGATAAATATTTACCGGGAAGATTTTCCCAATTAGCTAGGAGACGTGCAGTGCGTTAGAATTATCACGCTGTAATGTAAATAATAAACTTCCTTTATATCTACCTACAGGGGTTTTCATCATCTCAGTTGTGGTATGCAGTTCTGGTAAGATTGAGGAACATTTTCCAATTATTTTGAACATCATACTTACGCGTTTGCTTTTTTTTTCAGGACTACGGAACCAATTATTGTAACATCAAGAACCTCGTGGATGTAAGTAGATTCGATTGAACTTTAATCGCTTATAAACTTACTGACGTTATGTTTCACTGAAGGGAGCAAACCTTGAAGCCAACGATGCCCAGTACAGTGAGAGTACTCGTGATGCTGTTTGCACGCAGTATTCTTCGGCAAACTGCGAAAAATACTAGAAGGATTTAGGTGCGGGTGTTCATCTTTTCCAAAACTTACCGTGTTTAATCATCACACTACCAAGTCCATTCAAACATTATCTCCTCTACATATTACTGCTGCAAATGTACAGCTGTTAGAAACTTTTTTACTCTCTAAAAAAACGTACAAATGGTGATCAAAAACTGGGATTGTGATGGTTTAAAAAGAAATCCGGCTGCTTACATTTTTTTTCACTCGGGAAATACACCATTATGCTTCTTATCATGAATTCATTCAGCTTTGATGCCTTTGAAAAGTAAACTTAAAACTGTCAGATATATATAACGCAAAGCGCGAAATTAATCAACATATATTCGGCAAACATTTATTACAACGAACAATAGAGATAGAAGTCTAGTGGAAGGATTTCTATATATGACAAGACAAAAATTACTCGTTCAGTAGTTAACTCGGAATAACTTTTAATAGGGGTAAATGACTAGCCCACTTTAAAGCTTAGGTTAGAACTTCCACGATAGCTTCTCTGAAAAATTAAATTTTACACCTTTAAAATAAAAACTTTAAACGAAGCGCTGCTCAAGGTTAACCAGTTTGGAATCTTCGGCTCAAACCTTACTGATCGGAAATTTGAAGAAGGCTGTCTACAATAGCTTCACGACGACCATCACATGCGTCAATCACACTTTGAATGACTTGGCGGTCAAGGGTCGGAAACATACTCGAAATCTCTTTTATTTCCTAAAAATGACAAGAAAAATAAAGTAACGTCGCTCTAAAAAAAGAAAAATTGCTTTGCTTACCTCTTCGGTAAGTGGTTTGGGACGAGAAGCAACTTGGGGATTTCCTTGAGAGGGTACCATTCCGGTGGCGGGATTGGGTTGATTGTAGACCGGTACTGGTACACAAGCAGGGGCATAGCCAGGCATTACCATCATTTGGGTAGCCATGGGCGCTTGTCCAACAGGGACAACAGTCGAGTTCACTATTGGATAGCCGCCTGCATACGTTGGGGCCATAGTGAATCCCATAGCTCCTGGTGCAATCAGTTGTGGAGCAGCAATTGGCTGAGATAAAAAAATGTTACATTAACTGGATTCTAACGGCGAGAAGCATTAGAATTACCAGAAGCGTAAACATTAAGTGAATGGACCCTTCTTTGTTTTCGCCTTGTTTACCACTCAGTTGGAGCCACTGGTCAACGGATTCTTGACGGAAAACGGCTTCCGGAATCGGAATCTGGCCGTACGCAATCAGTTCGTCCATTGTTAAAGCGCATTCATCATAAACTTCAATACCAATGCTTTTCACTCCAGTTGGTAGATAACTATTTATAATATAAAATTAAGCCACAACTTATTGGGTGAAACGTTTTTAATAACATGCCATTGAATTCGCTTATTCCATCGTGGAGTTCTACCTCCACTTGGGCACGCGTGAGTCTCATAGATAGTGTGACCAATCCGTAAGCGAACATACGGATCCATTCGAGTAACGCCATAGTTCTTTACAAAGGAAGCCTGATTTGAAAAATGAAGAACATTGTCAGAGACTGCAAACAGTATTTTAAAATGTCATACTCACTTCAATGACAGTTATGATTAGTTGTCCAGCATAGCTCTGATTGATGTACTGAATGTTGGCCACACGCTGTTGTTGGTGCAGTTGCATGGCCAATTCCCTATCAATTCGTTCTTGATGAGATGAAGGGCTGCTTCCCATATGAAGAGAATCAGGCCTCAAAAAGTCATCAGGAAGGTTTCCAAGAACCACCTTATTAAAAAGAAGTAATAAAATGAGGAAATTAATTGTAAACAGGAAGTATACTAAGGAAAGCTAAGCACCCAGGATGCTAGCGTAATTGATCTTTCATACTACCATTTTCAGGGGAATGTAACAAATATATAACTATTTGGGTAGTCTCAAAGTGGTAGGAAATCCTATATCACCAACCGAGATTGGGTTTCAAGGCAGTTTTATAAAGAACAGTGACAGATAACTACATTCAACATGATATTAAGTTCTAGTGTCTACACACATATTTTTGTCAGCACACAAATGGCGTTAAAGATTTTGTTACAAATGACTTCGGGATCACAATGGTTGATGACTCATTTGAAATGACTCATTCTCCCGATTTGATCTGTATTGCCAATCAATCGTAGTTAAGTCCAAGGGATTTCTGTACTTCAAAAGATTGTATCGTTAAGTATATCCAAAATCACCCTATTTCGCCGATCTGCAGCTTTGGAACTTGAGGTACCATCAGGGGCACTTGCCATTTTCTAGAAGTTTAAAGACTTGTAACAAGCAGGAATTCTCTCTAATATAGATCTTGCACAAGTTCGTGTCGTCTTGCAACTAATCCAGGTTCAGGTAGGGGTAGGGGAATCGACAACACCCGACACATCAACAGATGGCGAACGCTTTGTTTATTTTATCAAAATAACCTGAATGATCATTTCTTCATTTCTTTGATCATTCCCTAATTAGAATACTTATTTTTCCTAATTAATTTTTAAGAAAAGGGAAAAAGTTAAGATTCAAAATTAAATCTGTAACAGCATTAACCAATTGAAAACTAGAGTCACTGCTACTGTGGAACAATAGCATGCCCCGCCAAGACACAAACAAATGACGCAATCACGAAATCCAAAAAGGCCATTCCGATAAGGGTTTTTACTAGAATATGTATATATAAATGGAAATGCATAAACTACTATAATTCTAAATGCATGAAAAGAAACCGCCAAGAAGTAAAATGAAATGACTTGAGGAAAGACTTGAGATGAGACAATCAATTAATAAAAGCCAATCGATTAGGTCCCGGCCCAATGTTGAGGCATTGCCCCGAGCTATTCAACATTGGCCCAGGCTTGGGCCGGGCAAAAAAAAAAATATTGGGGCAAGATCGCCCAAATTTTTGCTATCCGGGAATTCAGGAGATTCAATGTTAAATATGTAAATATTTCGGAAATTTGCTTTTAATATTCAAGAAAAGTTTGACGTATTGCTGGGTGACTTAAGCCGCGACGTTGACTTTGCGGCAATGACTTATGACTTTTACGTTTGCTTTTCAATTTACGTGTGACGTTGACGTTTTTGTTTCCGCCAAAAAAATTCCATAAGGCGTTTCGAACACTGAATTTCAACGTCATTCCACGCTTCATCTAGATGTCACACACTAATATGTGGACAATACATTAGAACGCTGGACGCGCCCATGTAGTTTCGCAATATTGGTAATAAATTTCCGCTCAAGTTTGTAAAGAAATTGACACAACACAAAAACTGACTTAAAAACTGACTCATCACTTACTTCAAACACTTTAACGACTGCAGCACATTTAAAACGACGTCGCAGTAAACTTCGCATCAATCGTTCATTGATTCTTGCTTATGAAGCTTGACAAATTCAGTCTTCCCAATGTAAGTGAGCCTCAGCTGTTATTTAACTCTTTTAAATACCTTTAAATCGCTTCGAAATTTTAGTAAGTCTTAACGAATTTGCTTCACTTTTGTTTCCTTTCTAATTTTATTTTCTATTATTTAAATAACCTAGTTGAAACGAACACTAATTGATAAAGATGCTCGTGATGATAGATTAAAGCAGCATTTACTCCAATTGTTGCAGTTTTAACTATTCCAAGGTGTTTGACGTTTCCGTCCGGCCAAAAACTCATGTGATACTTATCAGTTTGTATAGCAACATGCCCATATGGGTTGATTGTCCTCTAATTTCTCTTGTCCCACTAATTTCTCTTGTCCCTCTAATTTCTCTTGCGCGCAAGGCATTGCGTCAGTCCATGAACGCAGCGTGCAAACTATTTCACGCGACGGTCTCGTGCAGATGATCTACAATGTGACGGATGTCTTACAACTCATATTTCAGTTGTTACTTTCATTTAGTGTTTTCAGTTTTCGTATTAATCAGTTTGTAGTTTTTTTTTCTCAAATTCCTTTGGAACAGTTTGTTAGTTCTCTTATAGAATCGAATCGAAACCCACCCTCAATAAGTGTCTGTTTTACTAATTACTTTTTTTAAAGAGTTGTTTGTCCATTCAAGTTCTATTCTCGTTTTGAACGTAGTCTAAAGTATAGTGTAACTCAATGATAAAATGAGTTTGTGACTTAAGCTAGGTTCCCAGTAGTCAAACACTTGTTAACTCTCAGCTCAAGCTGCTTCACTAACTAATTTAAATTAAGTCATTCATCAGTCCATTTGCAAGGTTGCGGTGCAATAAAACCCTATGCGTTCTAGCTGGCGTTTGAAACATATTTTGTTGCCTTTCAGGTTTCTTGAGTTACTCTTGTATGGCGGGCCGTTAGTGCCACTTTTTAAACGAGAAAACGGATGTTTTAAACCGGAATTTTAAACTAAAGAAGCTGTTTTATACCGGAATTTCACGAATCAAATGTTTATTGAAGCATATTTAAGCGGGTATTTTGATTTTCAATTTAAATGCAATTTTATCGACAGTGGTTTTTTACGAGTGTTTTAAATAAACAATGATATTAACGGGTGTTTTAAATAAACAATTAATTTGATCCCAGTTGAACGAGTGATTTTTTAAATTTACGATATTTAAAATGTTTCAGAAAACTTTTTTTTACAGTTCGTTTTATAATATTGTCATGGGCATTTTGGGTCTACTCGCACACGGCGCCCTTTGTTACACGGCTTAGAAGCCAAGCCCGACGCCGACTCTCTTTTCAAGACAAGTACGTGCGTCGTGTCCGTCCTCACCGCCGGCAACAACACCTGCTCCGGCGGTGACCCAACACCACACGTTTGAATGGTGAATGGGATGGCGGCTGTAATAGTCGGCCCTTGCGGCCGTCATGTGACGTCGGAAGTATCCGTCGCTGTCCATGATTTTGAAAATCAAAAAATCACCCGTTCAACTGGGATTAAAATACGTATTTGTTTATTTAATACACCCGTTACAATCATCGTTTATTTAAAACACCCGTAAAAATCCACCGCCAATAAATTTGAATTTAAATTGAAAATCATATTGGCGGTTAAAATTTGCTTCAATAGACATTTGGTTCCTGAAATTCCGTTTTAAAACACCTTCTTTAGTTTAAAATTTCGGTTTAAAACACCCGTTTTCCATTTTAAAATTTGGCACTAACGGCCCGCCATACTCTTGTGCGTCCGTCCGAGCTCGGTTTCTGAGTTTTTAAACTAGATTGATTTCCCTCTTAACTTAAATACAGGCCTTACGATTAACCAGGGATGAACACCAATATTAGCAAGCAATTTTTTTTGGAAGATAGAAGAAAAATGTAAATAAGAACAAATTTAAGTTGCCATTTATTTCACGACTAGTTAGTTACGTGTTAGCGGAATATTATACTGTTTTTTGTGTGTTGTTTTTTTTAAGATAGTGTTTCTACAAATTCTATGGTTCCTAATGTGTACCCTAAGTGAAAACCTAAGTGAAATTTTCTTGGGCAACTAAGAAAATGACATTAGAAGGAATAATCAATTGTCTTTCCTTTACAAACATTAGGATCGACCAAAAACGGAAAAATCAATTTTGAATCTTTTGACACCTTTCCTAAAAAAACGCCAAAAACGAACGCCGACGCCGTAAAAGAAGAAAGTTTTAATTTTGGCGCTGATTTCTTGACTGGATCAATCTATCAAGGTAAGTGTAAATAAAAAACACAAAAATAAAGATAAAAAATGCCAAACAAATTCTTAAGCAAGCTCAAACGAATGTCTTCCATCTTACGTGAAAAAATGTCTTCGCTAATAAAGATAGAGTCACTTGCGCTAGGTTCCGATTCAGTTGTGAGTTGAACATGATGGAGATGGATCAACGAAACCATGCATATAGTTTTACTGATATATGTCTAGAAATGAAATATATACTTGTGAACGACCCCTTTATATAAAGACGGGTTTTCTCATATGAAAGGGAAATGCTGTGCATTAAACTCTGGGCTCTAACCTTTATAGAAGGTGATGATGTCCTCTTCAGACGTTTCAAAAGTTTGACTTTGAACCAAACGACCAAAATCCTCCCTGATAAGAAGACCGAAGGAAGTCTTTTTCCTTTGAGAATCGTATTGGGTTCTATGAAAACTTGTGGTAACGATTCCAGATAAAATTCTACGTCGATAAATCGAATCCCGTAAAAAATGTGCTATTAATTTCTTAAATTACAAATGAAATTTTAATTGATAAATGCTCTGCAATTTGCAAGGCTATTTTGGCGGGAAATGGTGAGTGACACAATAAACAAGATAAATAAATTAAGATTGATGTCATAAATATACGGATGATCTGAATGAGGAATAATTTTTTTTTTCAAAAATTTATCAACGTCCCAAGGGAAAAGCACCTTATACCTTGTCTATACTATAGCTAGGTTATTGGCTATTGGTTCGCCGAAACTGATAGGAAGGTGTGGAGTAGGAGAGATTTTTATATAACAACGTCTTCTGGTTTACAATTTACATAAGTGAATTCTTCCTTTCCCGGACACGAATTAACACACATGAGACTTTCTAGGAAATAGAAAGGGTCAACAACAAAAAATTATTAAATTTTTTTCAACGATGAAGCACTTTCTCTGATCGTGCCCTCCGCAACTGATTACTCTGTGTTTCACTTAAAGTATAGAACCAAATCAATCGTCCTTGAATCCTATTAGGCCTATTAACTTATTAAGTTTCCGACCGATAAGAGACAAGACATTTTTGAATTAAATACGAGAACTTTGGTATATCTAACGCTAGATGGCCCTGATGATTGACAGAACACGGTAAACAAAGTTGAAGGCTTGAAGCCCGTTTTGATTAAAGGAAAAGGCGGAAACATGTCATCAACGGAAAATGAGAAAATTCTGCAATTTTTACCTTTTAGTTCGGTCATTTCAAGTTCGTTCTGGCACAAACTAACGCAGATGAAAATTGATGTTTATGCCCTGAGAGATGAGCCTGTTGAAATTACTGGATACTACACAAATCAGTCCACATCATCAAGATTGCCTGCCTGCTTCAATGTTGACTACTCTTCATTTGAAAAGTATAGTAAGACTTTTTGTTGTTTACAAGTGGCTAAAATTAAATGAATCATTTTCAACAGACAAGATCAGTCTGCAAACAGTACCAATGGAGTTCTTTGTCATGGCTTATTGCAAAACACAAACACTTTTGAAGGCTTCAAGGAATTGGACAAACAAGCAGCCATCAACAAATGTGGTGAACAAATATGGAATGACATACTGAGTGGTGCAGCTTTGGAGAATCCTAGTCTACTTACACGCTTTCTTTTGTTGACCTTTGCGGTAACCAAGACACCCTATCTGATCCAATAAAAGTAGATGTAAACTTATCATTTTTCAATTTTAGGATTTGAAAAAGTATCAGTTTTACTACTGGTTTGCCTTCCCAGCATTGGTTTTCCCATCTAAAATTATATTAAGTGAAGAAACAAAAGAACTGGAACAAGTGTTGACCAAAGAAGAAGTAAATCCATAATTTTGGAAACTAGTTGAAAAAATCATCTAACACAATTAAATTTTTCTGCAGTTGTGCCAACTTCAGCAAGCGTACGACGAATTCAAAACCAGTAATGGCCAGAGCGCTTTTGTAGTTCAAAAGAATACAGATCTTGGATACAAGTGTTACCCTTTGAAGGAGCTAGCAAATATCAAAGATAACATATGGATCGGATTCTGTGACCCGTCTTCCTTACCTACTAATCCCGGATGGCCTCTAAGAAATCTTCTAGCCTTAATAGCTCATCACCATAAAGATCAGCTTACCAATCTTTCCGTTCTCTGCTGGCGTGACGGAGTACGTGACGGCCAACGGCGAGTTGGCAATAGTCTTCTTATTAAAATCAAAGATGTCGTCTTTTCCGGCGAAACCATTCCAAAATGTCTTGGTTGGGAGAAGAATGAACGCGGTAAACTCGGAGCTCGTATGGTAAACCTCAGCAATTCCATGGACCCAGAACGCCTTGCGGAATCGGCGGTTGATCTCAATCTAAAATTGATGAAATGGCGTTTATTGCCCGAGTTGAATCTGGATTCTATCCAAAACACCAAATGCTTACTTCTCGGCGCCGGAACCCTGGGCTGTTATGTTGCCAGGACGTTGATGGTAAAGTGAATTATAGCCAAAACACTTTGTTCCGTCATGAAAAATAATCGATTCGATATTTCGTAAGGCTTGGGGAGTCCGTCATATTACTTTTATGGATAACGGCCGGGTGTCTTACTCCAATCCAGTTCGCCAGTCTCTCTACGACTTTGAAAACTGCCTCAACGGAGGCCAACTGAAAGCCGAGAGCGCTGCCAACAGTTTACGAAAGATCTTTCCCGGAATGGTTGGGCGACGGGCTATCTTTTTCTAATGCAAAATACTTGTAATAACTGTTTTGATTCATCGAGTAGATCAGCCGAGGGATCGACTTGCGCATTCCAATGCCGGGCCATTACGTCACAGATGCTGAGGAAGTCGAAAAGGACGTCAAGCAGTTGGCGGATGCTATCGAAGAGCACGACGTCGTTTTCCTATTGACGGACACGCGAGAAAGTCGTTGGCTTCCCACCATGTTGTCTGCTTATCGCGGAAAGGTCAAATAACTTGTGTGAAATGACGTCAACGTCGCCGGCCAGCTCTTTAGACTCTAAAAGTACAATGTCGAATTTACAGCTGGCCATCAACGCCGCCTTGGGCTTCGACACATACTTGGTGATGCGTCATGGACAAAGAGAGCCGTGGAATCCCGGTCAAGTTCAAGTGGAAAAATCGAAAGGCGTCATGCGGGGAGCCCTGGCCGGTCGTCAGCTGGGTTGTTATTTCTGCAATGACGTTTTCGCCCCTGGGGATGTAAGTTTACGATCATTGAGTCCCAATATCGTGACGCTTCCATGACGGAATTTTCCTTTTTTCCCATTTAGTCGACCAAAGATCGAACTCTAGATCAACAATGTACAGTCACGCGACCCGGAATTTCTCTTATCGCCTCCGGTCTGGCCGTCGAATTGATGGTCTCTGTTCTCCAGCATCCTCAAAAGTTGGTTCTGTCCATTTTTACTGCCGGATCGGCCCGACAATTCAAGTCATATTATCCTCTAGGGGCGACGCCGCGGCTGAGATTTCCACAGATGCCATGACAACTGTCCAACAACACCAAGAGCCGGATAAAGGAGACAGCCCACTCGGTGTCGTGCCGCATTCAATCCGAGGTTTCCTACATCGACACCAGCAAGTGCTTCCAGCGACTGAAGCCTTTTACAACTGCACGGCTTGCTCTCCATTAGTTCTCCAACGCTACGCAGAATCTGGTTACGCTTTCTTGCTGGAAGTGTTTAATAACCCAGATTGCTTGGAACAAGTCTCCGGATTGGCAGATCTCCACAAAGACATGACTACAGCCGAGGTCTTACATCTGTGAATCAACTTTCTATAGAAAGCTTTCTCAATTAATTTTATACCTTTTTCAACAGGATTGGGATTATCCAGAGTCTGAAGAGTCGCTCGAGTAAAAAAAAAGAAACTATAATAAGTTAGTCATTAAAATTATACACACATTGTATTCCTCAAGACTGAATGCCATCACAATGTTATAACGAGATGTCGAGGAAAATGTCTCTATCGAAAAAAATCGAAAATACAAGAAAAAAATGATAGGAATTCCAACAGAAGAAAAAAGATCTCATATGGAAAGATATCTTTTTTTTTGTCACGTACAACACGAATCAACTTGAATAAGAGAAAACCACACAGCACACGCAAAGTGAATGAAAAAAAGACCTGATATCTAATAAATAAATCAAATGGAACTGCATCGTAATTATTCCTTTTTTTTTTGTTGTTGTTGTAAATTTTTCGTTTTGTTTACATCTACTGTCTCGTTTATCCTCATTTGTTACGATATTGAGTTTCAAGTAAGAAGTAGTCCCTGTCTCTGGGCTGATGATGGTAGCGGAGAGCCGGGCTGCGAATCGCTATTGGCTTCTTTCTCCTTGGTCTCGCTCTGCAATTTGAGCCAAGTCTCTCCCAAGGCTTTGGCGAAATGATCATCCACTGTTGAAAAAGAGATATCGAAAAAAACAGGAAAACGAGATGTAACGAGAGAGCGTGTTGTTGTTATTATTTTGTCATGAAAATACCAGAGAGTCCGGTGACGTTGACAGTGGAAGGCATTTTGTTTGCCGCTCCATCGCGTGATGACGATTCATTTGTGGTCGCCAAATTGGAGGTAGACGAGGTCGATGACGGCGACGATGCGAAAAGGTGAGTGTAACGCTCGCCCAGCGAGCGGCGAAAATGTTCGTCAATCACCGGATCGCACATACCTGCACAGCCAAATAATAAATCGTTTAAAAAAGATGAAGCCATAGATATACATTTATTTGTCGCTAGGGTTCCTCCGTGCGTCGAATGTCAACGAACTCAAACAGCCAGTGGACGGGTGGCCTTCGGACAACAACAAACTCTCTCTCAGTCTCTCTAGCACCAAAAGGTGTTGATGATTATCGATCGTCCAGCTGGCTGGCGCGTCCATAAGGAGCCCCGAAGAGGAGGAGCGCCATGAATGAAAAAATAAAAAAGTTCCCTAAAAACATGGACAACAGAGAGGCGCACAAAGGACCTATGGCGACCTTCATCGCTTCGAGCGCTGATTCCGTTTCCACCAGTTTTCATCCAGTTTCTTCTTCTTCCCCATCATCCTTCTCAAACTGTAAAAAAGAAAGAAAAAAGAAATCCCTACCGCCACCCTTTCTACCTGCGCCCCCCATCAACACTTTCCGAAAGGTAAAGCAAGAAGAAGAAGAAGAAGACCAACATATCGATCGGCCTTGAGGGGCAGCAACGTGAAATGGTAAACAGGAGGAGAGGGAAAAGACGCGGGACTTTTGACCCCTTTTAGGAGAGGGAAGAAGAGGAAAGAAAAAAAAAAGGTCCGCGCGCTCCTCCCAATCAGCAATTAGCATTGGCTCGGAAAATCTCATCCCCCGCTTCACTTGTATTGTTTCTTCTCAGACCGAGTCTCTCTCTCTCTCTCTCCTTTTTGGGGCCTGCGATATCAAAGTGCGATGGAGCGGAATGATCCGCCAGACAAAAGAAGAGTTTCCAATCCGTGGAGGGTGCAGCAGCGCTCGCCGAGAGTATTTTCCTTTGCATCGGAATACTGGCTGCTTGTGGATCGCTGGGCTGGCTCTCTCTCTGGGCAGACATAGACACACACGGACGGTGTATATACATTGTCTTCGTGATTCCTCCCCCCATCTCACCCCATGCGTCCACCTGTGACCTCGCCCGAGGCCATTTCATCTACCTCCGCCTCTTCGCCTCTTCGTCTTCTTCAGTGGCGCCAGCCAGGAGGGGGAAGGAATATCTTTGGACCCGTCTGTGTGTGTATGCGCGCGCCCTACTCCTCCTCCTCCTCCCAGGTAATTAAAAGTTTCACCTTCCGAGACGAGCTTTTCCTCACCCCCATATATCGCCCCTCTCTTTTGTTTCAACAAAGAGAAAAGAGAGAGAAAGAGAAGAAACAAACCTGAGGAAATGATTTCGCGGCGTTGAGGAGCACCGAGTCTCTCGCCGTCAGCTGCTGGACGGGCTCGATTCGACGACGGTGGAGGTGATCCGCTTGCCGTTCGAGGCTGAGATGCCGACGAACTGGTACTGCCGCACGGACTGGGACAGCTGGGAGCCGGGCTGGATCGCACACTCGATGCGCATGTTATGACCGACGGACGAGCAGAGGCATAATCCGGAGGACTTGGATAGCGCATCGGATAAGATGGCAAACCACCCGATCCAGATGATCCGGCTGCTGCTGGATAAGGTGGAGGTGATGCTCGACGTCCAGTGCTCATATCCAACGGCGTATCATCCGCTTCCACCGTTGCCCTCCTAATCAATTTTTCTATTTAGCTAAATTCAATTTGGATTAGAATTGAAATTTCAAAATTTACTCTTTGCGAGCCCTGGCGGCCGTCGAGAGCAGTTCATGGTGGCGTTCGTGACGTCGGCGTTCTTTCTTGGTCCGAGTTGGTAATTCCTTACTTCCGCTACTGCAATCATTCTCACCTGCACGGCTGGTCAGATCTCGATCATCTATTTGAGATAAATCCAATTGGGAAACGGTTAGATTTCAGTAATAATTGGGAAATTGGGGAAACGTTCGACAGGGTCTTGTACCATCACTATCAGACCACGGCTGCCACAAAGGCTTTGGCCTGGCGGCCGCAGCGGCCGGATTGTCATGTGGAGGAGGAACTCGACTGGGCTCGTGGCTGGCCATCGGCCCGTTCGCCCAGCAAACAGGCCTATCACGATCCCTCAAATAACTGGGATTGAAAAAACTGAGCAATTCGATGGCTGCTGACGGCGATGTCCGGCACTTGAGAGCAAAACAATCTTCGTCACGCATTGATTCAACTCGTTACTGGAATGAAGTTGTTGGCTGCACTGGCACACAACAATATAGGGCTGGCTGGCTTGGGCTAACGGGCTACAAATCACGTCATAACGACGTGCGAAATACCCAGCGTAAAGTAAATCCAATTCAGAAAAACGAGAACACACGACCCTTCTCTCGTCTTCGTCGTCTGTCGTTTCTGACGTCAACAGAAGGAAGCCTTTCTCGTTGATCGTCAGCAGTGCCCACACACAACACACACACACGAACACACGACAAACAAAAACACATACGCACGAACAAAAGACGACACACAACACAGAAGCCAACGGGTCAAGTAGTGACGTCACGGCTGGCAAAGAGGCGCAGAGAGAAAAGGCGCGGGCCGTCTCACAAGGCGCCGCATCTCGAATGCTGTGGCAACACGAAACTTCAACTACAAACACAGAGAAGACGACCAGTGCAGTCGACTGCAGCGCCGCCGCTACGCTAAGGCATCACACCACGCGGTTCCCCTCCACAGGTACGCCACCTGTCCTCCCCTTCTTTTTTTTTTTTCTTTTTTCTTTCCTCCCCTTCGTCTTCTCTTTTCTCTCCCTCCCCCCTCCAACCACCCGAAGGGGGAAGAAGAAGAAGAAGATGAAGAAAAATCATAATAATAATAATAGAAACGACGCGGGCTTTTAACTTCTATTCCCGTGATTCTTTCTCTCTTCATTTCAGATTCAACGATTTCGACAAAGTTCATTGTCTCAGTTGAGCTAATCCGGCCGTTAATTGTTGCCTTTCGTCAGTACGTTCGAAGGCCACGTGATTGGGTGTTCCAACAGGTGGCTGCCGACGACGCAACGGCCATTATGTTGCATTTTTCCTTTTTTGTGTCCATCTCTTCTTCTAACAGACGGAAAATAAAAGAAAAATAACATTTTCCTTTGATCCCTGACTCACCAAAAATAGGTTCTTGGTATGTTTTCCACTTGTTCTATTCACTAGAAAAACCTCAGACGGAAACAAACTAACATTAGCCAACTTCCTCTTGTAAATTCAAAAAAAAAAGAGGAAAAAAAAACAACAACAAAACAATGACCGCATTTCGTATCGTGTTGTGCATTGTCCGGGATACTTGGAGAAAAAAAAAGAGGAAAAGAAAAGAAACTATCGATTTTTATGGTATTCCCCTATCAGTAGTTTGAGGTCTGGCCCCATTCGTCTTTTTCGAGTTAATTTTGAAAAATTTCTCTTTCAGTGTCGGATGAGCTGGAAGTTGGATTGCCTCCTTATCTCCCGTTTGACGTCATCGAGAGGGGCTGTGCGTCCAAGGTAAAAAATGTCTTGCTGCCTACTGTTATTCGTCACAAAAGACTTGGCTTCTCACACGATCGCGCTTGTGAGTAATCGACCACCGTCAGAGCCTCGAGTCGATGCCATTAATCACCAGAACGCCATTTTCTTTTTTTTTCCTTCTCTATTTTTTTTTCTTTCTACTTTATTTTTCTCGAAATTCGACTGTCGTTTCGCCACCTAGCGGTCGAAATTACAAACTAAAGTAGCCACCTAGCGGTCGTCATTTCAACCACGTGCAGGCGGGCGCCTTATTTGAAAATGTTTTCTCTTTTTCCCTCTCCTTTTAAAAACAAAATCGCATCGTTCGTGAGGGAAATGCCTACAAGTGCTGGAATGCGCGCCGTAATCCTCGTCAACACGACGCCTAAAAGCGAAGGAGACGACGTTGCCAAACTACTAATGGTGCACGTGGGAATGTTCTCTCCGTCTCCCTATCTCTCGCTAGATAATTCGATTACAAACAAAACTTTTTTTTCGACCCTCGAAACAAACACACACACAGAGAAAAAAGGACAGTTGGAGTGGCGAGAGAGGGGGGAAAGCGAGAGGAAACGGAAACTGGGATTCATTAAATAAAGTGTAAGATGAAACCGGATCGTTCCGAGGGGGCTTTCCATCCGGCCGGCTGGTGAGGAAAAACACATTTTCATAGATATATTTTTCTCTACTACGGCTGGTAGTACTTTTAATAGTCTGTAAATAGTCAACATATGGAGAGAATAAGAGAAAAAAGAGATCGGGCAGATGGGCGCACAAGGGCGACGAGACCAAAAGGGGGCCATTGAAACGGACGACTAGTGTGAAGGGGGGAATGAAAATAAAAAAAAAGGGGAGCAAGAACTGTGTGAAGGGAACTGGGCCGGTCGATATTTTCGTATACAGCAGCTGTAGCAAGGTTGTTACTACACAACACCCCCCTACAAACCGCCTCTGATTATCGCCGGCGACCATTGGGCAATCGAATATACATACAAGAAACCTTACATGTCCGATTCGGTGTGAGACATTCCTCAGAAACAACTTTCTGCCGTTTCTGTTCAACTCGGCAGCAATGGGAAAAAAAAAGTGACTTTCTTTATGGCTGGAGGGCACGGAACGCGCGCCACCAACCCAATAACATTGACATTCCTGACATTTTGTTCCGCCGTGAGCGCACACAATACAACAAAAAGGAAGAACAACTTTTGCAGCAGCAGCAGCTACCAGCTATATACAGTCAGCTACTTCTCTTTTTTTCTTTCGTGTTCACCGCGTTGCGACCGTCTTTCTTCACCTGGTCTGACCGCATTCCGATCGTCTCGAAAATGTGGTCAGACGACGATTGGCAACGGAAAACGTTTGTAGAGAGAGAGAGAGAGATAGTAATTGATTACCTTTTTGCTTGTTGGACGATTTGTGAAGTTGGTCGTGAATGAGCGTCGCGGCTCTCGACAGCACGTCTAACGGCGTCTCCATTGCGGCGTCGACTGTGTGGGGGGGACGTAATGCTCACGACGACAACAGCGCAGGCTCTCCAACGTTGAAGGGGGTTTTTGATATCAATCGATTTTGCTGTGTGTATTGCGCGCACCGAAACACAGTGAAATGTTTTTCTCTCAAAGAGGAGACCGTCGACACGAAACAAAACCAAATCAATGCAGCACGTATCGACACGACAAGGACGAAGAGACTCGACGTACTCGGCAATCTGCACACGAATGAGAAAGTCAACTGTGTGCGTCGGAATTCCAAGTCTGACTTAGTTTTTTTGTCAGCTCGCCCGGCTGCTCTCTAGCTCTCTCTCTCTGCCAGTGAGGCTAAGAACCGGCCAAGAATTTCAGAAGGTACCGCCTCTTCCCCCTCTCTTTTCACAGGGGAACCACTCCCACTATACCAACTGCTGCATACACACGCTCCCGGGGTCTCGACTCTTTTTCTTTTTCTTTTTGGAAGAGCTGAACAGCTGATTGTCTTTCGGCACACGAAATAACTCGGTCGACTCTAGTGCCCTCTCCTTTTCTTCAGAGGACGAACTCACGAACATGTAACAACATTCCATTCGGTCAATGTGTTTTTTCTTTTTTGTTGGGTAATAGAAATGGTGGAGGTTTCTCTCCAAAACTGGTCAAAACCCGTAGAGAGAGAGACGAGAGAAAAAAAGAACCGAAAATGGCCTTTAGGCTGCGATGATCGATCGACGCCCACCTCTTTTCCTCCTCTTTAATAAGCTTTTCCCTCCATTTTGTGTGTGTTTCCTTCCTTTTTTCTCGTCGACGGGATCATACGGGTCGAAGTTGTTGAGTGCCGTCTGCTGGTGTCGCGGTGTCGCCATCGTGCGGTTGGAATGTCAACACGTCACGTGGTTTCCATTCCATCTTGTTCGATTGGTGCGACTCGTTGCGCGCTTCGACTCGTGGCTCCGCCCCCCTTCGACGAACGACATTCCACTTCATCGACACGCAGAGAAACGCGAAAAAGAAGAGAACTAGAAAAGTTAAGAGAGTTCGTCGTTCGTGTCTTCTTTCTGAGCCGCAGCACAAAGTCCTGATGATCTGACAGAAGGCCATATAGTTCACGCTTTCTCTTCTGCTGCAGTATCTAACAACCCTGCTGGCCTTTTTGTTGTATCACGACGTGGGTCACGATCATTTTCCAAGTCAGCCGCGTGGGAAGCCAATGAGCTTCAACAGCATTCCTATCCACCCAACAACAACAATACATAAATTCTTTTTTTCCCTCCGAGCCGAGAAAAAAAATCATTTCCAACATTCCAGCTGTAACTCTTTTTGAAATGTTTTCTTTTTTCTTCTTCCTTCGGTCGGCCGAGTCAGCTGATAGGGTCCCGTCATCTCGTTCTTGATTTGGAGCGGCGCCAAGAGATTAGCTCCGAAAGAAAAGGAGGAAACGAGAGTGGGAAAGAGGAAATAGAAAGAAAAATAGACACGGCAGACTAAATAGTTTGGCAGCACATCACCGACATCTTACGATCATAGATACATAAAAGCGCAACACGCCCGAGTCAGTGCGCGTAAACAAGCCGATCCTGCAGGGCAGCAGGTTGACGACATCCCGCGACGCTTTGAAGACTCGAAAAAAGAAAGATGGCCGCTACTACTGCTGCTGCTGCAGGTCGATCGTTATTTCGAATGCGGCAGTACGACTGCGTCGGCTTTGACATGGTAGTAGTAGACAGTAGATATATTCTTTAATTCAATGGCATCATCCATTTGTAACGAGCCCTCCTTTTCTCTCTCCCCATTGGCGTATGATGTAGGATCATACTTTATGTCGCTATCGACTGCCAGCATTTCTAGAAATGGTACGACCTTTTGTTATTGACATCGGAGAGTAGTACGCCGTGAATTATTGTTATTTTGTTTGTTTCAGGAATATCAAGCTCTGGCAGATTATTTGATAGACAAAAAAGGTTACGACGCCCGTCTCAAGAGACCCCTAGCGGAAGACGTCGATTTCTTGCACAAAGGACTCGTCATGGATGTCGAACGGGGGAATTTCGTCAAACTGTCGGCCAAAGGGGACGTTTTGAGAGCTAGCCACGGGACGAGACCTATGACGGCCGCCGAAATAACCGCTAACTACGGGCCTCAACGTTCCAACGAGTCGCTCAAGCAGTTGGCAGACGACCCGATCGAGGCTACCGAAGGCCATCTCCACCGCAAATATCGACCGTTCAAAGATTATTTCGATTTACCTGCCGCCCTCATGTCCGCCCGCATCGTCGACCTCCTCGATTTTCGCAACGACAACAAACCGCTTGACAAGTACAGCTTTTGGCGGGATGTCCTCTGCGGGCTCGTCGACATGTTCAGCAGGTGACAGTCTTCTTCATTTATTTTTGCTGTTGTTGTTGCTGTCGAGACTAATAGCTATGTTCAATTACGATTAAAGGGATAATTTAAAAGTCAACGCCGGAGGCTACTACCCGCAGATGCGACTCAACCCGGAACTTTACCTGCGTCCGTGCGGAGATCGTCTCAAGAAATGGTTAACAGAACTGAAAAAGAGGCAGGTGACCTACCTGATCAGCGGATCGGATCCGGATTATGTGGAATGGGTCGCTGGTTATTGCCTTGGGAACGACTGGAAAAACTATTTCGATTACATCGTCTGCGCCAGTAAGAAACCCGGATTCTTCAGTGGGAAACGGCCGTTCCGCCGGTGGAATCATCATCTCGCTAATTCCCAAGCAAGTGTCGAAGATGAAGATATCGACATTGACGACGATTTAGCCGCCAACGCGTCCACCATCTACGTTCACGGCAATTGGAATCAGCTCAAATGTTCCATGGCCGAGTACTGCGGCGTCGATCATCCAAAGTGCCTCTATTTCGGCGATCATTTGATCCAGGACGTCCTGGCCGCCGATTTAAGTCGATTAGATGTTGTGGCCATGGTCGAAGAGCTCGCGGCTGAGAATCATAAAGGATCAGACGTTGCCCTTCTCCATTCGAAAAGATGGGGATCGTTTTTCTACGACCAAGGCCTTTTCAATTGTTCAGAAACAACAAACGGCCCGGCCGGGATGATGAACACACTTTGGGCCAACCTGGTTGGCAAACACGCACGGCTTTGTATTTCATACATGGAAGAGCTGTGCGATTATCCAGCCGACCACGGATTTACCTTCGCTCAAAACGGACACCAAAAGTTCCTCGGATTCCTACCCAGTCTTCCTTCTCTTTGTCTGAATTAATGTGTGAACCAATTAGTGCATTGGAATGTTAATAAAAACCTCGTTGTGCCGCCACATTGCCGTGAAAAATGTCGTAACTACTAACGGTTTATGGAAATCAATCTAAATTGCCCCAAATTAGAACGACGGAATTTCGTGCCGGTCGAGATTCGTCATGAGAAAAGTTTTTTTTTTTTTTTTGCCCCGAAAATATTTAAAGAAATCCAAAGGTCGACGTTCAAACGAGTCGTGAGCTCGTGACCGAGACGGCGTGATGAATTACTCATGCGCTGCTTTGAGCTGTTTCGCCCAGTAAGGTGATAATTCAAAAGACATGATAAACGTAGTAGTACGCAGCGCTTTCGGGTGGTTTTTCTCGTTGGGAATATTTCCGATGAAATGTGAGTCATTATTATTCGAGGCGGTAACCTGCACGAATGTAAACATTAACTATGAACTCACCTTATCCATCAATCCGGTGCGTCAGTCGTTTCCGCTTCCGAGGACACGAAGTTAGATCCATTAGCTATGATACGTATAATATCATTATGATGATAACGCATCATTTAGAAATGGATCTAGCTAAAACAAAGAAGATACTAACTTTGAGGGGAAAAGCAAAATAGACCTTGGTAGACTTGTGGGTGGCGTAATAAACATTGTCAGAAATATTGCACAATTGTTTGTTAAGTACAACGTACTGTGTCATCCTTGAAGTAGCCATCAGTATGTACCCAAAGCTTACAAAAACATTATTGTGAAACCAGAAAAAGTTACCAGAGCAGACTGTCGTCACTGAAAGAGACCCGGAGGATATTATTGCCGTTGCTAGATACTTTAATGCTGCTAATTACTTGCTTTTTGTTTTGTTGCAAACCTACCCATTTAAAGCATTTCGAAACCGAAACAAACTATCTTTGGAGATTTATAAATAAAAAAACTAGATGCTTTTTGAATTTTTCGGGAAACTGGAACTGACGTAAGCGACATCTAAGTTGGTTCGGGAGAAATAAACAAAAAAGCCATCTAGCACCTTTCCCAGTAACCAAAAACGACTGAAGCCATTCAAAAATCAAAAAATAGTAAATCCAACGAACTGTAAAGCTACGACAAATTTGGTGTGGAAACCTTTCAAAAATAAACTAAAAAGTTTGGAATGATATCGATAGTTTATTGAAATGAAATGAAGCAGACGACGACAAACAACGTGTTGAAAACAAAAAGTGACAAGGACACGTGAGCGGCACCGGGACAACTGCTGGACAGGAGGAAAGGATAAAAGAAGTCGCGTGGTAACTGGATTTTCCATCGAGGTGGTTGCGGAAGAATCATGAACGTCGGAGAGTCCGTCATGACGAAAGAAACCGTTTGGCTCAGTAGCAAAGAGCACGTGGCCGATTCCATGCAGTACGGTCCTTCTTCTAAGGATCGAAGCTGCAATCCAGCCCCTAATAACTTGTTTTGCGGTTGATCATACGATCCCGTTTTTGTGTAAATAATCACCAACTCGGCCCGGATGTTGGAACCGAGACACTCCAAATCTGACCGGATTTCTATGGGTATCCAGAATCCTGGCGTCGTCTCGTTCAACTCGACATTACCAAAAGCACCCAGACGCAATTCGCTAAACTCGGGCCCCCAAAAAGATTCCAAAATGAATTTCCTCCAATTAGAGCACCAAACTGTTCTATTATCTACTCTGAATCCATTTACTTGGACAGTTTGGTAACTATCTTCGCCAAATCGGATTAATCTAGATTTGGTCGTTCTGGGAAAGAGACGCAGGGATCTGAACTCTCCTTCTGTATTCGACGTATTCAATTTGGCTGTCACTATTGGTTTTCCTTTCAGGTACCCGGGATTCCCCGATTTCATCCGCGTCAGCTGATTGCCACTCGGCCGTTCGGCTAATGAGTGATACGTCGTTTCGAACCGGACCGGTCCCGAACCTTTCGTCGTGTATAGTAAATCGGCCAATACGAATCGGATGCCTTCGGTTCCGTTGAAGCCAATGCGTAACGTCACAGCCTCTAGAGCATTATGGCAACTCGCTTTTGGTGCTTTGATATCCGTTCTACATTCTAACTCTGTTTCGCAGATTCTCACCACGACCGGGGCTAGCTTTTCCATGTCGCCCCATCGGACGCTAGAGTTACCGCTCGAATGCGTTGAATAGAATGGAAGCCGGAAAACGGTCAAATTGGTCAGCCATTCTTCAATGTCAATTGTCGGGTTACACCGGTCTCCCGGCAAATTGCACTCATAACTATCTGACTGTAGAAAACCAACCGTTTTGGCGATATTGCACGATGCACTGTTGAGCGAACGAGGTAATTCTGAAATGCAAAACAAAATTAAGTTGAGTTCTACTTGATTGCCTTGAAAAATTGATTACTTAGCACGTTTATGGTCCCGTTGATATGCAGCGTGAAAATAGGGGACCCTTCTTTGTAAAAAGGCTGATAGATCCATTTTTCCATTCCAGTTGGTGGCCTATCGTTCCACCTGTTGGACAATTTTGGCAATATGTGCTGGAAAAGCTCTTCTTCGGTAACGGGCGATTTCTCTTCATACATCCGCCGTTTGGGCACGTTATCCGTTACAATGCAAAACATTCCACTGTGAGGGTTCCATTCAGTCCGGAATTCTGGCGTGTTATTCCAGACCACGCCATAACGATTGGGGTCCGGAGAGCAATAATGTCGTTCGAAGTACGAGCTGGGTGGTAACCAGCAATGATTGAAAAGACGGTGGTCATCCGGGCCGCAGTCTGGATCGCAACAGCAGTTGACGTCACATTGTCCAGCCATCAAATCACAAGTACAGAAAAGATCATAGTCCATTCGGACGGAATTCGGAATCAACTCCGGAATAGCTGTTGTTGATGGGGTCGATTCGGTAGTTATTGGCTCTGTGCTGGGAGTGATATCGGGAGATAGAGTAGTTGCATTCTCCGGAGAAATAGTTGGTGTGCTCGTCGATTCGGAAGAAGTGACTGGCTCGGAAGTGGATTGGGTAGTTGAAGCCGTCGAACTGATATTGGGTGGACTAGTCGTTTTAGCTGGGGACTGTGTGGGAAAAGGCCATTGGGCAAAAGTTTTGGGTATGAGCAAAAGTTGAAAGATGAGCCCAATATACATCAACTTGTTGGCCATTTCAATATTCGATTCCAAACTTTTTGAAATCTCGGAAAATCAATCCAATTTCCAAGTGAACCTGACCAGTTGCTACCGTCCTCAACTGAAATCGATCGGCACCACTGTGAATTCGCTCGGAATCGGCCAATTCTACTCCACCGCCGATGAAATGGCGCATCAACTCTTCGGTGAAAGTACCTGTTTAGCAGAAGTTGTCATTACCTTCAAGTTAGTTACATTAATCTCTTCTTATTCGTACCCAGGGGTCTCCAAGCTGGTGCGTCAATGAAATGGATACCGGGTCGTGTAGGGACAGAAGCCGAAGCGTAACCGATTAGATTCGTTCGTGAGTAAGCGTCCAGATGGTAGATCTGCAAATGGATTTGCGGCCAGCCCTGTAGACCTCGAGTGGCCCAATGGACGTCCAGCGGATGATTCCAGGTGCTAACTAAACCAATTTGTGGAGTATCTAGTTGTGTCTGACCTTCTGTGGCGCCTTCTAGAACGCGCCAATTCTCTCCTGAGATATGGCACTGGATTATTACGATGTAACAGCTGCGAGGGCTGTACAGTGGGATCGATAAAAGAAATTGATTTACTGTACCTGATGACAAATGCCAGCGACAACAAATAGATTTCTCGGCAAATTCAGTTCCGCCGATGATTTGGCCTATTAAATGAAGTTCAGCCATATCCCTTTTACGTCGGAAGAGAAACGCTTTTCAAAAGCCAAACAAAAGGTTGCTATGGTGCGTTCCCATAGTAACGCTAAGCTGAAAGCTTCAAAAAGTCGTCTGCTTGTATGTTATTTATTGTCAAATTTTGAATTCTAGTCGTGAAACAAGCTCTAGAATTTCCGCGGTTCTCTTCTTTCACGGAAGGAACTTAATTTCGCTTGATAGTTTTAAATTTGTAACATATCACTTGGATTCTCGCTCTCTTATATTGCGGGCATAGTGTTTGACAGTTCACAAACGTTTTTTTTTGCATGAACTACTATCTAGATTTCTCGTCCAGAGTCAGACACTTGTTATTGAATTTGGCCCGTGTTTGGTTTAGTAAATTTTTTAATCCTTAATTTCATCAAAGTTTTTCCCTACGTCTTTTCGACGTTATATAACTGCTGAGGAGCTGATTGAAGCCAGTTTGGAGACACACTGTAAGTAGGAAATGAAATATTTAATTACATGGACCTTGTACATTTTTATGATGAGATTGGAAAATTTATTGTAGATGATATTGGCACTACTGTTGATTTTCAAGTTCTAAATTTGTCATTCATTGAGAGAAAGTAGGTAACCAACCTTTTGAGTCATGTAGCAACCACGTTTGAGTTTCCCCATGTTTGTTAACTTGTATGGCTTTCTAAACAAAAGGTATTCACAATTTTGCACTGGCTATTTAAAATTATTCCAAAGTCTTATAATTATTAAGTAGTAAGCAACTTTAAGGATCGATTCGGCATAATTTACTGTCGGTATGTCTTCATAAAAACTAAATCGTAAAAAAAAAGTCTTGACCCGAAGGCAGGCACTTGTCCTAAACTCTTACTATCTATAAATGTGAAATCTGTTTGATGAGTCTAAATTCTGAATGGACTCAATGGGCAGAAGGACCAGCATAGTGTATAGACTGCAAGCTCAAATTCATTTGCCGAGTGTTGTGCTGCATAGTAAATTTGTTGTCCAAGAATGGTCGTGATGAATCGCACGTATCGCCGTGCTGCGCAAACCATCGACTTTAACGAATTGCGGGGCAATAGAAAACTGGATCGATTCACAGCTTTCAGTCTCCCCTCAAGCAACTAGTTGTGGGCGTGCTAGACTGCCGATGAATGAACATGAGATCACCTTGGGCTTTTAGCGCTCGAGCTTGCTGATCCTCACACAGCGAAGCAATCGATCCGATGAAATTGACAAAGTAAATGGATTCTCATTAAGGATTCATCAGGAGCATGGTCGATTAATTTCTTCTTGTTAAAAGTCGGACTCAGTGGTGCGTTGTCCCGCTTCTCGATAAAGGAGCTTTTTATCAGACTGCTATTTCTCTCGTGATGAAAAGAATGGCGTAGGATGAAAGAAAGGGATCAGAAACATCATGGTATACGTGACTGATGTACGTCACTCGTCGCTTTCCTTCGGGACGTTCACCCATGCTAGATTTGATTTTGCACAACACAAGATGATGACGACAATGGCAACTAACCGTCGTTTTCGGTTCCCCCAAAGCGACCTGAACTGATTCTCCTTTGATTTGTTTTTCTTTTCTCAGGTGAATAACTCGAGTTTACATTGGGCGCTTTCCATTTAAACTGGATCATCTGAGAAGAGGTGATTGATCGATTCTTACGTAAGCTGCGCGCCCTGGGCAACCCGGCATGAATCGGAGAATTGTTGCTTCTCGTCACGTTAGACGTATATAGAGACGGTGGGTGGGCGCATAAGCGGCTCAGTTCCCCTTCAGTATTCTTAGCGGCAACAGCATCACCTCAGTAGCGACTGAACGCCGAAAAACTGCACAGCGTTTTCAACAGGAGAACTGAGCTGGAAGTAGGTACAATAATAAATCATTTTTATGATGACGTTAGTTAGCTATCGAACTAGAAAACCTATCACCCTTTCAGGCTAGATGACCGTTTATTACTTTTTACTTTTATCTCTAGACCATTCGACCCGCAACTAATATGGAAGCTATTAAAAGTATCAAGTCTTCAAAGGGAGCCGCCGCAACCAACGGAGACGACCCGGAGTGCAAAGCCATCACTAATGGACTACGGACAATCGGTCAGCTCATTGAATTATTGTCTTCTTTGTCGATGCACCTTCTGACCTCCCTCCTTAAGTAGGTTGATTGAATGACTGGAGCAGGTTTTTTCGCTTAGTAGAGACCCTATAACCCGTAGAATGTGAATGAAACTCGAATTGGCGAAGACTTTCTCAATCGAATTTATTTAGAACGATTGAAAGTGGCACAAACAGCGAGTCTTAACCTCCTCGGGACTCAACTGTTGCGCATGCAAAGCGCAACAAGACATAACCCATTTCGATCTGCACAAAAAAAAATCGGGGAAGGGGGCTTTCTGAGGCAATCGTGATAGACAGAAGTACTTTGTCCCGTGCTCGATATTCTATCCCTTTTGTTTCCTTGCTACATCCGAGACGGGCCTCTAGCGATCGATATAGATCGAGGATGATGGCACGTACGAAAAAAGAAAAGAAAGCTTCAGAGAATCAGATTGCAGAAAGAAAAAAGACTACTGGTTCGTGATCACGCCCCTATTCAGTGTGATAAAGAAGCGCAGCCAAGATGAATATTACACGACCTTTAGGGGATTCAGTCGCCACATGCTATTAACTTTCCAATTACCGTTCATCATAGCTTCTCTCGGCAGAAATGTCTTGAGAACATCGTAACTTTTCATCCTCTCATTTTCTAATTAACACAGTCCTGGAATAATTCATTTATCTTTACTTAAAAACGGGTTTCAATTTCCTTTTTTCCAATTTGTTCATGTTAAATGGTTTCTCAATTCTTCTTTAAATCATTAAAATTTGTAATTACAATAAGTCTGTATATATTTTTCTCTTAGATATCGACAGTATACGGCGCTCGCCGCGATTGAATCGCGAAGATATGCTACCGAGCATGATTGACTCCTATCGTTCCTTGCTGTCCGATGTTGGAGAAGATCCATGTCGTCAAGGACTGCTGAAGACGCCGGAAAGGGCTGCAAAAGCTTTCCTGTTCTTCACAAAAGGATACGAACAAACGTTAGAAGGTTAATAATTATAACCTGCTATCGATCCTGCGAATATCATTTTAAGAGCTATGCGCCCTATCCCGGGAAACCTCTATCCCCTTATACCCGCTTAACAAAATGACCGGCTTTTGATAGCCATGACAGCCCTCAAAGGCATTCCTCTCAGTTGCTTTGTTGTCCTTTCCCCATGTCGTCCCTCGTAACAACCACATCAGCTTTTAAAGTCTTGCAGTTTATCTTTCTTATCGAACACCAACTTTTCTTGTCGATTTAATCTGAGCAGCCTAAAGAAACAACTTGCGACTTTCTGTTTTGGCCGATTGGGCTCCCTTTTTCTTGACTTTTGGCCTTCCCAGAAAGAAGACTCTGATTGTATGGTAGGATTGCCTCTTTTCTGTCCGTCTCGTCGGAAAAGAATCTCAAGTCTTTTGTATTGCTTGGGCGTTGCGTACAACTTTCTACTCACGAGACTACTATACTGACTCGACGATCGATATCGTGCTCTAGAAGGATAAACCACGCAGTTAGAGAATTGTCCCGTTTCGCGTGTCATTTACTAGAATCCTTTCTTTCCCTTCTTCGTTATTTTCTCCCCATTTGGTGGAGCTTCTTTCATCATTTTTAATACTCGTTCCGTGCTGTCGTCTAAATCTTTCGGGATCGCCTGTTAGCCTTATTGACCTACTGTTATTTTTCTTTCATTCTATTTTAGAGGTGCTTAACGATGCCATTTTCGATGAAAATCACGACGAAATGGTCGTGGTTAAAGATATTGAAATGTTCTCTATGTGTGAACACCATCTGGTGCCATTTATTGGTAAAGTCTCCATCGGTTATTTACCAAACGGCAAAGTTCTCGGGTTGTCGAAATTGGCCAGGTTTGCTAGATTTACCAAATACTTCAAAGAGCTGGAATGAAACATAACTTACATTTGTACCATGCAGGATTGTGGAAATTTACAGCCGTCGCCTACAAGTCCAAGAAAGATTGACAAAACAAATTGCGCTGGCCGTTTGCGAGGCAGTAGAACCTCACGGAGTCGGCGTCGTAGTCGAAGCGACGTAAGTTGAACATACTGTGGACCAAACTGGTTTTAAGTCTTATAAAAGTCTCTAATGAATTTTTGTGTGTGTGCTCTACAGCCATATGTGCATGGTCATGCGTGGCGTGCAGAAAATCAACGCCAAGACTGTCACTTCGGCCATGTTGGGTGGTTTCCGCGATGATTCGAAGACCCGTGAGGAGTTCCTGACGTTCGTTCGCACTCCTTGACCTCGGTTCACTCCTGCTAGTAGGCCTAATGGTTCATATCGAAACAGTTCCAAAACACGACACCATCAACACATTAACCGACTGACATCATCACCCGCTGCGATCATTTATAGTAATCATTCCCCACAACTTCAGCACTGCCTGAAGGACGTTTCAAATACTTGCTTGTCTCTGTTGTTGCAGTGACCAAGAACCTGCCTGAAGAAGGATATGTACGAAGTAGTAGTCTTTTGTTACCATGGGGACCACCAGCATCAATCATTACAATAAAAAAATACTCTTATATGGCAAATACTATCTATCTGTCAAAGATTGCGCTTTGTTTGTTGTTTGACGTGTTTTTTACGTATAAAACATATCGTTCCATTAGTTCAATTATTGTGCGTTATTGTATGTGGGTGTGACTTTAATTTTTATCTCGACAGCATTGATCAAATGCGTGAATGTGAAAATTTAATAGATCCAAATTGCTATCCCTATCTTCAGTATTATCATTTTATTTAAATGTAATAAATTTGATTCGCTCTATAAAGATGTAATAAATTTGATTCGCTCTATAAAGATCGAAACCTGAATAAATTTTTCTTTTTAGCAAGAATTTTTTCGGAAGTATCGCACCGTCCACGTCCTAATGAAATATTATTGTAATCATTCATTTGATTATGATGGACAAACGATTGTTCACTGATTCGAACAAGATCTAAAGCAGATTGGTAAAATAATGACGGGCGGGAAACTATTAGGGCCTGATTAGGGCATGAAAAGAAAAAGAAAACAAGGATTTTCGTAGCCCATCTATCGGTCGCGTTGAGAATGAGATCTCGTTAAACAGCTGACTGGGCTTGGACTTGGACTGTCAAGTGTCAAAGTCATTGGTTGCAAAACAGATAATCTTCTCATCGATGTTCTGCGCCATTGATTTGTTAACTTCATAACAGTATTGAAGCAGTATCTCGACCAGTTTTGATAAGTCGGTGACTCAGTCTTTGGTAGCTTTACTGTTAGTGGAAAATGGCGAATCCAAATTACGGAAATTTCTCCTCCTACCAAGCCGGCCGTGAAGGCGATTTCTCAAAATTGTCTCAACAAATTGGAACAAACATTCAAAAAATTTCTCAGAATGGTAAATCTGCTGTTTTGATGGTGGGGTGAAGCAATCTGTAATGTTTCTTGTTCTATTTTGTTGTTTTTGTTACTGTGTCCTGCCATTACTTTAGCATCATCTATGCAACGGATAGTTGTTCAACTGGGTACTCCAGCTGACAACCAACAACTTAGAAACCAATTGTATGTTACATATCCTATTAAATTGTACACATCTTAAATTTATTTTCTTTAAATAAATTTCATTATTTCTATTCAGACATCAGATTCAACACTATACTGGGCAGTTGGCCAAAGACACTAGCAAATCATTGAAAGATTTGGCTTCTATATCATTACCAGCATCTGAACAGGTATAATCTAATAAAGAGTCAAACTCTTTTTTTCAAATCATCATTTTCTATAAATGTTTTGTTGTCTGCAGAGAGTTCTAAAACTACAACGGGAAAGACTTTTGAATGATTTTACAGCAGCATTAAATAGCTTCCAAACTCTTCAACGTGAAGCTGCTCAGCGCGAGAAAGATGAAGTATTTACTCTAACGCATTAAAAATGAATCAACTTTTACAAATCATTCAAAACGATTCTCAGGTCAAACGAGTTCGTACTGCCTCTGCTCTTGGTCCCCCCGAAAGCTCTAGAGAAGCCCTTGTTGTGCTTGATGAGACCAAATCTCAGCATTTTCAGTCATCACAGCAACGCCAGATGCAAATGCAAGAAGAAGAGGTCGATGTTCAAGCGCTTGTGGAACGCGAAAGAGCCATTCGCCAGTTAGAGGTATGCTAATAAGGAAAAAATTCATACTTTCAAAGAGTAAAACAATGATCGTTTTAGTCCGATATCGTTGACGTCAACACCATCTTCAAAGAATTAGCTACCATGGTTCATGAACAAGGAGAAATGGTTGATAGTATTGAAGCTAATGTGGAAACAGCCCAAATGCGTGTGGAAGAAGGCACCAGTCAGTTGGCTACTGCTGCATCCTACCAGGTAATTTCACCGCGAAATATATATTTTAGAATACATTTTTCTGTTATTCTAACATACGGTTTCATTTCCAGACGAGAATACGGCGGAGAAAATGTATTATAGCTATCATCGCAGTTATCGTAGCCATCATAGTTATTGGTATAATTGTCTGGCAATCGCGCTAAAACAAGCCATTTTATCGTGACGCTCTTTGCCCTCCCCCTGGTTAAATCTAACAATCATAATTAAGAATTTAAAGTGTGCGCGAGTGACCACTGTCACAACTGTTCCACCCAGTCATTCATCAGCTCATTTAATTCCCGATAAATGTATTATAAAATCTGATAATATGGGTGAGAAGGCTATTTTCTGTTATTTCCGTCGAGTTCCTTCATATATTGTACCGTATTATTCCTGGTAGAATTCTAACGAATTATTATTAGATGTGAAACAGTTGTGTTTGCAAACCACCAGTCGAAATACACATACCCATCACATCTTGGCCCGACTATTATAGTAAAAGTTTGTAAACCGCCAAAGTGGACGTATTTGAGGTTAATTTACGGCCATTTAATAATTATGAATAAGGGACTCTATTTACAGAACTATTTATAGATAATCATGAATACTTATGAATACTTTGATAGATGCAAAAATTGTCAAGTAGTCAGCCATTGAAACATCAATTCAAATGAACATGCGTCACGCTTTCTAGTGGATATTGAGATATTTAAGTTAGAATTTTAAAATCTGTTTTGCATAGTGTGCAGTTTTTCGGAAACTGTTGTTTTGGGAACATTTTTTAAAGCGACTGCAGTTTACAAAAGCAGCTACTGATTATCACCAAAACATTAAAATTAAGATGAAAAGGGGGCAGTGCGGGGCAGTGGATCGAATAGCAGTGTTGCCCGGAATTTGCTCTGAATACGCCATTGGAAATTGCCTGGCAAGTTTATGAAAGCAGATGACACACTTGCTGTTAAGTGTTAACCTGTCAGACAGTTGTTTTGGTGATGCAAGAAGGCGAAGACCAGGATTTCGCTTTACTGTGTGTGTGGTTACTAGTTACAATCTAGGTCAGTGAAAGGGATACCTTTACACTATGAGTGAATGAGTGAGCTGTTTGATCAATAGAATCCGCGTTGTTGGAGACTCCAACAGTCGCATTTAGTTTTATTTACTCGTCCTCAAAATAATAAGAAAACATGGATTCAGAGCCGATCCCAGTAAGTTTTGCTCAAATGGAAAAAGATCTCTATACTGCTCTTGAGCTTGACACTCGAAGTCAGGTAGAAAATGACGCAAAACTAAGAGCTGTTTCTCAAAGGGTATCATATGATGAGTTCAGGTAAAAAATCTACCTTGTTAAATGTAAAATTAAAGAAGCTAATGATATATAACTGTTTTGATAGGGACATTGTGCGAGGAGCTCATCTTAAACCCGTTGCAAGTGGCTCACTGTCTACGAATAAAACCCCAAAAGGGAGAATATGGAACAATATAGCCCTAAGCAAGAAGACTCATGAAATAGACTCATTTGAATTGAGAAAACCCATCCAATCCAACAGCTATAGTCAATTACCCATCTCAGCTCAATTTCTGAATTCCTGGCAGCAGTCAGACCCTAAATCTAGGCTGTCAATTCTATACAAAATGGGACCAGCAGGTTTGAACAATATATTCACAATTGACATGCCCACTGCTCTCTTGGGAGAGATTTTTGAAGCCCTCTTGTGCTTCAGTCCCACTACAGATGTTGTAGCTGTAATTAAGCTGATGGAAGCTCTTACAAAAATTAAGCGTTTTAACCTGATTGTACATTTTCTCAATACAAGTGAGAGAGCAGCTTGCCAACAGTTGATCCACAAGCTTTTAGCTAGTCTTGTTCAAAGAGAACAAGATCTTGCAGAAGCAGGGATTACTGAATGGACTATTCAAGAACTAGGCAAAAGATTTTTAGTGAAGGTTTAAAAGGATCAAGTGTTGACTTGCTATGTAATTCTAATTGTTCCTGAATTTGTTAATCTCCAAAGAAGTCATTTCCAAAGAGCCAGTATGTTTCCATACATAATCATATGAGAAAAAATAGGAGTGACTTTATCAAACTACACAAAAGAACACCATATCACCTCCAGTAATTTGTTGTCACACTTTCACGTGTTGTTTTCTTGCTCATTTACCCAACTGCCACCTGTCTGGCTCTGGTTGTCACTCAATTTATATCCATCAGGACTTGCAAAGAGGGAGCAGTAGTCCTCATGGACTCAAATCTTGACATTACTCAAGAAAAGATTTATGCTCATTTCAGTTTGTCACTTATTTTAATGCCTTCATCTATTAGTATAGCTTATTATTATATGCAACATGTTTGATGATAACTTTTCATTACACACCAAATACCAGACAATTGATTTTATTATTTTTTTATTGACAAACACCTGACCACACAAATATTTATCCAGGACTTTAAACAGGACAAAACATTAGCAAGAAAGATGAATATAAACAAGCTGTTGCTGTTTTCTTCTCATCTTGAAAACTGGCATGGTGGGGTAGTTTGCACGGGACATGATGAATTTTGGGTGTCTTCCACTCAACACTTTTAAAAACCGTGAACTTTGAGCTGTTCTGGCTTGGCCAACCCAGTCTTTGTCAACCATTGACAGATGTTTTCTCGTTGATCTCCCTGTAGTTGGAGAACCTCACCATACTCTGGGTGTTCAACTACAGTTCCGTTGCAAGCAAATTCCTACAAAGCAATTGTTGGGTAATCATCTGTACAACTAGAGAATAAAATACAAAAAGTACCTTTTTGCAATGACGAACAATTTTCTTTAAATCATACTCAGCAGAAAGTCCTTGAATAGTAGTCAAGGTTTTACGACCATTACGCTGCTGAATACGGATGTGAACTAGACCATCCTGTACTGCTTCTCCCGGACCCTTATCGGCGTCGGCGAAGGGATCTTTAAACCACAACAAAAATTAGTTAATTAGCACAAACATCGAAAAGTATGTACACATTTTAGCAGACGCGTCAGCCATATTGCTTCCCATTGCTATGGTGAGGACCGCATTCCTCCGTAGGAGTTCAATGTGTATAGATATAAGTTGTGCTTACCGAAAGTTTTCAAGTTTTGGAAGGACATGCGAAGTTTGTAAGTTTCTTCTGCCTGTGGGCAACAGAAATTGATAGCTGAAAAGTTTGAAGGTTTGAGGTGCTGGTGAAGGTGGGCCAGAAACAACCAAACGATCGAAGAAAAACGGAACGGCTGACGAAACGTTGACGCTTGGCGAATAAGGGATGGCGATGTTGCCGTGACAGCGACCTGAATGACTATGCCAGGAACCCTCTTGAATGCTCTATTATACAGGATCTCTTAAGATTTCGCAATACATGTTTCGCAATCAGTCCCTTATTTCAAAGTTTTATACGTCGATTATGACGAAAGCGTCGTTTGTCAAATCTTGCCGAGTGAATGACTTTTCAGTCGTTGCCCCCAGAATGGTTATGAGATGATCTCTATCTAAGAAACAGGGTTTACATCTTATTTTGAATTTTAATCGAACTAGAAATCTTAAAGGTTTAATGTTCTCCGTGAGATGTTATAATATAGTAAAATTACATTATCAAAATAAACTGGACCACGCAGGATGGCAACCCTGAAAAAACCTACATCACAGAAAACAACAAAGCCGGACAATCTTTCGTTCCGAAGAGTTTTAAGGGCCAAATAACACGTTTGTTACTTAATTAGTGCATTTAAGTTTTTATTCAGGTAGTGTTTACAAAGATTTTGCTTTTTCTAATCTCAATTAATATATTCAGTTGACTTTTTGACAGTCGGAATATGTCGAAAGCCACGATCTCAGTGTTGCAATCGTTGACGGCGACGTACACGGATTCCGAAGGCGAAGATGATGACCGTATAGAAAGGAAGAGAAGATCAACTTCTCTTACATCTGAGGGTAATCCAGATTTGGAAAAAGAATCAACAGCAACCAATACTGCTACCACAATAGCTACTCCAGAGAGTAACAAATCTGGGACCAACACACCACAATCAGGGAGCAGCATAAGTGGTAATTCTTGAACATACTTTTTGTTTACAGCTTTCTTAACACCACTTTACCTACTAGCTGCTGAAATCCGCAGAGTTGCTGCTCGCCTAGTATCTTACAATAATGATGAGGCTATGTCTGATGAAGATGAGGGTGAAGAAGAAGACAGTAACAGTAGGGTAGAATTTCCCATCATTCGTTCCAGCAGACCTGTCAGCCCTGATGTTGAACCTATAAAATTATTACCTGGTGAAGAACTGTTACCTCCAGAGCCAACTGGAAAGTGTCCTAGTGATCTCCAAGAGAAGATTACACGGCTGTATGAAAGTATGATGCAAAGAAAAATTGACATGAACTTCAGCATCCAACAGAGGAAACAATTTCGTAACCCAAGTATTTATGAAAAACTCATCGACCACCTCGATATTGAAGAGATCGGAACCAACTACCCTACCGTCAGTTATTTACATTGATCCTTTTACAAATGGGGTTCAGTTTGTAAACTTATCGTTATTACTTTTATCAGGCACTATATGATCCGTACCAATGGGGAGAAGAATCATATTACGAAAATCTTTCTAAAATCCAACGAGAGGAGATGGAGAAACGAGAAAAAGAGCGACGAGAAAGGACCAAAGTTGAATTTGTTTCAGGTACGGCTGCAAAGAAGACGAGTACCAGTGGTACTGATGAAGAAAAAAAGAGGAAATCCAAGTGGGATCAAACAGTGCCAAGTAGCCAGGGGGCATCCATGCTCACATCAGTGGCAACTGGTACTAAGATGGCAATTCCGGCTTTTGGAACGCTTCCAAAGAAAACCAAACAAGCGTAACTCTGGTAGCTCAATTAAAGAAAAAGAAACTCCTCATTTGCATACCGTGATCCCGTAATTGTCTATTCGCAAGGTTTAACCACCAATACACTCTTGTTCCATAGAAGAAACTAACGTAATAACTTCAACAAAACAGAAACAATGAAAATATATGTAGCATATGGGCAGGGTTTCTTTCCAAAAATATTGATACATTCACTCTCCTGAGAGTTCAGAGTCCGTTAGGGTGCAGCATAGTATACATTCACAATCAATTTCGTGCGTACTTGGTCACCGACATCGGCGTCCTTATCACCAATTAGATACAGAATATGAAAAGCCATTGCTAGAAAGGCCGTTCCCAACAGATCACCCAATGCAGTTAAATAAGGTATCGCAGAGTTGTCTTGATCGATGGAACGGCACCACATCCATAAAATCATTACATGGCCAATATACAGCAAGAGTTGAAAATTAAAAAAAAATATATATTAGGCTGTTTTTATGCATTTTATATTGTTGAAGACATTAGGGAATCAGGTGTCAAAATTAAGGGAAGACATCCGAGGTGGAAAAAACGCTGTTAAGGGACCATTCAGTATAATTCGGAATCAAAACTATCGCCAAATAACTTCGTTTTGAAACGAAACGACCAGGTAGTTTACTTATTAATCTTGCTTGACCTTTAATTTTCTATTTAAAAATAGCAATTTCTGCCATCATGCATTACGATACATTAAACTTTTATTAATTTTCTTTTGGAGAATATATAGGAGAGAATCATCCACAACCAGGGGAGGAAAACTTCCGAAGAGGAGATAATTCTAATAAGATGCCACCAGCAACATGGTGACGCGACTAGGTGTGTATTTATGGGATTTCTTATTGCCTTCGCACAAAATTAACGAACATCATCTCTTGTCTCTTCTTTTTTCTCTGGCTGCCGCCACGGGCCGGTCGGGCCCACGGCGCAATCACTATTTATGGACAGGTAACCGATACTAAATCGCGCAACAGTGTATTGTTGTTCTCTCATGCTTTCATGACGTAGGGGGTACCGGATTTTGAATGGTAACTATTTCAATTCCTTAAATTTAGTAGCTTAATTGATTTTATAAGAGTTTTAGTAGAGACTAAGCAATTATCAAATGAAGGAGTTTTAAGAATACATGTATGAATGAATAGACATTGTGACTGACTCTTTGCGTGTCAGACTGTCAGGTAGTTGAAAGTAATAATGAATACTTTGAAGCTGTGATTATTTTCCGTGCGTTAAGCTAGAAAGTAGTGTGAAATCGCACTTGGAAGCTGACGTGATTTTCCGTACGTTAAGCTAGTAAGCAGTGTAAAATATGTGTCTTACTCTATTCCAGCAAGATTAATTTAATATTGGTTGTGTGGCACGTGTCACATCACATAATGATGTTTCCTAGTTGCTCTAGGGGTATAAAACAAAATCTTAAGTTTTTTCCATTGTTGTGTTGACCGGAACTGTTTGGAAAACTTGTTTTTTTTTTTTCTTGAATGTGTCTTCTGTCTGAACTTTAGAGGCTCTATGTAGTAGGCCTACTCAATTGTTTTCCAATAGGCAACTAAGAAATTACTGCTTTAAGGATGTAAAAGCTTACAGGTTTTTAGTTTGAAAAATGAGCATTCTTCATTTAAAGTCGTCACCTATCCCTAATATTCTTAAATAAAATACAGTTTCTTTGCCATTCTCTAATAAAAAAACATGTCTCATCTTTATGTAGAGTTCCTATGACATTGCCGAACTGATCCAAGGGCAATTTGTCTCCAGATTTTCAAAACCTTTTAAGCTCTGCTTTTGATTCATGTAGGTGTTTAGTTGCTTGTCTGTATAATGTTTGCCGCATAAATATGGCAGTGCATAAAGTTAAGTTCATTGGGACAAAATTTCCTTTTCTTTTACTTTTTCAGGTGTTTACTGATGCCAAGCTGATACATGGACATAGCCAAGCGCCCGACTAGATTCAATATCGCATCCCCTAAGAACTGGCCCAACCAACCATCTCTCTTTCCGGCCGTAGAAGAAGATCATCCCCAAGGGAAGGAGAAACTTCTTTGAAGAGTGGACAAATTCTAAAAATATTCAACCAGCAACATCGCGATACGACTAGGTGTGTTATTATGTAATTTGCTATTGCATTGGCACAAAATTAACCAACACTATCTTTTTTTTTTCAGGAGTCGCAAACCTGCACTACACTCAGGTGTTCCAGCTGCTTGTGTCATCATGTATGCAGTTACTGCACATAGCGGGACAACCTCCGACCACTCCAACTTGCCAAGTATGTTTAATCCTTAATTAGACGATGAACTCATGGAAAAGTAAACAACCGGAAGTGGACCGGAAGTAAGAAAAACACGTCGTATAGAAAAATGAAGGACATATTCGGAATCCTCGTTAAATTCTGAACTAAAATATCGTATTTTCGTCAAATTTTGGAACATGTCGAAAATCGAGAATTTAAGAAGTCTATAGACTTCAAAAATTGGCAATTTGGTGAATCTCTCAGATTTCAATAAAAACACATTATTCTTGCTCAGAAAAGTGCGCTGATTCCGAATATGTACATTGTTTTGGGATTGAGACAGTATTTCCCACTTCCGGTTTATTTCCGGTCTCCAAAAATGTGCTCCATCTCTTCATTCCGTGATTAACAGTTTATATCTTTGTTTTTAGGTGATTGCTGATACCAAGGCGATGGAGACCTTACTGAAGAGCCATTTTTTGGGAGCAATATTACTAGGTACGCGCTGTAACTTGCGACTTGTTTGATTACTGATTAACCAACACTATCTTTTTTTTTTGTTTCAGGAGTCGCAAACCTGCACTACACTCAGGTGTTCCAGCCAAGTGTAGATTCCCCCTGTAACCTTTTATCCTTCCACTTCCGGTCCGCATACCCGCAATGCAGGAGGTAGGGATGGGCTCTGTCTCGAAAGGGTGAATACAGCCAAGCGCCCGACTAGGTTCAATCGCATCCCTGAATAACTGGCCCCAACCATCACTCTTCTCTCTTTCCGGCTTCTCTTAGCCATGCCACTCGTTGGGCGGTACGGGCCGTACCGAGCGACGAGTGGCAATTAACGAAATGATGAAACACGATTATCTCTTCTAGAGATAAATCTGTACTCTGATCGTTCATAAGAATATACTTGTCATATGAACAACACATGTAACATAACACATTTATTGTAAATATGTAATTTATCAAAAAGATCGTCCGTAGAGCTTATTGTAAATATGTAATTTAATAAAAAAACTGTCCGGTACAAGAAATTTTTTGTTTATTTATTTTGTTACATATGTTTATTAAAAAATATTATTAATAGTTTACTTTTCCACTTGTTTACGAAACCCTCGCCGACGATAATTTTCGATGCATGCAGAATTCCTCCGACACTTGAAATGGAGAAAATAACAATATTTGATTATCAGTTATTATATAAAATTCTATAATACTACATGCAATATATCACACCGTCAACAAGATGTTTGGTCTCGACTACCTTTACCAGTTGTGTTTCACCGAGTGCCAAACGTATAGGCACACTTAGCGGTGTTCCAGTTAACTTTGTCCGATCTGAAAAGTATTTATTTAACTGCGTCTTCATTCTCATGATGCATCATCGCATAGGATATTGGGATGAGTTACTAGTTAAAAAAAAAAATAATATATAAAATTGAAAAAAAAACTATCCACTTCCATGAAAACATTGTATTTACCTTTGCATATTTGTTTTGACATTTCAGATTGCACTGAAATTCTTTTGCTTTGTCTTCCATATCGAGAAGTAGGGGGTTGTCGAAAATCAGATTGTCCATTTCCACAAATCCAGAAGAACTATAGAAATTCGACTTCTGTATCTATCTCATATAATTGGTTGAATCCTCCTGAGAGAAAGAAAATTAATACACATTAACTAATGTAGGCTAATGGACTTGCATAAGGCTTTAAGTAGTTGGAGGCTAAATAGAACACTTTAAAATGACGTCTGACAAATCCCGACGTTACACTAAATTCAATTTAAAAATCGAGTTCGATCGAAAACAGAACGAACACGGGAGCAAAAAGTTCACGAACCACAGATCAGAACCTAGCAATAGCCACGTGACTAACACTCTCTTAACTCATTTCGACTTATCAAGTCTAACAGAGGCAAAAAATCCCTGATTACCTCACTCATCAGATAGTCTCATGGCGGATCACATTTCCCACTTTGCAAGCTTCGGTGTGAAGGCGGCAGAATGGCAACAAAGATACTGACAGCAAACGAGATTTTCACATGTGAGATGTGACTTGCTCCGATCTCTTCAAGGGAATGCGGCCGCCGCCTTTTGGCCGTTGTCTACACTTACAGGCAGCAACGCTACCTAACGGAAACTGGGAAAATAATTCATAGAAATCTTAGAAATAAAGGTAAAAGCAGGTAAAAGCGGTAGACGCAGGTAAAAATGTCATTTTGATAGTTGGTTGGCTAGTTTGTTGGTGTTTTAATTCAGAGAAATGTGTTCACAAAAACAATAAACTAACAAAAAAAATATAAATCGCGAAAAGGTACTTCAAATTGACGCCTAGTGTCTACTAGCGAATAACGTAAATTTTTTTGTTTCAAATTGACTCAACTACGTCATTTGATCGATGAGCAGTTCTCTAATAGTCATTGTATCTAACCAGTTCCCAATTTTTAAAAATCAAAATAAACACATGGAGATTTCACGTTTAGTCTGATTTTCGTGAATTCTAACGCAGACGCAATTATCGCATTTACGTGTGCTGGCTGTGAATGCATGGACCTCTCGAGAAGAGCCACACCAGCAGTTAGCGAAGATGATTATAACAGCAAATCCTCATGACTGAAGCCAGAATGGCTAAAGCTGTCTGTCATGTCAACGGAATCGGGGAATGCAACCTAACAGAAAATAATGTTACTAAACTTTGTTCCGTCCTTTACATAAGTAGAATTGATCTACCTGTCAAGCTCGGGAAGTCACTTATTTGCGCTCTACTCAACCGTAAGAATCAGCTTTGAGATCGAAAGCACGTCTCTGAAGGGCGACAACTCCTTGTGGTTACCAGCCGTCTTCTAAAAACAAAAAGTTTATTAGGCCCAAACAACCATGATTTTATCGCCATGTATGGAAAAGTTCTACTAAATTGGTCAAATATTTAACACAAATATTTAAATGGATGAAGTCTTGCAGCAAAGTGTTGCATAATTCAATTACAGGGACAAGGAATGGACAGAATTTGTGTTCAGAAAATGGAAATCTATGGGAAAAATCTCCCACTTTCACAAACTGCAATCGAAAGCAAAACGTACGGTTATTTGGTCAAACAAATACCGGTCGACTTAAGTTAAAGCCAATCCAATTTAACAATTTATAGCAAGTCGAAGGGAAAACTCGAGTGCGCTGTGACACTTCTAAAAGAAACTTTGCTAATTACCACTTGACACGATCACAATACATTTCCCATAATGGCATGGTCGGCTTCTGTCTTCCAAAATGGGAGAGTGGCAAGAAAGGGCAAAGAACTAAAGTCATCTACCGAGAGCAACACGGCGTTATCCAACCAGAAACTGCAGCGAAAACTGAGCGAGAAACAGAAACTGCCGGCTGCAATGCTACAGTCGATAGCGGTCGATAGTCCCCCCACCTCCATCGGATGAGCAAAAAAGGAACGGCTACCTAAAAAGTAAAAACTAAAACAAAGGGACCTTCTTAGGGATGGGAGAGCAATTGCTTAATCGTATGCAAATGAACGGCATGATATTTGAGCGATTCTTTCTCTCTTCCTTCTCTTGGGCCTCGGGGAATCTCCTTAAGCAATAACCTTCAGCAGTTTTTGAAAATAATTTCTTGTATGACTCGATATAATGATTGATTGACCTTGCTTACGGTGTTTCTACACGATATGTGGGTTGCCTCAGTAGAACAGCAGCCAGAAGTAGAATAGCCTTAAGTAACTTAAGCTTCAATTATCTTTCCGATAGGCTACTGTGCTGGCCTTGCGATTCTCTATGTAGCAATAAGCTCTGTGCTAAGCCGACGAATACAGTCAGACAAATGTTAAATTACATCCTCTGATTAGAGGCCTAATTTCATTCGACATACACAATGATCACTCTTCCTCACTTAAGACTGTAATAATACCGCTGTACTAAGGTGTCGGAAAACAAGAAGTAAGCATAGAAATACTACGCATGCAAGACGCATACAAAGCCGCAAAAGAGAGAAACAAAGTAAAATATAACAAGTACAAATATATCGTAACAGAAGACGTTTCGATAGCACGTGTTATCCATACTCTATAGATGTTATTGCTCGTAGTTGATTTGCTTGCCGTGTTGTATTCACAACCTTCCCTTCAGCATTGGTAGTTACTAGAAACGAAATAGTGCTATGAGCAACATATTCGAAAATTTAAGTTACTTTAAAGTGTACGAAGAGATTTGAATCGTTGAAGCGGACGCTGAGAAAAGCTTCCCTTTGGTCTGTAGAGTAGCTTATCATTCGTGGAGGTTGGAGGACATACTGGAGAACGCTGAGCTGTTCAACAAGATGTCGAGTCAAGTAGAGTCGGGAAATTCAATAAGTAGACGGGTGAAGGGTGGATGTTGCAGGTTACGTCGGTAAACAAATGAACATGCTGTGGGGTGCAGAGTGGAACTGTCTCTTGATCTTGAGCTGAAACCACCTCTTCTATCTGTTGACATGTGGTTGCGACGAGCTAATGAGAAGAGCGTGAGCCATTCGAAATTGAAGAGAGAAGTAGATTGAGACTGGTTGTGCAGGTAAGGGTTTTCACAAGAGGGGGGGGGGGTCAAACCCGTCGGGGTTAAACAAGCTTTAGGCGCCACAGACCGGGATATGAAGAATAACAGAAGACATGCACAAAAGTTAAGGGGTCAGTGGGTCGTGATAGCTTCTAAATATTAAGGGAATGAATGGACCGACAAATGTTACGGGCGGAGTTAGAATTGTGGAAGAGCTACTTGTAAAATGTTGGGCCCTCCCTGGAATGAATGTAACGTAGTCTGCAACTCCTCATCACTGTGGCCAGTCTTGAGTCTAAGAAAGTGAAGCTTAAGCTCATTTGTTTTATTCGCGGCGCAGAGCCATCAGTGGTTGAATGTTGCCTATTAGGAAGTTAACAGAATTGAGGACGGCTATCGAAACGACTATTTTATTTTCGTTATAACAGCGATGGTCTTTTTTTCAAGCAAATTAATCAATCTGCGGCGAGTGCTGGTCCCACAAGGAAACGGTCACGAAGTAATTGACTGGAAAGTTGCCAACATCGAGGATTTGACTCTGGAACAAGTTGTCCAATACTTAAAATGGACCAACAGCACATCTTGCAATTTGGTCCACTACTTTGGTGGAAATGTCGTCATAAATATCGGCATGGATGGACAGAAGGCCGTTTGTCTCGATCCACTTGTCCGGCCTGAAAAGTCTAGTGCGCAATGGCCTTTCTGGACAACAAAATTCAGCGAGTGCCTGGTGTATTCGTTCGGCATCAATAACGATTGGACATTTGACGAAAACATGGAAGGTTAATTTGGGATGTCGCGTTTACTCTTTCGATCCATCAATGAACGCCACAAACCACAACCATACTTCAAAAATTCATTTTTACAATATCGGGCTAGGTGATCGCGACGAGACGTGGCATGAAGATCCCAGCAAGCCCTGGAACATGAAATCACTTGATTTCATTTACCATGACTTGCTCAAACATGAAGGGAAAATAATAGACTATCTTAAGATTGACGCAGAATATTCAGAGTGGCTCAGCTTGCCGCAAATCCTCTCTTCCGGAATGATGGACCGAGTGAGACAGTTGGGAATAGAAATACACCTAATGCCGATTATGCGCGAGAAAAATAACACTCTAAAGGAAATTCGACGACACATTAAAATAATCAAATCGCTCGAGGACTACGGCTTCGTCCGTTTCGATTCAAAGGCTACCCCATGGTCTTTAGGATGGAAAGTCATCGACGGTATAGATTGGTTGGGATACAATGCATACGACATGTATTGGTAAAATTCCAATCTTTGTAAACGAGAAGTAAACTTACACTTTGGTGGGTATTAATCGTGGTTGGTGACTTGGTGCTGAGGGGGCGGAGGCATCTGGAGAGTGCTGAGCAAGAGGTTCAACAATAAAGAAGAGCCAAGTTAAGTTGAGTTGAGTCGGAAACCACAATAAGTAGAGGAAATCGATGAGTTGTGTCGGTAAATTGATGCTGAACGTGACTGTCTCTTGATCTTCATCAGCTGAAACCCCTTAATAAATTCCTCTCAAATCCTGTAATTCAAATCGGCGAATATTGAGCTTTTTACATAGTTTTCATCCCATTTTGCCCACATTTTCTCCCCCTAGCAACCCCTTCCCTTTCTTTGTCGTCGAATATGGTTGAATGGCCCCTTTCCCAACATTGAATGATTGATAGGAACAGCATTTTTATAAGCCAACTCCCAGCTACTTATTTCAAGGTCACAGAAAATATATTTTTATGTGGTGTATTTGGAGCTTTCACGTGCACCACCGCTGCAGTGATATCACGACCCAAACAATACATACCTGTATATAGGGTTACCTCCTATAAAAGTATATTAGATTAAACATAAATTATCTTCCTTTAAAAAAAATTCAGGACTATACAAAAAGAGCTAAAGAAGGAAACACAAACAACCCACAAGTCAATAATTTTATCATCAACTTGAAACTTTCAACAAAGGTGTAAAGCAATGTTTATGGCCCAAAGCTTGTATAGTCACATAACTTTTAGGGATCTTATTTGTACAGCTATCTAACACTAACTTACAGTTGTAAAACCTGAAGTGTGGGATTTATCTTAAATCTGATTTAACTGCAAGCAGACAGAAATGAAAAACGATAAACAACATTCACGCTAAATTTTAAAATTGGTTCAGCAACCAAACTGAACGGCAGGTTGTAGAAAATTGCGGATATACGAGCACCTGGCTATTCCATTTTTGGGTTGAAAAAGGGGAGTTTAAAGAATACTTTTGAAATTGGTTTTTCATAGCGATGTACAAATTATACGCCTCACTGGACACCAGAAATGACCAGCTTGAGAATATAAAGAGAGGAGTTGTCTCACTCTCAATTTATTTGTAAACGATAAACTCTTTTCTTAGAACAAATTAGCACTACGAAAGCTCAATAACATGCGAAGAACACGGTTTCAGATTTGAAAGTGCTTCAGGGACAGCCGGGGAATGTTGAAGCGAACACGCAGCGGCTTGTAAGCCCAGCGCTGCACACTTATCTTGTTTCCAGCCGTTAAGAATTCCCGCGATAAATCCAGAAGCCAAACTAAGTAGACCCACAAACAAAATTACCTTCCATTAATACATATTAGGTTTCAGAAAGTATTTATACCAATCTCCTGCTCCGGATACACTGACTATGCGTTCTATTGCCGGGGCAGGGTAATAAGTGGCAGTAATTTCATCGGAAGGTTGGTGTTGCCATGGAGCCAAGGGTAATTTAGCAGTGCTGTGACCCCGACGAACAATCTACAATCATCATCAAATTGATGTGGGTAGTCGAGGCGCTCCATTACGGGAAAATTTTAACTTGATCATTTTACCATCATGCCCAGTTTTCCTAGCGTAATCATTACGCACTGCATGGTATCCAGTAATGGTCGGCACGATTTGATTAGAGGTTCTTGAATCTCTTCAATGGTTTGATTCAGATTGACCTCATTTAAGTAGGGAAGTCCCGGCTGAATAGTATCAACCATTCTCTTTAACTCAGCCAGGTTTGGTGAAGTGTAAGCAATAGCTGAACGGTATTCGACGATCTCCAAGGGCTTAGAAGCCTTACGGACATCCGTCGGCTCATACCAAACTAAAGACAACAAAGGAAAAGTAGTACAGACTTGGCGTAATCGTACTCGGAGTGGGTGCAACGAGTGCATTCCTTAGATCTATTATATTTCTCTTCCCATTCCTTTATTGTGTCTTTTGAAATTGAAGCAGCATTTTTTGTTTTGCTGGCTTATATTTGAAATCGGGTGGGAAAAAGTTTGTATCGATATGGCCTAACTATCGAGAATCGACTATCGCGCCACACCTTGCGCACACACTGGATCTCAGAACAGGTAGAGAGAAAGAGGAGGAGAGTTTTTAAACGGCGTCTGTTTACGTCGTGGACCTAGAGATCAGTTTTAATCATCAACTGTTCGTTCTAAATACTATTAGAATTAAGGATTTTATCATCAGTTAACACAAAATGGCTGGAACTGACGGCCAAAAGGCACCCAAAACATCGGGTAAAATTGTACAACCACTAACAAGTGGTCTTGTGAACCTGTCAAAAACGTGCGACTAAAAATGCTTTTGTTAAACAGGTTATCTGATGTTGGGGTCCATCCTATCTTTTATTTCTCTCATGCTACTGGTTATGTCATTTGCCAGGTAATCTGATAAATTTCTGGAATGTAAATAAAGACTTTGAAGCTCATTATCTGGGTTATTTGTTTGTTGTGTACAGTCCACACTGGCTTGTGTCGTGGCAAGATACTTACAGCCCATTCAAAAATATGGGTCTATGGGAGTTTTGCTTCAGCAGATTCCGTTACCCAAATTACCAGTTTGATGACCTATTTGACGGTTGCCACTATGTGTTTAGCAAGACATATTTTGTGATCTGGGAATGGCTGCTACCAGGTAAGAAAAAAACCTCTACACTGTTTTTGTTTATCTAAATTCTAAACTTTCTTTGTTTGCAAAAGGTTGGCTGATGGCAGTACAAGCCTTCATGACTCTAGCCTTGATCTTCTCCTGTTCGGCCCACATTGCTTCCACAATGTTGCTGGTTCGCTGGCCACTGAACTTCTCATTCCGTTACCAGTGGCAAATCCTATCCATGTGCTGCCTCATGAATGGATTGAAGTCCTTCTGTCTCTTCATATCAGTGGCCGTGTTTGGTGGCCAGTGCTGGAGACGCGATTGGATGCTCTATCCCAATTTCAACTACCTCTCCTGGTCCTACGCTTTTGCCGTCATCGCCATGTTTATCGGAATGGGCGCGACAGCTTGTTTCTATTTCGTAAGTTAACGTTGATAAAACCCTTGTTGTTCAGCACTTATCGAGAATGATTTTTCTAAAGGATGCCAAGAGGACGATGGAACGCAAAAAACAGAGCAGTAACCTAGTTGTGCAGATGCAGTCGACACACGGCAGCCAAATTTACATTTAAAAAACAAAATAACCGTTTTTTTTTTTTTTACATCCCCACCCTTTTTGCAACTGTGAATCTCTTCGTTTTACCCTCTCAAATCCGTCCGTTTACTTATCAGTCTGAGTGAATCACAATGCAAAGTAGTTGTCTTACCTGGAACGCGAGCGGAGTGGCAGACGGCCAAGATGTATTCCATCGTCGGTATTCCAATATTTCCGTCCATGATGAGCAATCGACATTTGGCTATATCTTCCTCGTACTGCCGCACCTATTTTTTACAAACAAGAAAGTTGACAACAACAATAGACAAGACTGGGTCTTTTTTACAATTTGTTCTTAAAGAAAGTGAAAAAAAAAGTTATTGTTGTATGAACAAAATACAAAAGGCACACTTTTTCTTTACCTTGTCGACAGTGAGTTTGTCGTGTATGTTGAAATCTCCGATACCAAACTGGCAATCGCCTTTGTTATCGAGAATGACGGTGTAGGAAGCGGTGGATTCGGAATCGAGTCGGAGCACTCCGCGACTTTCCTAGATGACAGAGACGGGCATTAGTTGGGTGGATGTGTTTTCTTTTTCCATTGGAAAACATTGGAGAATGTGAGAACGGCCACTGGGGTGTCATTATGGAAGGGTGGAGTGTGCGTTCGCTCCGTCCGGTCGATAGAAATCGATCTAGCGCCGTGTACGCTGGTCGTAGCCATAACATCTGCCCGTTTCGCATCATCGGTTCCAGCTATATACGTACACAGTGTCCTCCTCCTCCTCCGGTCCTCCCTCCCTCACACTGTCCTTGCTAGTTTGTTCCAATTAGCGGATCTCCAGAGCGATATAGACACAAATAACGAACCCCCCTCTTCCCTACTGCTTTTCTCCCCGTCGGTTGCTAAGTAGCGCCGGATGCGAAACACCCGTAATCTAATAGACGGGCAGCCCAGTGCTTTTCGTTCAATGCATTCTGCAACGAGTTGTAATAACGTCGGCCAACTTCCATGTTTGTTCCATCTCGTCCTGCCGCCCCCAGAGATCTTGTGCATTAGCGCAGCCGGGATGAACTCATTCCGCTGGCATCTGTTTCTTCCGTTGATACATTTCTTTTTTCGCCATGTGCAGAAAGAGAGAGAGACGGACGGACGGACGGACGTGGAAGAATTTTTTGATATACCATGAAAGGGTTGTGCCGGATGAGATCCCGTCCAGATTCATCGTCGCCAACAACCGAGAGGAAGAGCGGGCGCCTTCCGAGCCGACTGAGACCATCCGCCAAATTTCTTCCGACACCGCCGTAAGAGCGCCGGATGCTTCCGCGGTGGGTGCTGGCGTCCATCTGCGACACGAGAAGAAAACAAACAAAATAAACGAATAAATGAAGAGGCATTTATTAGAAGAGCCAAGACGGATTTCTCTCCTCGGTGTTGTGATGCAACAACAACAACAACAGCGGAGAAGAGGAGGCGGAGGCGCGAAATATAAATCACACGAAGCGCGTTTCGGCGGGGAGGAGGACCGATCGCGGGCGTCCGTGTATTTAATGATTATTTATGTGGACAGAGCCCGGTGGTGCGCTCTCTTTCCCAGCACCCAGGGCCGTCCGTTGATCTACAGCTGCTATAAATACGGCAGACAGTTGACGCTTTAGATCAAGACCTGCGCTGGCGGTGGCCGTCTTGTTTTTTTTTTCGCGGCGGCGGATGCCTCAAACTGTCTTTTGCTACGCTTGGCTTGCCGGCCCACGGGATCGTTTCCACCCATCGACCTTGTCCGTGTGTATTATCATTCGGTTCTCCAGGAGGAGGGCGACAACGTCGGCGGAAAATAGGGCGGATCGATCCCCGCCTTCATCAGAGACGCCTTTTTTTCATTCCTTTTCTTTACCTTTTACTCCGGTCCGTCCCTTTTCTTCCCGATGATATATATAAAAATAAAATGAAATGTATAAAGAAAAAAGAAAAAAAACCGGGGGGACAAAAGAAGGAATCAATCGTCCGGCATCGATTGGAAGCCATCTTTCTAGACCTATTTATAGAGAGAGAGAGAAGAGTTGTAGGTCTCTCCTAGGCCGTTTTTGGAAATGGAGACGCCTCGTCAAAGCCATAAAACTAAGGGCCTTCGAGTCCGTCAACCCAAACGTGGTGTATCGATATAGGTGTCTATCAATGTCCGTGACAACCGTTTTTTCTTCTCTTTTTCTTTTGTTTTTACGTTGTTGTCGTCGCTAACTAGCGAGGAGGATACGGCACGACCCGAAAAGAAAAGCAAAGTCGGTCGAGTGGGCGTTTGGCTCCATAGTAGAGGACTGTCGTCATCGACGACGACGGATCAAACAGCCACTATCTCTCTCCTCTCTCTCTGTCTTCTATCAAAGTTGCTGGTTCCCTCGACAGGGGCGGCGGACATCCGCCGGGATCGATCGAATAGTCTCTCTCTCTCACACGGTATATCTATTTGGCGTGTGTGTGTGCATCACCAAGGACGACCGAGTGCATCTCTCTCGCTCCCTCTTTCCGCTTCATTTAGATCCTGAGAGAAAGCGGCAAAGGTGGAGGAACTAGGCCGTCGGCGTAATTGATTTGGTCCGCTGCTCCTAGCTCTCTCTCTTTCTGCTCTTTTGCCCGCTCGCTCGCTCCAACCGATGGAAAACGGTCAAAGACTTGTACGGTAGTCGGTCGGTCATGAATATTCACGTCGAGAGAGAGAGATTAGCAGGCGGAGAGAATGGCTGCATAATCATCAGGATTTGAAATTCTACTGCTGGAGCTCTGGCCGGCTCCTTGGCGTCCAGCAGTCCTCAATAGGAAGCGAACTCGTCGACAATCAACTCCTGGCTCAACACAAAGAGGATCTCATTTCAACTTGTATATCGCAGCAGGAGCAGGAGCAGCAGCGGCAGCAGTAGCTACCCGAATTTGATTTCCAGGGGAGGCGGCTGACAAACTCCTTGTCTCCATGGTTAAATCAATCAGCTTTCTAATGCCGGCCCGTCGCAAAACTTTATTGTACTACTACTACTACCATTTTTCTTGCCTTTTGAAAACAATGTCAAACACATAGTCCTTCTGTGCTGCTTCTTGTCAAAACTGCTTTTTCAACCCGCCGGAAGTTGCTTGTCGGAAGGAGCGAGAAAAAAGAAAAAAAAAAGGAAAAAGTTTGTCGAACATCAAAACTCTGTTTGGCTCTTCCACCTTTGTAACTCTCGGGGCGGCGCCGATTCTTTTGCTTTCGTCTTCCAATCGAATCTCTTCTTCTCTGTACATGTCTTCTCTTCTCTTTTTTTCTCTCTCTCGTCCTTGTTTGGCCTTGTAGAGGGAAAGCCCGAGATCTTTAGCTGTCAAACAAGCGGCAAAACGAGTCGACCGGTGAAAAAGAAACTGGCAAAGTTCAAACAGGCAAAGAAGAACTTGTTTTTCTTTCTTTTCTTCTTTCCTTCCCTAGGAGCCGGCGACAACAACAACAACAACATCAGTAACAACAAAGAAAAAGTCGTCGTTGTCGTCGTCGTCGTCGTCGAAGCGTGTCTATAGGCAAACGAGAGTTCGTACGCGCCGGCGTGCACTTGTACGAAAAAGAAGAAAACCGGGCGTCGTCCATTTGCTGCACAGTCCCATGAAGAGCTGGATATAGCGCTACCAGTCGCAGTCTTCAGTCTGAGGCTGGCCCGATAGCATCAGCACTCTCCGATCTTCCTCGCAGAGAAATCAGCCAAAAAAATAACGTCTCTTCTTCTTCTTCCGTTGAATGTTTCCATAACAAAACCGTCTTCTTTCCTACAAAGAACTCCATCAGTGGGTTTTCCATTTTGTTTTTTTTCCTCTTGTGACGACAAATAGTGCGTTTCTTCCATCGTGTTTTTATCGGCTTCTGATCGCATCACCGGCTTCCAGGTGAGTTTGATTCAATCATCAGATATATAGAGTGCATGGACAGAAGGGCGACGTGTTTATAGAGGCAGGCGGTGCGCGGATTGTCGCCCGTCTGAAAAACTCCCCAAAAAATAACAAAACAGGATCGGAGAGACGGGCGCGTGACCTGGAAATGTGATGGCGCAAAAGCAAAAGCAAAAGTCGGATTAGACTTTTTCTTTTCTTTTTTCTTACTACCTCGATCTCTGAATGCATCCGCAGCAGGTTCCATAAAAATAGACGGCGGATCGTGCGAAAGCTGGCGAAAAAGAAAGAGGGCATGCCAAGACACGATCGCATCGCCGAGTCAGGTAGAACATGATGGGCAGATAAAGTGTTGTTTCCCACCGAACTCTGGGCACAGCACGACGAGCCCGTCACGTCTATAGAGCCTAGTGATCAGTTGCGCACACGTAACAGCTCTTCTTCTTCTCTTTCTTTACCGAGAGAGAACCCGGTGAGATTGGGCGAGAGCCGATAAAGCGTCGCGGAAGAGAGTGAGGTAGGATTATGCAGAGTGTATATAGACCGGCGGGGGCCAAAGCGCGGCGCATATATATACGAGAGGTGGTATTAAGAGCCACCGAGAGAGAGAGAGAGAGGAGCACGACTATTGATCAGCCATTGTCTGACGTCACTCGGCAATTATTCACGTACAATGCCGCAGTGCTGCTCGTCAAACAATCAGAGAGAGCAAGCACCAAAACTTGAAGAAGAGAAAAAAAGAGTGGACTCGGCCAGCCGACCGATCCGCGGTTTGCGGCTGTCACATCATCTCACAAGTTCTTCCAGGGAAAGATCTCCTCCTCCTCAGTGGCAGAGATTTTTTTTTGTTGGCGGAGGAGCGCGATTGATGGAAAGGGCGCAATCAAGCCGTTGGGGGCTTTTGTTTCGCTTGTCGTCGGTTGATGTTTAGCACATCAAGGGCAAAGCAGATCGAGTGATGGATCCGAATCCGCTGGAGTTGCCTATTAGAATAAATATAATATAGATATATATATATATATATATATGTGGGTGTATTGGGCGAGATAAAGGCGGGCGCAAAAAGCATCCGCCAAGGTCTCGGCCCGGCTCATCCATCAGACTCGAGTGGATAGATGGAGAAAAAGAGATACACAAAGTAATGGCTCTTATCCGGCGCCCTGGACCCTTCCGGCCCCTTCCGCATCCGTCCCTCTCCTTCGCTCCTCATGTCGGAATGGATTCAGAGTCCTCCATCTTGACACAACAGCGCCAAATGTCCGGCGCACAACTACACCAAAAAAAGAAAAGAAAGGCAGAGAGACCAGGTGAAGGAGACATTTGGGGATGACGACACGCTATACTAGGCTAAATCCAATTAGCCATCGGTGGACTGGACCATTTTGTTTCAGATGGCCGGCCAATGTCCGAGTCTCAAAGACAAAAAAAAGTCGCTTTGTTGTTTCTGTCCTCCTAGCGACCGAATTTTTTTGTTTCGGCTGGAGGAAAGAAAAGCAACTCTGCGGTTTGCTCGTCCATGTCGTCATCTGTTGTTTTCAGGCTCTCGTCGTCGTTTCTTCGTGTTGTGTTCCCCTTTGAGCTCCGTCAAATCGCCTCAGCCACCGAGACGCCATCCAATTATAGCTGCAGCCGAGTGCCGACCAGCAGAGAGTGTGGGCACACACAAGCTGCTCCTCCTAGCAGCAGCAGCTTGTGTCTCCGCGGTTCCAGCAACGGGCCGTGCCATTCTCTTTTGAAGAAGAAGAAGACGACTACTCTCTCTTTCTCGTTACGTACGCTACTTTGTCATAGTCTTTTATCTATTTATAATATCTAGATATATATCTCATGTCGCGACTTGCTCCTCCTGAAGAGCGCGAGGCGTTTCTAGGGGAGACCTTGGCCTTTCTTGATGACATAGAGAGAGCCTTGATGGTTATTATCCAATAGAAGAAGAAGAAGAAGACTAAAAGAGGTCGTTTTCTAATTGAATTGCCGCAAAAGGTACTTTGTGCCGCGGCGAGGCTTCCCGCCGTCTGCAGCCCCGCCGCCGCCGGCCGGCCGTCTTCTGTCAACTTTGGAATGTAGAGAATAATTATGGAGATGGGAACAGCTACAAGAAGAAGCTTGCCAATAGCTCCCGACTCGGAATAAAAGAGCACTTCGAGGTTCATTGAACATTTTCGGTCCAATTCCGGCCGCTTCGCGCAATTCGCCTTATCGTTTTGAATCGCCAAATAAAATACAAAGTTTTTTTTTTCTTTTTCGAGTTGGGCGAAATAACGAGCCAAAGTCTCGGAGAGAAGATAAAAGCGACGGAAGATATATAGCGCAGTGTCCCAAAGAGTCCTTTGTTGCACACGGGGGAAAAAGAAAGAAAAAAAAGGAAACGCGCTAGGCGCAGCCGCCATTACTCCCCGCCGCCGACCGTTACCTATGGGCCTGTATATATATAGTGTACGTATCCGAGCTTCGATAAACAACAGCCCAGTCAATTCAATCAGACTCGGGGAAATTCGATTTGTACCGCCCGTCGTATACACTGCTAGTTGTAGTGTATACACTGTGCTCTTCTTCTTCTTGTAGACGGGAAATCGCGGCGGTAGAAAAGGGTGGTTTCTTGTATATAAATACTATTAAGAAGGGTCGAAGTATCTCTACTGGCTATCTATAGAGATGATTGTCCCACTAGCAACACTGTTGAGCTGCTGCGAAAAAAAAAACGAAATAGAAAACGCTTTTCTAGTGGCTCGAAATAGACGCGATAGAGTCGGCAAGTTGTGTGAGGAATTGACACGAGAAGAGCTTAAAAGGGAGAAGATTGCGACTCAATCAGCCGAGTGGCTCCGCGCCACCAGCCGCCGCCGCCGCCGTCGCTTCTTCTTCTCTTTCTTCTTTTGTGATATCTATTGAACAGAACCCGGTCAAAGCCCCCTATATACTAGTAGACTAGATGATGGAGAGAGATGAGAGCTAGTCTTGTTTACACAAGAAGTGATTCATTACCTAGCGGCCATAAATCCATCGGCGCCTACACCACCCGAAAGACAGAAAAGGGGGGTATCATCATCATCATCATCAGTGGCATCTCTCAATTCTGCGAAATGCTCTCCAAAGAGATTTGCACCAGAAATAATCTGAATAGGCGAGGCGCAGTTTTTGGGGCAAAACTGTTTGCTTCCTTGTTAGTTCCGCGTCTATTCCATCTTTTATCCCTTTTTTCTGCATGGTTATATTGTCCACAATAGAGTTGGCCTACATTCTTACTCAAACGCGCATCCGGTAAGCGAACGCTATCGACGGAGGCGGACGAGTTCTTCTTTCTTTCTCCCTTTTTTTTTGTGTGTTTAAAAGCGAGCGGGGGCTCCTCGGCGTCAAATGGATGTCGTCGACGAGGACGATAGATCAAATTGAGACGGAGAACCCCAGTGGTGCCCAGTGCGGATGGGTCTAAAGAGCAAAGCGGGGCGGCGGCACGTAGCAACGACAGAAGCTGCGCACAGAGAGAGAGAGAACGTCGAAAGATTACCGAGATGCCCTGGGCAAAGCTAATTAATTAGTCTCTTCTCCTACTCCATCTTGCGCCGCGTCCTTCTCTCTTTGACGACGGCGACCTTTTTTTCCTTCTTCCTCCGCTTCTTTCGTTCCTTCGTTGTTGTGGGGGATTTTCTCTCTTTTTTTATATTTTCGCAGAGGGAAAGAGGGCGTTGGGATGCCTTTGTGTGCGCGTCGCAGGGCAATCAACGTCGGCCCCGCCCTTCTGGCGCACCCGGGGATCGATCAACCGTGTTGTCGTCTCCAGAGCGCCGGCAGAAACACGAGACAAAAGCTCCTCTCTCTCCTTACTCCTATCTCTACAACAACATCAACAGCAAAAAAAACTTTGTTGTTGTTTTGGTCGCAAATGAAGGGACCAATTCGGCGAATCCAGAAAATCTCCACAATGTTGCTTACAGTACGTCGGATGTAATCAACCGCGGAAGCCTATACATATCGAAAACTCGAGCTGCTCCATCAAAAAGTATGCTGATTAAAATGTAAATATAAGGCGCTTCGAAATTCGCTCTATATAGAAGAGAAGTCGTATCTCATCAATAGGATCCAATCTGATTCAGATGAAAGAGAGAACGGATTCCGTCGGCAGCAGCGCTTTCTATATTTATTTTTCAATGAAAAAAGAGCTAGAAGACTTCAGAGAAAGTGGATTATGTTTCGGGACCCGGAAGAGACGGATGAAAAGGGACGTGACGAATCTTTTACGAGTCGATTGCAAGAAAACAGAAGCAGCTGGAGGAGAAAAACTGATGGAAATATCAGGAAAGAAAAGTACGGACGGAGGGGAAAAAAAGAAACTTGGCAATGGTCGAGAGCTGCTCTTCTCGTTGATGGATGAACAAGTCACGCGCACACACTCCCAATCGTCCAAAGTCATTCCATTTGTTTTGTTTCGGGCTTTTCTCTCTGCCGGAGCACTTTGAGGCCGGCAGAGAAATGGAAGCAGCCAAAACCCCGAAAAAGAAAAACCCTTAGACTTTTGCGATGATGAAAACCAGGTGGACTGAGAAATGGTAGGCGGAGTCGTTGTCCGATTTATCACCTTAGTTCATTAGCAAGTCGACGCCCGTTCTGGATATCGCTTGGGCTAATGATCCTCCCGACTTTTTTCTCAGAGTTGAAGCGAGTACTTTTAGCTACAAGAGCTGGTGAATGAAAGAGATGCCAAACTCTATACGACGACTACTTCTGGCTCGTTATAGCCCGGGCTCTTATCAAAATGGTTTTCATCTCTTTCTGCCATGGCGCGCGTCCTCCTCTTTCCTCCTCTCTTTGTGGGTTCAATAACTTAATCTACCGAATCTATGTACATAAAAAGAGCCGAAGAAAGCCAAAATGCCTTTATCGTCACTGCCGTTCCTGCCGTTTCCATCTTTTTCCCCTCGAGCGATCCTTCTACTCCTCCGTCTTCTTCCTACTTTTATAAATCTAATATATCATCAAAGAAGCACGGAATTTCAATTAAAAGAAGCCGAACGGGGTCGAGAGACGACGTCTATCAAGGAGCGACGAAGCCGTCGGGAAGGAGATGTCCTTTGAGACGGGCAGAAAACAATGGAAGCGGAATAGTCCTGATAGCTCTTTTTTTCTCTCTTTGCCGTTCGTCGGGCGCGTCCGTTTCGCTTCCGACAGTTCCACTCATTCGCTCCCAGACTCTTGTCGTCTTTTCCGCACAAGATATTGATCTCTTAGCCCCGCAATGACGACGGCCCTGTCAATGCCGCACCAAAGTCCTAGTTTCATTAATCAAAAACTAATACCAGGCCGCCGCCGCCGCCAATCAGAAAAACTCTGCCCCAAAACAGAAGAAGAGGGTTCTATCTCTTCTTTTTTTTATTTAAAAAAAAAGAGAGATCCATATAGAAAGCCGATTCATCAATAATTCAAAAGTGGCCGGTGTAGGTCTTGCGGGCAGAGCACGCGCCCATCTTCCCAGACTATATAGAGACACAGAGCGCATTTACATAGTTTCTTTCTTTCTTTCTCGGAGATATGCCTCGGTTGTTATTCACGCGGCGGACGGGTCGTGTTCACTCTCTTTCTCCTCTTTTTTTTTACATTATTGCAAAACGCAGCAGCGCCGGTTTCTCGAATCAGAATGCAACGGGCGACAAATCCCCGCCAGTCTACATCACGCTCTCCCTCTCAAGTCTCAACTCCATTGTTTGAATAGTTATTGTTCCACCACTACCAAAAAAAGTTTTCTAGAGAGAAGATAAGGACGGACAAAAGGGTCGACAAATATATGGGAGCTGCAGAGAAGAAGAAGAAAACAAAAAGTGTGCGCGTCAGTTGATGAATAAGCAGTCAACTTCCATTTGGCCTCCATAGAAGAAAAAAAAACGCGATTCGTCGTTTCTTCACCGAGGGTTTTTCTCCTCTTTTGATGTGTTGGCGTTCGCTTGATGAAAAATATCGATTTGAATGTCATCACATCAAAAGAGCTCCTTTCCACCTTGCCAGATTCATTAAGTCGCCATTTTTTCCCCCCACAAAATTCCGTTTTGGGTGTAAAACGCCAACCCAAAATAGAGAAAAGGAGGAAAGAAGGTGAAATTTCGATCCAACTCGGCAAAACCAGGAAGACGAAGACGAAGTTGTAGACTTGAAGGGCCGTCTTGGAGATAACGAGGACGGAACGGTGGGCGGTTTAATGAGTAGTATGCCAACCTCCCATCCGTACTACTCGCACCGCCAAATCATTTTCCGCCGAGGTACACCGCTTAATCGCCAGCCGGGCGGATGATGAGCGAACCCTGAAAACCTCCTCGGCGATGGGGTTTCGGTGGTTCTCCAAGGCAAATGACGGACGATTTTCAAAGAAAAGAGAGAAAGGAGAGACTTTGATGGCCGTTAGGGCCTTAGGGGTCCCGAATGTCATCAAGTCGAGTACTTTCCATGAGATAGACCACACCTGTTCTTCTTGAAAGAGTCGATCCTTCATTCTCCGGGAGGGAAAAACAAAGTCGTTTGCGTTTTGTTTCCGTCTTTTGTTCCGTTTTTCGAATGAAGGAAAAAGAAAATACGGGGCCCTTGTCTGCGACTGATTGGTCTACCTCGTGCCGTGCGGAGAATCCAATGCCGATCGATAAGACATGACACGGAAGAATGACGTCAGAAGGACAAGGACGAATCATCAAGAGTTGATGAAGCACAAAAGTCCGTCCGTCCGACTTTTCTTTTCTTTTTTTCCCTCCTAAATCGAATTCCACAAGTTTTTCTTTTGTATTTTGTATCTCGACAAAATGAGCAATTGTCTGTCTGCAACCGGCCAATAGTTCCTAGAGCAACAGCAACTGGGCGAGCGTGAAAAACGCAGTCAATTTCCAGGAGGAGCGTGCCGGCCTTTGGAAACACGCTCGACTCATCGGTCCGTCTTCTTCTTTCTTCTTCCATCGGAAAAAGAAAAAAAAAGAGAAAAATAGTCGACGGTTCGAACTTGCGCGTTTCTTTTGACGTTTAATGAGAAAAAGACAAGCACGGGGAGGGTATCGTGATTGACGTCATGGGACGCGGACTCCGGTCTCTCTCTCTTGAGAGAAAGAGGAGACGGACGTGCGCCGTTAGTGTTGGAGGTGGATAAGGAACGCCAAGAGGAGAAACGAGATACAAACACGCACGACGGGAAAAACAAAAGACGGACGGAATATCTAAGAAAGAAAGAAAGGAAGAAGAGTGGCGGTAGCAGCACTACTCTCCAATGCATCGATTGGGACGGCGGCAGCAGCGCCGGCCTCCTCCTCCTCGAGGTGTAGTGCGTGCGCGCATCCGACGGACAAGTGAACGGAACAGACCGGAAAGGACCCCCCCACTCTCTTTCCTCTCTGGAATTTTTTTTTTGTTAGTTCCAGTTTTATATCGTTAACACGCGCGATGTCTTGGAAGAAGAAAAAAAAAATCAAAATGGCGCGATCAGATCGATCAAGTCGAGGAGCAGTTCGGCTTTTGTGGCCGGAGTTCTCTACGTTTCCTCACGTTCCGTCGGGACTCACGTCAGTCGATCGGGTTTAAGTTTGAATAAGAGATAAATGCGCTAGTCTAAAAAATAATGATTATAAAGCGGGGCCGAGTTACGGGCTATGATTAGACGCGACGGCGGCCCGAAATAATGGGGCGGCGGCGGCGACAAGTCGTAACTTGGGCCGATTGGATTCAGTTACGGCGTCAACTCGGCGGTAATCATTCCACAGAGACTTTTCCCGCCGTGTTTATTATCTCGCAACCAATACGATCGCCTCGCAGAAAAAACAAACAAAACTCATTTGCTAAATGCACCGAGCGAAAAATATTATTTTAAGAAGAAAAAAACCACCCGAGGGAGCCGAGTAGATCTTATTTATACAAGTGGCTAAATCTACTTTTCATTTGGGGAATTGGAGAAAGAAAGAAAGAAAGGGAAAAAAAATCCCCGGTTTTTTTAGAGACAAAGTTTTTCGATTCCAGTCGCATTAATATGCTCCAAAAAGTTTGGTCAAACGCTTTATCGAGCACACGGAGCAGATTGTGTTATTGGAGGGCTCCAAAGAGCTAGAAAAGTGCCGGACTAAAGTGTCGCCTGACAGATGAAAATGAATGGGACGTTCCGTAATGGCCCATAGGCCTATATAAACCCGGCATCGAGCTGGAAGCCTTAAAGTTCCTCGGAAGAGGAACTCGTCGTAAAAAAGCCTTGGAAGTTATAATCAATGGCAGCTTGGGGGGATCGTCCTTTTTTTTCCGATCGACAATCGATTGTCATTAAGTTGAGCGCTATCCTCTCGTAGTTATATAGGGTAAGGAATCAATACTGGGTTGTATAGAGAGTCTGTCCTGGCTGGAATCAATCAAGCCAGCCGAATGATAGGTAGATAGGGAGGTCTGTTGAATAAAAGATGGCGTCGCAGCAGAAGAAAATCGAACACGACGCGATCTAGGCGCGATGCATGTTTGCGCTTATAGAAATATGTCTGCCGCCGCCGCCGCGCTCTTTGACGTCACTAGATGACAAAAAAGCTCCGTTTTTCCCGCTCTCTCCATGTCGACTTTTGCTCTGCTTGGCTGCGTGACCCGACTAGTAGTCTCTTCGGCGCACGCACACAGAGCAGCGAAAAAGGGTTGGAAAGAGAGAGGGAGAAAAAACATGGAAGCGCTTCCATGTTATTGCATCAGCAGCAAATAGTCAAAAAGACCAACAAAAGAGCTGCTTTTGCTGTAGCCAAAAAAACAACGAGAGGAGCTGCGCCGATCCATCAAATGAGCCACCGGCAGGCATTTCATCCATCATCCGGCGGCGCCAACCGGAATGAGAGACAGGAATTTCTCTTTCTATCGATTCTTATATATGGAGATCTGATGCTGCTCCTCTGCTACAGCGCAAAAGAAAGTCGATAAACTTGCGGATCGATCGGTCTAATTAAGGTTGAATGTGATTCCTTCCATTTGATCTCTCTGTTTAACAGCGTTCAAAAGAGAGAGCGAGGCGGATTTCTTTGGGTAAACCCGAGATTTTCCGACGACCCGACGACAGGTGTACACGTTACGACGCAGAGACTTAAAACCTGAAAATAGATTCGGCTCCACGACGCTTCCAGTAATAAGAGGAGCTGGGGCAACAACTACACCCCGCCATTAGCGGAGACGTCCAAGATCGAGAGATCCCCGGTCAACAAAAAAAAAAAGGAAAAAGCAGCAGCTCGGAGTTAGTTGACATTGTATACCGAACCGCCATGACGTCATAATGGATACTCGGTTTTTGTTTTTTTTCTAAAGCTATTTCGGAGAGACGAACGCATCCATTTTAATTCTCTTGTCCCAGTCTCTCTCGGCGGGCAAAAGTTAATGACCTTCCGGCTTATATTGAGTACTAGATATTAGATATATATACAGCCTCGGCCTCCCCCCCCCCCAGCTCCATCAACAAAAGCTGGTAATGAGCTCGTTTCGGTGGGGCCGGCGGCGGAATGAAAACGCGAGCCAACTAAGTAGGAAATGTTTGCCCGACGCCTTAGTATTTTTTAATACATTCATTAAGTTGATGCCCATTATTCTCTCTTTTTACAGGATGATGGCGGCGTCCGGCTGCTGCTGTAGGATGGGACGACATCAAAACTCGGCCGACTTTCGGTGGTGATCGCATATCGCACTAGCGCGTTTTCTGGGGCCGCCGCCGTCGCTGCCGCCGATTTCGCCACTGCTTTTGACAGGTATACACGCAACGTCATCTGATGAGAAACGGCGGGGGTTATACCAAACTTGTTAAAGAGCGCCGACGGGTGAAAGTTGAGCGGCTCCCTCATTTGGAACGCGCTATTTGATGGAAAAGTTGTCTAATACAAGCTCCGGCACGCCAACGTGTGCGGATGTCACTGGAACAAGTCGAAACTCGGAGAGAGTTTAACATGGCTGTCTGGAATGAAAACGACGCCAGAGTTGCTGCGTCTGCTCAAACGAAGGCAGTTTGTCTTTGTATAAACCGGCAAAAAAATATATCTAATAATGCCACCGTTGAAAAAACAACAAAAATAAATAAAAAATATATAAAAAAGATGGTATCGATCCGGCCAGAGAGACAATTACGAAGGCAGACGATCCGGTCACGAGTCGTACAGTTATCGACCGGGGAAAAACGGAGTAGGGAAAGAGAGAGAGAGAGCAGAACCATATGACAACGTTTCCGGCTTCCGTGTTCCCGGCCGCAGGGGAAAAGAAGTCGACTCTCTTTTCTTTTCTTTTCCGCAATTGATGTGATATAAAACAAAAATAAAAAGAGAGTCTAGCACGAAATACTAGGAGAGTCGCGTCTCTACAGAGTTGGCGTCGCTCTCAATCTACCATATAGAAAAGACGGAAGAGTTCTCTAGTATTATATAGAGCGCTTATCCGTTTTGACGCGCCTCATCGTCTATAAAACTCTACATCCGCTGGACACGAAGAAATAACGGACCTCTTCATCTACCGAGTTTTGATTTGCGTCTTTACATCGAGTTCAACCCTTTCGATGTAGACGTGGATTTACGGCTGTTTGGGAACTAGAAAAAAAACATCGATAGAAACACGCAATCGCTTCGGTTCATCTAACAGAATGTCGATATATATTGCGGGACACGAAATCTATCCCATTTTCTCCCATCACGATAACACACGGACCGCCGTTTTCTTGACAGTCTGAAGGCAGATTTAATCAAGAGAGATTTGTTGGTCGCGACGTCATTTCGGTAATGATGGAGAAAAGCGCGCGCAGTTCAAACGTCTCGGATCCAATTAGACCCAAAACTCGCACAAAACTTCCGGATTTCTTGTTATTTCGGCGTCAATCAGCGTCGGCGGATTCCCCGAGTTGACGAATGGCGTCGGTGGATTTTTCATTTGATTAAATTGTGAAAATTGTTGTAACATTTGGCGTGTTTTTGATTTTGAAAATAGAGAGCTTGCCCGTGCCTGCTGTGGTCCGGGAGCCTGGAGACGGAACCATTCCATCCATCATCAATGGTGTCGGCCCAGGTGCGGCTAGCCTTGCAGGCCATGCGCTACTACCGGCTGTGGATCTACGCGTCCAATCTGGTGCTGATGGCCGGCGTGGTCATCTTCGCCTCGGTGGCGGCCGCTTTGCTCTCCGACCCGAGGAGGCAGCTTCTGCCGCCATCGGCAGTCAGTCCTCACCAGCCGAGCGTCGTCTACGCCTACGCCGCCCTCGTCCTCCAAGGCGCCGTTCTGCCCGTCGTCGGATGCCTCGGAGCCCTGAGGCTCAGTGAAAAGCTCCTCAATTCCTACTGGATCCTCCTGCTCGTCCTCCTGGCCGGCGACATGCTCGTCGGCATCGTCTGGGTCTTTCGTTTCCAAAGACTCGTCGCCGGCCTCGTGCCCGACCTCAAGAGCCGTCTCAGTCTAGACTACGGCAACGACGCCGATTTCGACGCCGCCTGGGACCTTTTACAGCGCTCGGCCCGTTGTTGTGGCGTCGAATCGCCGGCCGACTTCAACAACTCCATTTGGCTGGCCAATTTGGCCGACAGGCCGGCATGGCAGCCGCCCGTCGTCACCAACAGGGTCCAGCTGACGTCCAATCACCGTCCGCTGAGGCCGTCTCTCATCGGAGACCAGCGCGTCAGCCGTTTGCCGCTGCCCGACTCGTGCTGCAAGTCGGCCAGCTTCAACAGTGACCAGTTGAGGAAGAACGGGTTCATGTCCATGGCCAGCGAAGTGCCGCCGGGCCGCAAAGAAGTCTACGGGACGGGCAAACACCGCCAGCAGTTGAGAGACTACAACGAACGCTACCACGAGCGAATGATGAGAGAACAACTCCACTTGCAACAACAACAACAGCTGGCCGCCGGCAATATGAGCCTCAACCGGCCGGCGACGTCGACCGTCCACCAAGGAGCCGCCCGATATCAGAGACGAGTGACATCGACGACGACGGCTATTCCGTCCGTGACGAAACCACAGCACCGACAACACCACGGACAACATCGGCACGCCGAGCTGCTGGACGAGACGGACGACGGTGATGAAGAAGAGTGCGGTGGAGTGTGGCCGAGTGTTGGCGACGTCAGCGACGTTCACGAGGCCGGTTGCGGTGAATTCGTCCTGTCGTGGCTGCACATGACGGGCGACACTCTGTTCGTGCTGGGCTATTGTGTGCTGGCCTTCGTCAAGCTCTGCTTCCTGGCCATCTTGCGCTACGAGCTGCGCGAAATGGTGGCCAAAATCAAGATCCTGCAGAGCGAACAGGCCTTGACTTCCATGGCCGGCCCGCTGGCCTCTAGCGGCGCCATGCCCTTTTCCCATTGCGAAATGAGCGGAATCCGGGCCGTTATGGCCCGATCGGCCGCTCCAGTCCCTCCAGCTCTGGTCGCCACCGACGCTACAAACGAGACGGACACGACGGCCGTTGGTGGTGGCGGCCAGCAGACACCTCCAACTCTGATGGCGGCCCACTTGCCCGTCCCCAACGGAGAAGTGCCTTCCGGCGGTGGTGGTGGTGGTTTTGGCGGAGGCAACGGTCTACAACTACCCCGTGGCCGGCGCCAGTCCAGCTTCTCCGAGTACAACCTCATCAACCCGTTTGTCCAGCAGCAGCCGGACAACGACCTCTTTAGTCCACCCGAAACGCCCATCCACTTGCAACAGCGGCCGTCCCATCCGCAGCAACAACTTCCCAATTCATCGAACAACGACAACGGCGCCGATTCAGACTCGGGCAGCCACTGCGCCCTATTGCCGTCCAGCTGCAACAGTACCGGGCTGCCTCAGCGTCGTCTCATCAAAGAGTGGGACCCCGAGAGAGAGACGACGACGACGCCATCATCCAGCACCTCCACTTGGGTCCAGCCGCAACAACAGCAACAGCTACAACACGAAAACGGCTGGCCGGGCCGGCCCAACGGCAACAACAATGAATATCACGAACTGAGAGAAATCAAGCAGACTCAGATTTGAAAAGAATAAAAGGCCGTTGTCGTTGCTCGTCCTGCTCCACCGTCTTCTTGTTGACATGGCAACAAAGTCGAACGGAAGTCAACAACACAGAGAGAAAGAGATGGAAGGAACAAATCCGATCAACGAGAGCTCTCTCTGCCCGGAATATGTAGGAGGCGGAATTCAATCCGCTTCATCCATAGGGGAAACCTAGAGATGCCTGAAAACCTATCGACGATTGGCTCTTTTCTCTTCACTCTTTCTCCGTCCCGGGGTCTTGTTATCGCTCGTGCGGCGTGAATTCCTAGTTCCTATAGACTCTCGCTCCTTCTTTTCTTCTTTGGTTCTGTTCTGTTCAACACAAGTGTGATCCAAAGTCCAAACCGCTGTCCATTCCAAGACCCGCGGATTACAAACAAGCGGAAAAAGCAAAGAGACGACATCAGTGACACAATAGATTCTCCCCTCCCATCTCTTCGTTCCTCCCCTTTCACAGCCAAAAAAGAAGAAGAAGAAGAGGCTTTTCAGAGAAGGAAAAAATACGGATAACCTCGTCTATATAATACCTTACTCGTACACACAGAGAAAAATCTTTTTTCTTTCGACCCAATGTTTTCGTTAACTTTGCCCATCTAATATGTGTATATTCAATGAAGCGTGTGCGTCTGAGTGTGCGAAAAAATCCTTTTTTTTTCCTTTTGTCACCTGCAGAGTCTTACACCTTCATCATTTTAATCCCCGTCGTTCTTAACCAGTGCTGAATTTTCCTTTTTTTTTTTGAAAAACAAAGAGACACTTCCGAGTGAGAAAAAAAATGTTTGTAAAAAAATATGATATATATCGGAGCTATCAAGTATACTGATCGTTATTATATGATATATATAACATTCTCTAGTGGTTTTTGCGCGAGGAAAGAAAAGAAAAAGAAACGGATGCTGCGCAGTTGTTCGATTGATCCGGTCGGATCAAAAGTCTTATGTAAGAGATGAAAGACTTAGAGACTTCCACCTGGCGGTTATTTCGATCTAACTGTGAAATACTTTGGAGCTAGAAAGGAAGAAGAAGAAAAAAGAGAGGGTGTACTGACTTGTATCGAATTTTCCTTGACGGCGGCCACCAGATCGACGATGGAGCCTCCAATAACGACCTATCCATCAAAAAAAAAAAGAGAAAAGAAGAAGACGAGCTTTTATAGGCGACGACGTCAGAAGTTAACAAAAGAGAAAAAAAAAAATATATATATATAAAAGCTTAGATGGGAGATTGATGCAGTAATAGGAGTCGCTCTCTCTCTCTCTCTCTCTCTACGGCCCTGGAGCTCTCTTCCGGAGGCCGACCATCAAAGACTCATGCGGAGCAGATCGACTTACGGTGCAGGAGGGTAATTGAGCTCAGGCCAGGAGCCATGAAGGGGGCATCAAAATTGGATTGTGTGTGCTGGCGCTGAGAGAAAGAGAGGGAGGCCTCGGAATACTTTGACTTGTTCCAGGTAGTAGTACTGGTTGGTGGTAGTATAACCCGCCCCTTCAATTCAGTCGCCTTTCATTTCCTATTTTGATTCACAGAGAGGAAAGAGACGTACCGTAGGGCAATCATCAACTGTCGGACGTAGACTCTGTTGCGGAGGAGGCGGCTGGCTGCGTCGATATCGTTCCATGAAAGAGATGAGAAAGAGAGGGATCATCATAACAAAGGCAGCCAGTGGCTAAGTGGTAAAGCCTCTCAATGGGCCGGCTCGCTCGCAAAAAAGAAAGAGAACTAACGACTCACGTTGATCCAGATCGACGAAGACGGGCCAAATCTACAGCGATGGCGGCTCCGACCGAGGCGTTGTGCTCAATTAGCGCCATATCTGTGTGACCGGGAGAGAGCGGAGCCGATTAATCTCAACAACACCTAGCGACCGACAGATACCCTCCCAAAAGATTAATAATCCTCACAGTAGAAAACTTACTGGCCACTAGTGAGGCGCCGGACGTTAGCCGGTTGACTTGCGACAAAACGAAGGGCGTCACGTCTTTGCCACGGACGTGCTCTTGGTCCGCCAAGGTCAAAGCGGCCTGAATGGCTACTTCGATCGCTTGGCCGTCGGCTTGGCTCGATTCCGGGATGGGCACAGCGATAAGCAAACCGCTGCCCGTCTTGAAAGAGTCAATGTTGTGGTAAATGAGACGGGCCGCTTCGGCGGTCGTCTCTAGGTGATAAGGCGACCGGAAACCGCTGGACGGTGTGAAGAAAGCCGGAAAGTCGTTCCGGGGCCCCAGGGTCGCCACGCACACGCCTTGCGTTTCCAGGTACTCGAGCGTTTTCCCAATGTCCAGGATGGATTTGACCTGTTGTATATAAATGTTGAATCGTTATCGATGTTTAAATGATGTCGTCGTCATGAAAATCGATCGTTTTTTTTTCTGTCGGTGGCAAATATTACCCCGCTGGAGACGACGGCCACAGGAGTCCGGCCAAGTTCCGTCAGATCGGCGCTGACATCGAAAGTTTCCTGAGCACCGCGATGCACTCCACCGATGCCTCCTAATATTGACATCACAAGTATTAATTCAGTGCCGCTGTATAATAAAGGCTAGTCCACGCTGATCCGCTTTCACACCCTCATCTGTGCTTCTCTCTCTTTCTCTCTCTCCATCTCGCGTGCCATAGTCTACTTTTTCTATGGTTTATCACGAATTCATGACAGAAGGCAGCACGCCGTGAAGACCGTACTTGAGGGCTACTTTTATTGGACGCGAGTGACGTTTGGTGGCAACTACTGCAGCCGCGCGTAGCAACTAGGTATAAAGTAGCAGTAGCCACGGCATGGGGCGCCGTAGCGGCGGCGTAAAGTCAATTACATTCCCCCGGTTAGATCTCGTATTACTTTACTATGTCTCTCTCCTTTTTCTTTCTTTCTTTCTATGTAAAGGTCTATTTAAAAGTTTTTTAGTCTGGACAGAGTTTCCAAAACTATTGATGTAACATTTGCTTCATGTAACCTACTGACTTTCTCTTTGGTGTTGAAAAATGAAGCAGGAAGGATCAAGTTGAAACATGACACATATAAACCTGTACTACATATATTACCTGTCACAAAAATTGAAATGCCGGCTTTGGCTGCTACCAGCATGGTCCCAGAAACAGTAGTGCCTCCATTCAGCTTCTGATGCAGAGAGGATCAAGAAAAGTACTTAGAGGATTTTTCTAGAAATCTGAGACTGTATTAAAATTGCAAAAATAGTGTATTACTTTAGAGAGGACGTAGGGAAAATCCCTGCGAGATGTTTTCAGGCAGGGCTCTTTCATGCTGGCCAGCATTTCCAGCTCCTCTCTGTTCAATCCCACATGAACACGACCTTTAATTATTCCAATTGTTGCAGGAATAGCTCCCTGTAACAAAGGTCTTTGTTTTAAATAAGCCAGATCATCGAGAAAGAATTATGTTTTGTCCACACTTTTAAATGGCCTACTTGCCAAAACAATGATAAATTGTAAATACCTGAGCTTTGACGGTACTTTCAACTTTGAGAGCTGTCTCCAGATTTGCTGGGTATGGCATGCCGTGAGTGATGATGGTTGATTCCAAAGCGACGATGGGCTCATCGTTTTTGAGGGCTTGCGAGACATTATGCGAAACTTCAATCATGGAACTATCGATTTGCAAAGCTCTAGTATTATGTCCAGTCGTTTTCATTCGTCCCCATCGTCGTACTGCCCGTTGCAGAAAGGAAGCTTTTGAGATATTCATCATCATCATAATGCGACTGAAGAAACAGAAGCTGAATGTCGAGATGTCGTCTCCCGTCTCTCTTGGCCGCCAAAACAAGTTGAATGGAAATCAGCTGGTTGACATTAGTGACAGCACATGGTACGACGGTAGAGCGAGAAAGTAAGTTAAACGCGAAGCCTTTTCTTCATTCTGCCCAGATTCTCCGCTCTGCAGACACAACAGACAGTAGAATAAATCTTTTTTCCTTCGTGATTACGCTTAATTTCCCGAGACAACTGCAGCAGCAGCCTCGGGCTAATATTATCTCGACGCAGATGAAAAATTAATTCCTACTGCGACTATAAACAAAATGGACATGGCCCCGTTGTCATATATAAAAGAAAGAAGAAGAAGACGGGCTAGAAGAAACACATCCATAATCTGCTAATGACCATAAGAAGACGGACTCGGTAATCAACTCTGCTTGCTGCTGTTTTCTCTCTCTCTCTTTTATATTAAATCAAGTCCTTCTGGAAAGGAGCTAGGGATCTTGATACGGTAATCGGATTTGCCAGCCGTACGTAAACATGCGCCGGGCCGACCGACTGACATCTGGATCAGAATCGGGGGAGTCTCGCATCGATCAATTTCTCTGATGACGAATTCCATAGTATCAATAGAGTTAGCGTGTCACGGCACCGGGTAATAATCTATAGGGGAGTCCTCGTCGTGCGACGAAACCGTCAATCATCCCGTTTTGTTGTTGGGCCCAGGGCTGGAAGGTCAGCCGGAATCGCGTTTCTTGGTGCAGGTCAAGCTCCAACGATGATTAAAAAAAATAACCCCGTTTCTTTTTTCTAGAACCGGACCGCCGCACTGTATTGTTGTGCCTCATGGAAGGTTTCCACACGAGGCGCATTATATATATTTTGTCCTCGAATCGTCGGAAAAGTCATAAGAATAAAAAGTCGATTCTATAATTCGAAAGGCGGTTTCGCTTTGGCGACAGACTCGATATGGGAGGATAGTTATAGCCTTGCTGCTGATATAATAAGGAGCCGCGCAGAGAAAAGGGCGTATTACATCAGCATTAAAGAGACAAAGTTGTCTGCCGAGACAGCGCGCAGAAATGTGCTGGCCGGAGCGATTATCGATTGGGGCATCATCATCATGCTGGGCGAGTACTACGTACGTACGTATCTATACTACTAGAGCTTTTGGAGCCGTAGAGTGTTTGGTCGAATCGTCCGGGGTAACAGACTCTCGGCGTCCAACCAACTTTTTTTTTTTTCTCTTTTTTAGCCGCTGTTGATTCCCCCCTCTACTATTTACGATGATACGGACGACGACGACGGCGACGGGTGGAATGAGAAGGGATCGGTTGCCGCGGACACGTCTGCTGAATGTGCGTGCCCATAACATCGCCGTCGCTAGCCACGGCCAGCAGCGCATTTTTTCTCCTTTTTCACTCGTCTATTTATTGGCCACAGTTCGTTGGACGCGACATCCGGGCCAGAAGTACATACATCGTCGTCGTCGTCGTCTTCGATACAAGTATTTTTGCGATCCAGAAAAATAAAGAAGAGGCTTTTACGAGATGCTGCCGGGCATTGGCACCAAAATTATCAAGGTACAGATATAGTCATTTAGCGCGTCCGTCTTCTATTATTCTTCAATTGGTTTATCTTTGATTGTTTGTCTTATAAATTATCTATTATTGTATTGTGTTATGAATCCGAGATCATAATGGGAATCAATGTAGCCCAGCGAATTTGTCTCTACGGGACGGGCCGAGCCAACTCGTTTTTTCCGACCGGCTTGTTGTGTATTGATCGCGGGCGGCGGACGCCCTTATACACCCAGAGCGCCCGTTCCTTTTGATGATGGGTTCTCTCTCTCTCTCTCTTTTTCTATGACTTGCTTCTCCTCCTTTTGATTGTACCCATATATATATTTCTATATATATAGTATATATAGAAGTCTATAGCGAAAGCGTCAAGTGAATGTGCACATAAATCCGGACGGAACGTGCTGCTGCTGGAATGGCGCTCTGATAGGAAAGGATAGAGACGCGTATTTATACAGCTTCCAGCTCGTCCGGCTGGCAATCAGTGGCGGATGCACAGACCGCCGTTGGGTCGCGCCTTGCGGATGAAGAGAAAAAAGAGCCGACGCCAGCAGCAGCACGTTGTAAAGAGAGAAAAGAAGTCATCGAGTCAGTCAACATACATCAAGACGTTGAAAAGAAGAAGAAAAAGTTTCATTATAGACTCGAAAGAAAAAAAAATCCTAATTGCGGGGATCGCGAAAAAGTCTTGCAAGTTCTTAATGATGGTCTTTTTTTTTTTTACTGACGCATCAGGCAAACTACCGCAAATGTCAAACACTCAACTTTCACGACGGAGTTCCAGTTCCTAAAGGAAATCAGCCGTCAGAGAGCGTCGTCATCTCTCCCGATGACTACGACGTCCATCGCTTCCGTCCGCCAGCGCTCGTCGCATCCAGGTAAAATAGTCCGCATAATAAATACGCAGTGGAATTTTTTCTTTTAGCGCTAGCGCTCTGGGACAGAAATATTGAAAGAGGAAAGAAATGAAAACATGGCGACGACTAGGACGACAGGATCTTACTGTAGCGAGTCCAAGGGGGGTCTTTTTCGAATCTGCTGGTCGCGTTTGATATATAGAGGCTGTCGACGAGATTGAAACCGACCGGGGCCGACTAGAGACTTACACATATAAATCCCCCCCTTTTTGCCCAGCTTCTTCTTTTTTTTTTTAGCCGGCCCTCCATTGCACGGTCGATCAATTTCCTTAACGTGAGCGGCGCTCCTGTCTACAACACGAGTCCACTATATCACATCCGGAGGGGGGCCGGCCCGTGAAGAGGTCGATGCCTTTACGTGCTGGACACTCTCTCTCTCTAGTCGATCCTGCAAATAATCTTTTTTCTTTTCTTTGCCTTCTACGTACAATTTGATTGGATTCATCGGACAACAACAACAAAAATAAGGTCGGCCGGTTGCGAACGCGATTCCAAACATATGGATCGTGAGCTGGCCGGCTTATCGCCACCCGTCTACCAGCCATTCAAAGGATCGACTGGGAAACCGTTTATACCGAAAACCGTCCTCTACGACCGTCTGGTAAGAAGGAGTTATCTAATAGGATGCAGATGAAATGGATCTACTATATACGTACTACGAAGAAGAAGAAGAAAGAGCATTTGCAATTCAATAATGTCCGCGTCGTCCGTTTTCCCAAAAGATGTTGCGCTTCGACGGATTCTATTTTGAGGATTCCTTCACTTGGGGCCAGTCCCGAAGGGCCGTCCATCCTGTGAAACTCTGCTACTACCTCGAAGACGACACCATCTCCGTTCACGAGCCTGTCACTCCGGTTCGACCTCCTTCTTTAACATAATCACGTTAGAGATGTAGGCGCCGTCTTTTTTTTTAACCGACGCTTTTTCTTCTTTTTCTTTCATTTTCTTTCCCTCAACTTTCTGGACGGAATTTCAAATTTATCCCGATTCGATTTTCTGCCGCCGCTACCACCGCCGTCTGCAAATGCGCAGAATTCCGGGCGTCCGCAAGGGAAACTCGTCTGCCGTCACAAGGTTCAAAAGTCCGGTCACGAAGAGGAAAACCCACAATTCTGGCACTGGAAGGATTTGAATGTGGCCATTGACGTCGACATCTTCGGCCGTCGATACCGTCTAACCGACTGCAATCAATGGACTCGGGTAGAGAGGCGTCGCATGCTGAATTTATCTAATCAAATTGATCGATTCAGGGGACGACGTCGGCGTTATTCAATGTCGTTTGACTTCGTCGTCGTCGTGTTGACAGGAATTCCTGACGAGCGCCGGGATACAAGTGAACGCACCGGAAGACCAGCCAGAGTCGCATCCGGCCCAAAAGAATGACGGCGCCGAGGCCGGCAGATCCCGTTCCGCCCCGCAGAATCGCAACCATCCTTTGAAAAAGTTCCTGGAACACGACGGACAAATTCTCCGGTATGCGCGCGCGCGCCTGACCTTTCTCAATAAATAAATAATACCATCGGTCTCTTTCTTTTTTGGGGATAATAAAACAGATTCGGCTGCATCTGGGACCGTCGCGGAGAGGAGAACGTGCTGCTGGACGAGCGCACGAAACCCTACGTCCTTCGCTACTATTTGGTGGATGATACCATCATGATAACGGACGCCGAATTCGAGAGCAATCAAAAACGGGGACTGTACAGTTCGAACCGCGCCCAAGAGGCCGTTCTGATGCGACGTCAGAGACTACCCAAAGGTGAAATGAATAAGCAACTAAACCGCTTGGCGACGCCACTTTACGGACTCCGCTCTACGTGTTTCCCATTCAGAGCCGCGGCCGATCATGACTTCCCCCGCCGATGCGGCCGATATGACCTTTTGCGAGCCGCAGGATTTGATGTTGGGCAATGTCATTCCCGTTCACGGCCGTCGGTAAAAGCGCTGCCCTTCTTTTTTTTCCCTTTTGAGACGGCCAAGCTCCGTGAAATGATTCCCACGGCGCCGGCCAAAACATCGTTGCCTTTGCATTCACGATTTCTCCGGCCCGTGGCCCATTGATCACATTTGAAATTCAAAACAGTTTTCCACCGCCCGCGCCTACCCGCGCTTCTTTTGAGGAGAAAAAACACGGGCGAGTTGGATAACGACCCTCTTAAAATATATACAAAAAAAAAAAGTGTCGGGGTACTAACTCGTTCGAACGCGGTAGCCGCAACGCTGTCAAAGTGCCCAGTTTTTCCAGGGCTAAAAAAGAAACTTTAAAATGTTTAAACAAAAAAATATTTAACAGGAGAAAATGTCTTTACCTTTTACAGGTTCGTGTTGGTGGAAACGGGCGACGACTTTACGCGCAACTTTTACCGCACTCATTTCAACGTTGTCGATTTCACTCCGATCACGCTAGAAGATTAAATAAAAATGAAATACAAAGATAGTTTTTTTTTTTTGAACATATTTCCATCGTTTTTGTGTGTATTTTATTTTTTTTGTTTGGTTTTCGTTTGTTTCTTTCTGAATTTCCGCGCCGCACGAGCAAAACGGTAAGGCAGAAGTCGGAAGGTCTCTTCTTCGGAGGGGAGCAGAGCAGAGACGAACCACACCAAATGAATTTGCACATCAAAACGCGCGCTTCCTATGTGGGCAACAGAGAACAATCATGTGTTTCTTTTTTTTGTTTTGTTTTGTTTTGTTTGGTTTTTCACAATGAGAGGAGGCCAACAGTGAACGACAAAGCTACATCGAAATACTTGGAAAGAGAGAGAAAAGTTGTGATAGGGCTAAAGAACAATGGCGGTTGAACTTGAGAGAGTAGAGAGAGATAGGCGGCAAGAGTTTTGTCCAACCCACAAAACAGAGTACGAAGAAAGCGCTACCGCTAAATTACGCAATCAGGAAGCATATATCACAGAAGTTAACCAATAATATATAATAATAATAATATGGGGGCAGATATTCAAGAAGGGAGTAATAGAGAGCCAAAAGAGAGAGAGAGAGAGAGAGATGATGAGCCAAAACAAACAAAAACACGTTTTTTTCTTTTCGTTTCTTTGTATGGGTATTCGAAACTCGACGGCGACGAGAGATGGAGATTTGTGACTAGGAACCAAAAAAAAAAAAAAAAGAAAAAATCCTGTGGAAAGAAACAAACAAAAAAAAAGAGCCTTCTTCCTTAGAATTCAAGGGGTATAAAACAACGAGCCTCTTAATTCAGCCATTTGAAACACGGTATACTACTAATATATACCCCAAACAAAGCAACGGGAGGAAAAAAAAACAACATCTTTTCTTGATTCTTTTTTTCAGGTTGAAACTCGGAGTGTGGTTTTGTGCGTCACTGGATAAACGACGTAAATCTTCCCCGCGCGTTCTAAAGATGAGTGGTGGTGTCGTCAGTGGGAAAACAATTCAAACAGAGGGACAGTAGCAGTAGCAGTGGTATACAAAGTTTGTTGTGGCAGTTTCTTTGTTGTTTCGAATTTTTTTCAACGTCAGTCGCGTTCGTTCAAAATGTGAACGAAACTGGCGGGGAAGACGCCGCGTCGTTTCGGATCGTTTTCCACGTAGCCTTCCATCCAATTCTCATCTTCCGTCTTCTCGATCATCACCACGAGGATTTCGCCCTCTCGGAACGATACCTCATCGTCGTTGTCCGCTTCGCAGTCGTAAAGTGCCCGGCAGCGTCGTCCTGGTGGTCAATCAAATGATGTTGATGATGAGGAAAAACCACAGAAAAAAACAAAATAGTACCTCTGGCGGGCGGCAGGGGCTTATCGTTGAATTCGCCGTCGGACGGGGCCGACGAGAGGCTCTCGGTCGAGCGGCCGTTTCGATTGAGCGGTTGAGAGAGATTGACGACCGTCGTAGTGTTGGCAGGAGTTGGCGGCGGCGGACCGCGGGGCCGATTAGAGCTCGAAGTGCTGGCCAGGCTGGTGGCGGACCCGTGAAGTTTCCTCAATTGCGGCATTTCGCCTTTAGGTAACACCAGCTTGGCTCCGGCTAATAATTATTTTTCCAAATTGAAAAAGAGACCGACTTTTCATTAACATATAGATTATTTTTCTTACGGAGATGGGCGGCTGAATGATGGAACGTCCGGGCTTTACTGGATTCGGTGGTCAGGTAATCGCCGGCCAGGGATTTCCGCGACTGTGAATGAGAATCGCTGGGCGGTTTCATCCGCTGTGCTGGAAGAGAAACGCCGTAGTCGGAGGCGTTTCGACTGTGCGTGTTTTGAGACGACGTCCGGGTGAACGTCGAACTGGAAGCCGGCGGAAGTGGAGCCGCTCTTTTCTTCAAACTACCGACATTGGCGGCAGCGACGGCCGCGGCCGCTGCTGCCGCCGCGTTCACCGCAGTCGTCGTCGAGCCGTTGTTGTTCTTTTTATTCGTCAAGACGGACAGACTGCTGCCCGATCCGGCCATCAATACGACGGCCGTATTGACGGTCGACCCGCTGGCGGACGACGAAGGGAAATAGGCGGCATTGCGACCTCCTCCACCTCCTCCGCTGTTGGGACTCGATCCGGAACGCAAACTGTCGGATGTGGAGGATCGCGACCGCAATTGCACTGGCGATTCACGTCCGGCAAAGCTCGGCGGTCTAGAGCGACCTCGACGATCCGGAGTAGGAATTCCGTTCTGAAAACAGGCCGAAAGGTTCGAATTTGCGAACAAAGACAAAGGTAAATCAAGTACGTTGATTACCGTCGTATTTTCGATGACTGTCATGTCCTCGTCGGACAAGTCGATGGATCCGGCTTCATCCTGTGATAAATTCCAATCGATGCTGACATTCTCCAGCTGAGATTTGCGGTTTTGCGTCGATTGCCGGATCTGTCGGATCATAATGACGGAGATTCGTCAAAAAAGAGAGAAAAGAGAGAGGGGGCTGCAATAAATTCGTTAACGTACCAGCTCCTCACAGGCGGTGGATCCATACTCTTTGGCCAATTCGCTGGCCGTCTTTTTATCTTTGGTTTCAGCCGCAACGTTGGCACCGGAACGCAATAAAAGCTTCAAACATTCCGGCTGGTTGTAAAGCGCGCAATAATGAACGGCCGTGTGCCCGTCAACCGTGGTGGCGTCCAGATTGTTGGCGTTTTCCACCAAGAAATCGACGATATGGAGCGAATGGCCCCGTTCGCGACGGATGGCCATGTGCAGCGGCGTTTCTCCGGCATTCTACACGCGCCCATCAAGGGGAAAAAAGAAGAAAAAATTGAAAATCGAGTTAAATTCCGCTCGTTAAGCCGCTCAGCGGACGGGATCAAAGTTACGCTGTCGATGAAGGGTTTCGAAAAGTCGGCGCCTTCGACGTAAGCCTGCAAGAGCTGGTGGATGTCCTTGTTGTTGAGTGCGTGCTCGACGTCGCTGTGCAAGTCACGTATGTCCGTGCTCGTCTTGATGGCGAATTTCTTCTCGATGTACTTTGCCCGGATGAATTCGCTCCGCTCCTCCCTATACAACACCAAGAGAACAAAACAACAAAAGGGAGAGGTTGTTGAAGAGTTTAAACCGCACACAGCGAGTCCTTAGAAGTTTTTGTCGATTTACATGGTACTGTGGAGGTTCGGCTTGGAAATATGCAACGTAGCCTCCATAATCTCGTTGAAACTGTGGTTGGACATGTGCCGGGCGATGAGCAGCTGCGATGTCGGCACGTGGTCCAGCTGTCGTCATCGAAAAACAAGAACGCCATAACATTAGTCTCAATTCTGGAACGAGAAAATTTCTCGGCAATCCCATTTGATTTATAGTCTCACCAATAACGACTGGATGCGGGACACATGAACGCCCATTTCACGATGCACGCCCGAACATTCGATGCAGATGATCACGCCAAAGTTGGTCGACAACCACGAAGCGTCTGGTAAACAAAAACAACAAGAAAAAACTCCGTTATGGCTCCGACCCAATGACATTTCAAGTCTCTTTTGGAACTTTTCCAGAGGGGATACTCCTTATATATATATATATATTCTAATATAATGTCTGCGGCGGACAAAAACAACTAGCTGGCGGCTGGACAAACAAAAGGGCAACCGTCGCCATCACCATTTTCTCGAGTGTCATCATCATCATCATCATCATTGAGGCGGGTATTAGAATATAATAATACCGTTTTGAGAGCAACAGTCGGCGCAGCGATCGTTGCCCGGCAGTCGCAAAATGTATCGGATGATGGCCTGCTGCAGTTCGAGGAAGCCTTGATTGACTTTAGGACCGTGACGGCCATTATCGTCAAAGGCCTTCATGAGGGCTCCTTCTTTGCTGTTGACCAGCACCGAAATCCAGGCCGTCATTTCATCCTCCTCCTCCGTTTGGAAATGGTACGTCCGATTGTCTGTCAAAGATATCAAAACAAAAACAACCGTTATCAAGACGACTGTCACGCAACGCTCGCCAAAGACAATCCGATCGCATCCCAATAGGATTTTCCTTCCTTCGACAACAACAGACACAAAAAGAATTTGTGTTGGGCAAACGCCCGCGAGGTTTTTTCTTCCCCCCTGGTGGAAATCCACACACACAACAACAACAGAAGAAAAAAGCGAGAAGGATGTCTTTGTTGGCTGATGGCCGTGTAGTGGTAACCTTGCGGCAAGAGTCTAGAGCGTGAAAATGGGAAAAAAAGAGACGAAGAGGAAAAGAAGAAAACCTTCGACGTTGATTTCCTCTTGGAGAGAAAGAGAGAGAAGTCGAGGGGGATGACCGAGTAAAGTTCGTGACTGAACTCGGTCTGTGTTTGGTGTGTGGGAATGATGCATCTATCTATCATCATTACCATATATGCAGAGCGACGGATATAGGATGACGGGCGAGAAAGAGAAGAAAAGGAAATATTCTTACAAGAGATGAGATCGAAGCATCGCCGGTCTTCGCCACTTGGCACGGGCTTGATCTGACAGGTGAGCAGGTTGACTCGCGTAGGCGGTTTCGTCTCGTCTGCGTGATAGATGGATAGGAAGCCATCGGCCCGCACTTCGCACCGCCGCTTCTGCCACACCTTGCGAACTTTGCCTTCCGATTTCTTCAGCAAGAAACCCGTTCGGCTCGAACCGTGCTGTTTGTTGCCCTGCAGCTGGTGACGAGAGTAGCCTCCACCAGCTCCGTTGCCGCCGCTGTTGTTGGTCGCGACGTTACCGCCACCGCCGCTGCCACCACCTCCGCCAGCGATTCCGCCGTTACCACCGCCGGCGCCGACGCCTAAGGGATGACTCGCAACCGGCTGCTGCCACGTAAACAATGCGACCGGACACACGAAGAAGGAAAAAAAGACAAAAAACCGCATTAATCCTCCTCCCATCGTTTGGGGCGAAATGGACACTGGTACGCGTATAAACACAATCACTGGCTAAATAGATGGCAGTTGTACACAGAGAGAAAGAATAATGGCGGTTGGCTGCCGTTTTGGCCCACCCTACCGATCCATCTTTCTCTCAGCGCACCAGGGCCGCGAACTCGAGAGAAGGAAAAATTTGAATTGAAACCGCATCGATTACTCGACTGACCTCTTTGTCGAAAACGTGCGAACTTTTGAGCAATTGGCGCAGGTCGGCCAGCTGTTTGCGCTCCTCGTCCTGCTTCTGACGGATCCGCTGCAATCCTTGAGACAGATCCTGGATGTAGGAGCCGAAATGCTCGATGGTTTTCAGCCCGTCCTGGAAGTAACTGTAGGAAACAAACAAACAAAGGAAAACCACAATCAATCAAACGAATCAGTCACGCTCGCGACGGCCTTCGTCGCGATGCCATCAGTTCCACACACGGGATGGAAATTGTTTTTTTCTTACTTGTGCTGGGCATGGTAGTACTCGAGGAGATGTTGCAACAGCTCCACACCTTTCTTTGTCTTGATTTCGTTGACTTTCAGCAGATACTGGAAAAAGAAAAAAAGATATTGAGAAAAATCCGGTTTGTTTCATCCGAATCAGAGTTGCGTGAAGGACCGAATGTTCTCTTTTTTTTTGGAACACTTCCTCTTCTCTTAATTAGTTTAAGGAACAAGTCCTCTTTTCTCTTTCTGCGTTTTTGTCGTCTTGTTTATGCTCTCCGGATGAGAGCGTCATCCAACAGAAAGAGAAAGGAAGTGTGCCTCGAGGACGACTAATTGGTGCTCATTAAGGAGAGAACTTGTCAAGGCAACGGGGACCGCGCCATATGTGGTCTCTTCCACCCGGTTTTCGTCGTCGTTCGTACCTCGCACATTTGCAGTTGGAACATTTTCCGTTCGGGATCGAGCTCTTCGGCGACTTCTGCAGCCGTGATCTCGGACCGAATGAAGCCGGCCTCTTTCGCCTGGGCTTTCTTCTCCTTTTCCAGCTTGCCGTACTTGGTATCGTAGTCTTTGCACGCCCGGTCAAACGGACGTTTCAAATCACCTCGGGCGCCTCTCAAGTCTCCTTTGAGCAGACTGTCCAGCGGGAACTGCACGATATTAGCACAGTTTTGCATCTGAAATTGAGACGGAGGAAAAAGAAAAACATGAAAGAATCTCTCTGGAACATACAAGGAAAATAAAAAACGGGGTTAAAAATATACCAGCGTGCGTAGGAGGGCGGAGAGTTCCTTGGTGACGACAGAGAACTTGATGAAGGCGGCTCCGATTTCCGTTTCTTGGTCTTTGCTGAGAGCCGTCGTTCCGAGGCGTTCCAGGGCCCGTGAAAGGTAGTTCTCGTTATCCGTGTGCGCTGTATATGTGTGTTGATTTACAATAATAATCATCAGGGTAATGATAGAGAGAGAGAGAGTAACAAACAACCGCAATCGACCGTCGTATAGACGTTGGAAAAAAGTGCTCTCCAAGTAAGACGGGAAAGGAATACTTAAGAAAAAGGCAACGACGCCAATGCCGTCGTAAAACAGACACTTGGGGAGCGTGCGAACCGGGTCCGTTCGTCCCGCCTCCATTCATCCCAATCAATGTTTCCTTTTCTTCGCTTTTCTTCTTCCTCGTCGTCGTCGTCGTCGTCGTGTTTTTCTTCTAATTTTTACAACCCATTATCCCCGTACAAGTCGCCGTGGTATCGGAACGGCTAATGAGCCAACCGCAGAGCCGAGAGACAGAACACTATGCAATGTCGTTTTCTCTTTTTACGACGCCTGGCGTAAAGGTTAAGGCTGTAGCGAGTTATCTTTTACGCGACGTTATTAGCGGATTAGTATCATGACGGCCTCTGGGTGCTGCTCTCCAAAGACATAATCGATAAGTACCGTTACGAAATCGTCGGTCGCATCTAATTCCTTGGATTACCAACCAAGAGAGGGGAGAGAGAGACTTTAACAACAATCTGACATCCGGCAGAGCGTACAAGAGAAATGCAGGAGCAGGAGCAGCAGCACGGGTCTTTTGAATTCTCCAAAATTGGATTTACTACGCCAGAGTGGAGGGCGACCCGTTTTTGCAATCCTCTCACATCCACATACACAAAGTTCGCAAAGCGTCTTCTTACCGTTGCCACTGGCGTGCATTGCTTTGACAGCTTTCTTCAACTTGGTAAGTCCTTCGCGGTCCACATCCAGGATCTGATTGTTGGTCGAAAACATGCAAAAGAGAGAGAAAGAAAAAAGAAAAAAGAGGATTTATAAAATGCATTCGATACGATTTCCATTGTTGTATAGCAGTGGATTCCGAGTGTAACGATCGTTGACGTCACATTCTCTTCATGGCTATCGCATTCCTCCTCCCCCCGTAACATATCGATGACGACCTGAAGCACGCGCACACATACCGACGTGTAACATTAAACCGGTTTCAAAAGACCCCGCGACATCTGGAGCTTAGTCAAGAACAAAAAGAAAAGATTCCATTCTTTTGTTTCTTCACAAAAAGAAGAAGAAGAAAAAAAAGACACAAAACGAAAATCATTACCAACTTCGAGGGAGGTCGTTGACGGGACCCAATGTGTCTTGGCACATCGATGCGACCAAGTTCACGAGCAACTCATTATAACTCAATTACCACCCGAGAAATGATAGGCTCAGTCAAAGGGGACGGCCTAGAAGTAGAGGAGGGTATCAACAACAACAAAAAATTACCAGCCGGCTGCACGACCTTTACAAGGTCTCTTTGAGTTTAAATCACGCACGCAATGCTGCTCTCTCAGTCTCTCTGTGTAGAGTACAATGTGTCTATTGTTTTCGGACCGGAGACCTAGGAAAGCTCTCTCTCTTGTTGTCAAAAGAAAAAAGAAAGAGAGGAAAAAAATTGTCGGTTTTACTCCTCCATCTGGAAAGATGATACGCCTCTTTATGTTTGTTTCTACAGGGAGAAGAAGAAAAAAACAACAACAAGACAACATAACCAGCTGCGTTGAGGACAATAATAGCCTCCTCGCTACGCGATACGATCGGACCAGGATTTTTTTTTTTTTTTTTGCCGAGGTACAGAAGGAGGTTTTCATTCCAGAAGAAGATTGATTTCATGTAGGAGAGGAAGGAGGCCCGGTACGTAATCAGTGCGCCTCTTGTTGTGTCCGGATTTCAACAGTCATTGACTTTGATTCATTTGAAAAAGAAAAAAAAAGTGCCAGGTAAGGATGTACCAAGGAGGAGTCGCGGAACGGAAGCTAGGCCCCCTCAACTTCCGCCGATTAGTTTCGGGCTGGAAAAAAAGGGTCCTAACCGTCGTCTTTCACCGAAACGAGGGGGGAAATGTCATCCACGACCAACAATAGAGGAATGTCATGAAGCAGATGGAGTAAAAAAAAAGGAAAACTCCATAGTAGGCAGTTGTAAGCGCACTCTCGAGTGCTGGTAAGTTGGTGGTAGCAACAGTCGACAACTACAAAATAGGGTGATAGCAGCAGCTACACGGAGACTAGTAGATATACGCCCCAAAAAGTCAGAGACAAAAGTTTCAACTCGCCCCAGAAACAGCGAGGCGCGACCCCCCATCATCTTATATTGTTATGATTATTGCGGAAGCGACAGCTGGTTTCGAGATCAACATGTAGCAGCAGACCGTATCGTTGTCAACATGTCTCCAAATAGTCCGTCATCACAACAACAAACGCAGGAAACGGAAGTCAACGAGAAAGACACACACAGCTCTTTGATTAGAATCAACAAGTCCGTGTTTTTCTGGAAAAAGTCCGCAGAAAAAAACCGCAGGGATTGTGTTATGGTCGTCTGCATTTTGATACCTTGTGGAATGTTCACGGGCGTCCGATTCCCTCGCTCCATTTCCTACACATAAACCGTGTTCATATAAATAGTTACGTTCTCTTGGCTGCCTGGGCGAGGTTCCGGTTACTTTCTCTCCCACCCTTCTCTCTACCGGCATCGATTGACGGATGGTGGAACCTCCTTCTCCCTCGTCATCCCCACCACCGCCACTACCACTAGGGGATACGTCACATAGTACTATACACTACCAAACAACAACGCCGGAAATGAGGTTGGCAAAAGTCGTGATCGGATCAAGTCTTCCAACCAAAAAGGGACGAACCGGGAGGAGGAATAAAAACAACATGGCCACAGGCTAGTATAGCCCACCACCGCCGCCAACCAAAAGATATATAACCTTGGGTAGACGTAGTAGTAGATCGATTCTATTGAGTATATATACAATCCCTGGCTTTTTCCGAAGGGTTTCGCTACGTGACAAATGACTTGATCCAGCCAGCCTAAGCTATAAGCAAGCAGCAGCAGCCTCCTCCCTCTTATTGACGTCATTCGCACACACACGCACACGCACAGACACACCGTACACACCCAGATAGCGGAGAGTTTCAACTTGGCAGGGGCCTGGATCGATCGTTCCCAAAACTTTTCGGCTGCCTGGGTCTACTACTACCCTATAGATATATATACGTATATACGTATATATAATCCATCTTAATCCGGGCACCCGTCGGTCACGTCTGAACCGCCTGGTGTTTACGTTAGCACGTCATACAGGCCCCAGTCAATTGTGATTTACCACCATGTTTTCTTTTTTGTTGTTGGAAATTGTTATTTTTTTTGTGCGTTTCTGGGTGTGTTTTGGTGTGGGCTGCAAAAAAGGGGGGGTTTGTGAGCTGTTAACAAAACAATAGGAAAATCACCTCCTCCAGGGCGGCCACTGTTTGTCGGCACTGCGACATGCGCGAAACGAACGTCGAAGCTGTGGGCGAGTCGACATCTTCGCGGCTTTCTTCGACAAATTCCGAAACGCTGATTAATCCTGGCATGGCGGTAGCTGTTGTTTATTTTGAGTAGAATTCCAAAGGAAATGGTGTAGCCAAGGAAATGGAAGAACACACACACACACACAAAAAGAAATTCCACGATAAACGGAAACCACTCGCAGACGACGATTCGGCCAAAATGGCCACTCTACAAAATTTCTTCGCTCGCTCTGGATGATCGCTTTTAACACTTGTGTGTGTGTGCTGTCGGGGGAGAGGCAGTCTTTGTTCCGATCAGTTACAACCAACTCTTGCGTTTCGTTTTACGTTAGCACAACTTTTTTTTGTGTGTGTTTCAGTTATCCATTGGTAACGAGTCCCACCAGTGAGTCAGCAGAGCTGAGCAGACTGACGATCGACGCAGCAGCACGTTTCGACACGGTGTTCATGGCTGAATTGTTTTCCCTCCTTTTCAAAAAAGGGCTTTGAAAGATATTCTTAGCCAGAAGGGATGACACGAGGGGAGTATAATGACCACACGATTTTGATTATCCAACAAACTCGACAGAAAAAGATCCGTTTCACACACACCCGACGAAGGTTTTTGCTCTTCACGTACAGTCCTCCACCCGCAACGTCGATTTGACAACTACTGCCCTGCTAGCTAGAGTCGCTGGAAGGGCTGGCTGCAACCAGAAAACACAACACGAAACGCCCTGCTGCTGCCAAGTAGAAATTCTGGGCACGGTTCTTGGCCTTGCTGCTAGAGGGCCGACACGCCATCTATCAATGGCATTTCCAAGTTCACTTTAATTTTTAGATCGAAAAAAAAGTTGTCAAAAACCTTTCCTACACGACCAGCTCGACAAAAATTCCTAACAAACTCAAAGTCAAGGAAAAGCGTACACGTGATCGATCAACGTAGGATTCTGAATGAATTGGCAACTCCTTCTCGGTCCGCCAAGGCACTGGGTTAAAAAGAAGACAAACTCAGTAACTCACTGAACACACTGTGAAATCTCGTGTTTATAACAAAACTCAGATAAACATGGCGTCTGATGCATCCGGCGCCAACAAATCATGGGAATTAACATTGTACGAGCTACAGAGAACACCGCAAGTGGCCATCGAAGACAACACCGAAATCGCCGTTTCCCCCAGAAGCCTTCACAGTGAACTCATGTGTCCGATATGCCTGGATATGCTGAAGCAAACCATGACCACCAAGGAGTGTCTGCACCGATTCTGCTCTGACTGCATCATCACAGCACTACGGTCTGGCAATAAAGAGTGCCCAACTTGCCGCAAGAAACTAGTTTCCAAACGATCACTGAGACCAGACCCCAACTTTGACATGCTCATTTCCAAGATATACCCCAGCAGAGATGAGTATGAAGCACATCAGGAAAGAGTCTTAGCAAACCTGAGCAAGAGTCACTCACAGTCAGCACTACTCAATTCTATTGAAGAAGGAATGAAGATCCAGTCCCAAAACAGAGCCACGAGGATCAGGAAGAATGCTCCAGAAAATGAGCCAAACAATTCCATAACTACCACTCCAAATGTCAGTGCACCTTCTACCCCTACTCCAACTGAATCTGTACCTTCAGCCAAAAAGAAGCCCAAGTTATCAACCAATCTCTCTGAAAACGAATCTACCGGGAGCGGAGCGGAAGGGCCTAGCGATCACGGGGCAACCGAGAAGGCAAGCTGCGAGGAGCAAAGCGGACCCTCGTGCAGCGGACAATCATTTAATGAGATCGAGTTGGTGTTCAAACCGCATCCTGTCGAGATGAGTCACGACAACGAACAAATCAAAGCCCTCAAAGAGAATTCCGTGAGATATATCAAAACTACGTCGAACGCCACAGGTATAAACATTTGCTTATCAACAATTAATTAGTGACTTCTCGTCAATTGTGGACATTTCCTTATTCAATTGTTTTCTCCTTTACAGTCGAGCATTTGAGCAAATATCTAGCTATGAGGTTGGCCCAAACTTGATTTTTATATAAAATCAAGGAGTTAGCGGTTTTCATTAAGTTTTGATAAAAGAGTTTTAGGTCTAAAAAACTGAGTCGCGTTTCCCGACTCTCTGACGAAAAAACTTTTTCCGCATTTTTTTTAGCCGTTTTTTTTTCATTTATCACCCAAATTTAATGAAAATTTCCAGACTCAAAGAAGAAGTCTCACCCAATCAGTTTGTCAAAAACCTTGAAAGGATGCAAACTTTGGACGACGTCAACGAGAAATTTTGTCAACCTTGAGGGGATGCAAACTTTGGACGACGTCAACGAGAAATTTTGGAAATCCAACCAACCGCTAGAGATGTTTTATTCGTGGAAGAAGTCCAACGTTCAATAATATCCGTTCCGTGAAACTGGCGAAGGAAAACGGAAGAAGGAAAAGGCGACAAAATACACAAAAAAGAAAAAAATAATAATAACAAGAAAAAAGACGAAACGACCAAACTCTCAGACCCAGCAGCCAGATGCTCGGTCATTTACCTTTGTACAAGTGTTCTCACATACTTTCCCGTGTTGACGTTTAAGTTAAATGTACCGCGATAAATAAAATCCGAGTAATGTGTACCCACGTGTGATAGCTTTGATCAGAATGAACAAGTCTCAACATCGTTTTTTTTCCCCACTCTCAATTCTTACGTGCTAGCTACGGCTTGTCGGCGTCCGATTGTGGAACGGTACGCCGCTGCGGCTGGAAAAAGTGGTGAAACGCTCTTAAGACACTCGTGGGAACATGAAAGGAAAATGACATGCCTTGGGAAAAGGGAAATAAAAAGACGTGTCGCATCGGTTCTAGCTGTGGGAATGGACAAGGCTGTTGTTGATATTCTCCTTTCCAGACTGATTACATTTCTAAAACGAAATCGATGAACAAGCCCTAGGCGTCAACCATCATATAATACGAAAAAGAGCCCCAACAGTAATTGCTTGCCCTTCTATTACACAGCAATGTATTGCGCACCAAAGAACACGATCGATTCTGCCTTAAGTGATTTATTGCCCCAGTAACTCACGCAAGTGTCGGGACGAAATATTTTATCGTTAGCCGCACCAGTGATGGGACTATTTAAGAATATATATGTACAAGAAAACAAAAAGAAATTGTGTTTTACGTCTACCCCAGAGGCTAATATTGTAACGGTGTTGGAGGTTAAAATAGCGCAGTCGAGGTGGAGAGCGAGCAAGTGAGCGTGCGAGCGAGCGAGCAACCAAAGAGATTTGGCAGCAAGGACGTTGAGCCAAGACTTTCGGTCAGCTGATCCCAATATCCAGTTGTCAAAAAATTTGTGGCGCACACGTATATTATTTACTTCTGCACTATCTTACGTCAATGTGGCCAACGAAGAAATGGATAGTCTTCGAATCGTTCGGATCGTTGATTTAGTGCAAACTGTGAATAACACATTGTAGATCAGACTGCATATTCTCAGCCGTATAAAATATTGCCGAAATGGGAACGCTGCTCAGCAATATACTGCCAAGTACCTGTCTACTCTACTTCTCTCTATGGATCTGCTTCTCAAGTTGTGTGGTTGCAAGGCCCTCCAAAACATTTAACTCAGGTAAAACCATTATAGAATACATAATGAAACAACTAATATTACTAGTTATGTAAATGTTCTTCAAACAGATACTCAAGATGAAGCGGGCTTTGGGTTTGGAGTGTGGGTGGCTGCAGCTGCTGGTTTTGTGTGTGTCTCTCTGAGCTTAGCAGTTTGTGTGTGTTGCCGGAAACCAAAAGGTTTTGCAGAATTTAGAAGCTCAACTCAGTTGGCAGAGATTTCTTCAGCCCCACCAGCAGAAGTTACTTTATTCCCACCGCCTTCCCTGTTACTGAACCGTGAAGACCTGGAAGTGAGTTTTGAACCACTACCAAGACCTCAGCATCAAGCTGTCAATACATATCGACCAAAAGAAGTGAACGAGTGGATAGGTAAGTTCACAGTCATACCACCACAGAGATTATGGGAAATGTTATTGACCTTTATTTCTTAATCATGCACTTCCAGAGAATGGCCAGGGGCTGTTTCCTCGGTACAACATACAATATTTAAGAGAATTCGGTCGCGGTTGGTTTGGGCAGGTTGGATTTAGAGCTTATGCCGAGTGCTGGATTACATGAATCATATATTCTCTGTTCTTTTTATTAAGGTTGTGGAAGCAGAGGTCAAAGATCTTGTAGCTGATCAAGTAACTTCTCGATGTGTTGTGAAAATTCTACGCCCAGAAGCTTCTGTCTCCCAGCATTCCAAGTTCCTTAAGGACGTACAGCCTTTGCTGAAACTCGATCACCCACATGTGATGAAGCTTTACGGGTGTTGTCTCGAGACTTCTCCTTTCCTCGTTCTCTTGCAACACTGTGCCAATGGAGATCTGAAACAATTCTTGGCGGCGTACAGCCCTTCCAAAGGGTATAAACTTGGATCAATAGATGCTTCGTTCTGTTCTAGTCTTTAATAAGATTGGTTTAGGTCTCAAGGTGTACCGCCATTACCCGAGAACGTGCTCCTGCGTATGGCCTGCGAGGCCGCTGAAGGTTTGTCAAAGTGGCATGAAATAGGATTCTGCCACCCTGATGTGGCAGCTAGGAGCTACATGGTAACGGGCGATATGAGCGTGGTAATAGGAGACTACGGGACCCATACCGTTGCATATCGGGACGATTTTCTCGATACCGGTAATCAATTGCTGCCCATTAGATGGTGCGCACCAGAATGCTTTGAAGCTTCCGGTGAAGTTGTCCAAACTCAAGGTTTGTTGAAAACCTATTTACCTCTTTAAAAACATCACTCTCTGAAATATCTTATTGGCTTTTTGCAGGAGGTAATATTTGGAGCTTTGGTATCGTCCTTTGGGAGATACTATCGATTGGCGCCCGACCTTATGCTGCTCTAACAGACGAGCAGGTGTTGCAACAAGTTGTTCAGGAAAAGCGGACCATCCTGAATCCTCCTAGTTTCACCTATCAACAAAATCAAGCGTTGTATCAGTTGATGCTACATTGTTGGGAGGTTGACGCGCCGTTGCGACCTCGCATGGAAGTTGTCGCTTCCCGTTTGGCTGCTGCGTGCGCCGGTGTAAGCCGTGACGTGGAACTTGACTTGGAGAGGGCTTTTGACTCTCGATGGAACGCAGCTAAGCCTAGCAAGTCAAGTTTGTCGGAGCAAGACGAAGAATCGCCATCGGCTAGTTTAAACAACTTGCACGGCTCGTTGGACAATCTTGAGGAACAAAGCAAAGAAATCCTTTCGCCAGGCACTGACAAAGAATCCGAGAGTGGATTTTCTGCAAAAGGTTCGTCGCAAAAAATCCTCCAAGATGGAGATTATGATTTATTTACATATTCTTCCGTCGTCCTTCTTTAGTTTCGGCGGCCCTTAGAAGTTTGGACGAGGCTTTGGCAGCTGCTGAAGATACGGACGAGGAAGATAATGATGATGTCTTGCCAGAACCCAGTTTCGAGCTAGGCGATCTCCAGACAGAACAAGTCGAGGTTGGACAAGAGACGGACCATTCTAGCAATAGCAGTGGTAGTCTATTCTCATCCCGATCTTGGCAGGACAAAGTGGTACGAGGTGACCTAACGGCTCTTGTGCGGGAAAAGTCGCGTAGCGTCCAGGATCTGATGGTCTTGACACATGTTGAGCCCATGAGCGACATCGAATTCTTGTCGTTCAATCAAGCCTCCAAATCAGATCAGCGTGAAAATACCTCGCAGCCGATTCCTCCTCAAATTTCCGTTACGTCGCCCTCATCTACAGTTCGTTCGCCCATGATGGAATCGGATGTTCCGCTGCTCGAGTCCAACAACGAATCATCAAAGTACCAATCATTTAACTTATCGTTTTTACACCGGCAAATTGCTGAATCATTGTATCGACAGTGCCGGGAAAGATTGCCTGGATACCGGAACCTACATGGAACGTAACCGCAATCGATTAACTTCGACGCCGCGTGAAGATACAAACTTTGAAGCCATGGAGTCCAGGTACGCGACTAGACCTTGAATTGCTCTTTGTCTTTCAATTTTGCGTAACGATCGAAACAGTTTCAGGGATCGATCAAAGCCGGCCGAATATGCGCCATTCTCACCAGAGTCTCTGGATGCCACAAATTTCACTCAGAAAGACCAACGATCGCTTGAACCGCCACCTCCCATGAATGCTTCAACAGTACGGAAAAAAATAATAGAGTATCCAATAGGTTTTTTAGTTCACATGAAATATTCATTACAGAGCGTTATCCTTGGTCCATCCGACGAGCTTGGTTTAAACGTTTTTCAAGGAGTGACGTCAAGAACACAAAGCGAGGACGAAGATCCTTTTGATGAGCCTGAGGGTGCCGTAGCTGTCATCCCAGCCAAATCAACTGCAGAAGCTAGTTTGAAACCTTCGCCAGTGGAGCCAGCTCGTCTGGCAGTGAATCTTGAAGCTTGGAACAATTTTTTGGAGCAGTCCTACCCGCACCAACATCCATCCGGATTAGAACACGCCGTAGAGGATATTAGTGACACGCCTCTTCAGCTCAAAGATAGCGGCATCGCACGGCCAAGTTTCAGTACTTCGGTCGATGTTCTAGGTACGCACTCTTTTTTTTTTCTTTTAAAAATGACAAATTGGTTTGAACTCTTGGTTTCTTTCGCGTTTCCCAGGAAGTACATTAGGAAACGAAGAAAGCGTCAATCGTGAATGGATGGATGATTTGTCGTTGGTTGCACGAATGTGGAATGAAGAGTTGGCTGCTGCTTTGGCGCTAGACAGCAGTTTGTTACAAGGCCATCAACTTAACGCTTCTCTAACAGATACGGATCCAAATATGGAAGATGCCGTTGCCAATGTCTCTGGTTTATCGGTCGACTATTCATCTCCGTCTAAGCGAGAGGAAACGTACTTTTCCTATGACAAGATTGACGAAGATATTCGAGAAGAAGAGAGAGCCGTAAGAAGTAAAGACCTCTCAACCATCAGAGAAGAGCGTGAAAGCGTCAGCTCAACTGAAATGGGCGCTACACCGCACAACAACGCCGAAACGGGTCGCGGACTCTTATCACAACTGCAGTTAAAGAACCGAATGCAGCGCCATTTAGACTTGTCTGGCTCTTCCGATTCAGACGGCAGCGAGGATTGTCGTGACGATGACGAAGATGTCCTTGTGGTAGACTTGGAAAACAAACGAGCCGTCATGTTAGAAGGGCAAAGCCCTAAATTACGAGCCGCAATTGCCACACAAAACTACGAAGATATTTTCGTCGTGCGCCCCACGAACGCTCACAGTATTATGGTAATTTTTAACCGTAAAACTTTTTGCAATAGAGTCGATGAATAATTCAGTGCCAACACACAGGAAAATGGAAAGTCCCCATCCTATAATGGAGTAGACCCGACGTCATCTAAAGGCGCGGAAGCAATTGTCGATAGCGAAAGAGACAACGACGACGACCGAGAAGACGACTATGAAGATGAGGCCAATGGGGAAGAAGAAGAAGGAGATGATGGTGAAATTGTCAACGACTTTGAAGATGACGACGACGACGACGATGATGAAGAAGGCGACGAAGGAATAGCCGTGAGTAACTTCACGTGGCAAGCTTGCTATCCGGCCAAATTGAACCAGTCATTCTCAATGGAGGTTATTGAGGAAGAATCGGAAAATGAAGATCAAGAGGTAGGCTTAAAATTGCTAGCTTATTCTTCCAACATATAATACGATTTTTTCTTTAAATTAAAGGACGAAGAAGTCGAAGCATTTGTGCCTTCAATTTGGAGGGCGGATGCAACACCCACCCGTCCAGCTATTAAGACCCCGGAAAAGAGCTTAGGAAATTCACCTCGTGATAATGCCAGCAATGACAAAAAGAACGTTTCCTTTTCTCAGAAAAAGAAAAAAGATGTCTATCAATACCCAGCTGAAGTTGAAGAACCTCCACCGACAAGGCGGCAATGGGGTGCACCGGCGTCGGTTATACAACAGCCGACGGAATCCTCATACGCCGATTTTGCAGACTGGGACTTTGCTGCCGCAGACGAAGATAGAGAGCCAGAAAACGAATTTTCCAAGTAAGCTTTAATTAGACAAAATACTAGCTGAATTTTTCATTTAAAACTGCGTCCTTTTACAGAGACGTTGACGATCAGAAGCCCGTTATTCCTCGACCGCCGAACCCGTTGAGTAGCAACATGCTTTATCGATTGAGTGGTATTGAAAACGAATCTGAAGACGACGACGAAAATAAGGAGCAAGACGCTGCTCTACCTCAATTCGATGCCCGACCGAACGAATCTCTTTTCGGTGAATGGCAATCGCCGTTTAACCTAAGCGAATTTCAACCTAATCAATTTTTCCCAAATTGGGATAATTCGAGTTCAACTACTACGAATAACGAGGAGGAACCCTCGGAATTGCCCAGTAACGGACACGAAAATGGTATAATACCTAACCTAAATTGTTATTGTTTTGGGCCCAACGACTTTTGTAAACTTACTTGCTTTATTAAGTAGGAAAAGAAGAATTAAACGTTGTCGGCACCTTGCGCCATACTCTGGATTCAGGAAGGTTACGCCTGGATCTATCCCCATCAACCCGGTTTGAAGATAGCGATGCGTGACTGGCCGGTTCTCCTCAGGATTCTGGCACTCCTGTATATAAAGATCCAATCTTATTCTTTTATCCCTAGGTGTACTATTACTCTTTCAAATCTTAATGCTCATAATGTGTTGTCCCGTTGTGTGTTTCTTTTCATGTGAGCCAATTTAAAATTACAGGGCAGGATGAAATGGCTTTCAAGTGATTATCCCTCCCTTTCTGTAGGATTTCATCCGTCCAGTGTTGAAAATTTTTTCCTATAGACCCTTTTCCCATTTCTGAACATGAACATTATATATCCAAGCTCCAAGTAAAGTGTATAAAGAAAATCAATCCTGTCGGATGAACTGATATTAAAATTATCATAATTTATTCTGTTCCCGATGATCAAGTGCATTTGGTTTCCTACATAATTTTGAAATACACTATGATTCGAACCTCGAAATACTTGACCCGTTTTACAATCATATTTAAGATAAGACTAGTCTTTAGCTCTTTACGATGAAAATCCCATGACAACAAAAGAAGTCTTCACAGACATTTGATGAAATGAAAGCTTGTCATGAAAACCATAACCATGCAGGGAAAGAAAGAAAACACCAACAGAATGTGTCTGTCAAAATAATCAACATTGTGTTACTTACAGCAAGTTTACCATGACGAAAATGATGACAAATACAAAATCGACGAGGAATTGTTGACACTTGAAGGGAAATCTGAAACTCCCAATATTGCCGCCCTAAAATGCAAATGGTCCAACTACCTCACCCACGTTGCATTTCCGTTGCCCATATAAGAATGTCATACCAAAATCGGTGAAACTGGAAATATACATCTCCCACCCCATTTATACTTAAAGTAAATTATTATTTCTTTTTTAACATACTTTTAAGCTGTTATAATTGCAAAATGACAGTTTTTACTTCATTTAAGTAAAAATAAGATTACGTATTACCGTGACGCTAGAGGGCCACAAGTCCTCTTCGTTTCCTCTTTCGTCTACCCTCTGCCATTGCAGTCACGGACGCGTCGAAGATACCGGCTTAATCGCTGAATATCGCAAGCATCGTTGAAGAAACTTGGAAAATGAACAGCGAATCGTTGAAACTTCGCGGTACCCTCCGCGGTCACAATGGCTGGGTCACCCAAATTGCCACCAACCCGAAATTCCCCGACATGATCTTGTCGGCCTCCCGAGGTAAGCATGCACGTCCATTTTCTGTCTAGTTAGTTGTGTAATTCTTGTATGAGGAAAACTCAACTAAATGATATCTTCATGATATTGAACTCTCTCACTGATTCCGTGTTAGTTTCCAACATTGTGCTTTGTGTTTTTTTGCAATTTTGTAACCTTATGTTTGGTGAACAGACAAGACTTTGATTGTCTGGAAGCTCACCCGCGAGGAGAACAACTTCGGTGTTCCCCAGAAACGTCTGTACGGCCACTCTCACTTCGTCTCTGACGTTGTTCTTTCTTCCGATGGACACTTTGCCCTCTCTGGATCCTGGGACAAGACCCTTCGTCTGTGGGATCTCTCCGCTGGAAAGTCTACCCGACGATTCGAAGATCACACCAAGGTGCAATTGCAAGCTTTTTTTTTTGAAAATTTTTTTTATTTTGAATGAAGAGGAATTTGCTCCCCACATTTGGTAAGCGAACACCCACTTTCTCTTCATCCTGAATCGTAATGATGAACCACAACAGATAGGGACATATGAATCATAAGGATTTGAACATCTGTTACTGAACTTTTAGTCCTAATTACCTCGAGTGTCAGGAAGACTGCTAGGGTACTCATAGATAATTCAATTTGCAGGATGTCCTCAGTGTTGCCTTCTCGGCCGACAACCGTCAGATTGTTTCTGGCAGCCGAGACAAGACCATCAAGCTGTGGAACACTCTTGCCCAGTGCAAGTACACCATTCAGGTAATGGATCTAATTTCCCCGAGTAAAGTCAATGAAACTAAAAGCTTTCTGCTGTACAGGAGGAGGGACACACTGACTGGGTTTCCTGCGTCAGATTCTCCCCCAACAACAACAACCCAGTCATCGTCTCCTGCGGCTGGGACCGCATGGTTAAGGTCTGGAATTTGGCCAATTGCCGTCTGAAGAAGAACCACGATGACCATACCGGCTACCTGAACACCGTTACCGTTTCTCCCGACGGTTCCCTCTGCGCCTCTGGTGGCAAGGTATTATATACTCTTTTATCTAGTGTTTTAACAAATACTTTACCTTTTTATTGTTTCTGTAGGACTGCAAAGCCATGCTTTGGGACTTGAATGACGACAAGAGGCTGTACACTCTTGATCACACCGACATCGTCAATGCTCTGTGCTTCTCGCCCAACCGCTACTGGCTCTGTGCCGCCACCGGACCTTCCATTAAGATCTGGGATTTGGAGGGCAAGACCATGGTTGATGAGCTCAAGAACGAGGTTATCTCGCAGAACACACAGAATAGCAAAGCTGACCCACCTCAGTGCTTGTCTATGGCCTGGTCCGCTGACGGTCAGACCCTCTTCGCCGGATATTCGGATAATGTTATCCGTGTCTGGCAAGTGACTGTTCGTTAGAACCGCCATTTTGGATTGCCTGTCTGTTGAGTGACGTTAGAAATATACGTTACTTGGCACCTCAAATTTGACTGTCTTTATCTTTAATGAAATGTACATTTTACATTGGAATTTTGAATACTATATTTAAACTTACGTTTGTCTGAATCCATGGTTAATTGCATTTCACGCTACATAAAGAATTTTGAAAAGAACGTGTGTCTAAGTATTAATGTATGTAGGAAGCAGGCCCGGGTTTCTCATCTTGCGAATTTAAACATCAACTGACGCGATGGGGCGGAGGGCTATGAGCTTGCGGGGAATTGCCGGAATTCGTCGGAGAGTAACCGGACGTGTAGCACTTTGCTTGTTGGAGCGTGAAGTAGTAGTCGAGAGTTGCGTCTTATTCAAAGAGCTTTTACCCTTGAAGGAAACGAGAGCACAGTACGATCCCTCATCCTCTCCGAATCGGTAGCCTACTTCGTCCGGATCGATCCAGACGGTCAATTCCAAGGGCAAATGAATGTCGTTGTTAGTTAAGCCTGACACGATCACCGCTGTCTCAATAAATGGTTCCATTCTGCAGGCCGAATTAAGTCGGATGCAACGATAAGCCTGTCCTAAAGTTGGATTTTCCGGATACCAGTGGCTTTCCAATCGGCTGGCCAGTAGTTGTTCTAAACAAACGACAAACTCTTCCCGTCTAACGTCGTCAACTCGAGCCGAAAGGAATCCAGAGAGAAATTTGGCAGCGCATGCTGTAGCTTCACGCATTATAATAAAGTTGTCGGACATTTTGATTTCTTTCTTGATGTTCTCAAAAAACTGAAAGATCTTTTTTTACGGTCCATCTCTACGATGGACATATCTCCACAGTGACAGAGCCGGGTCGCTTGCGATGGCCATGTTGCAATGTTTTTCGACATCTGCTTTTTTGCCGATTCCTGAAGACGAACATTTCTTCTGACGTATTGTGTACCGGGTCATTGGCAACATTGTTCAATCATTCCGGCGTCATCTACTACTAACTTGAAAGAGATGTAGCGATAACAAGTTAGCTTTAGAGACGACCATTGTTGATGAGACATAGAGAACCCGCCTCATTGTGAGACCTAGCCAAGGAAGGATGTCACGTTCATCCCTTTTTTTTTCTTCCCCTTTTAGATCAGGGACAACATCTATGGGGGGAAAGAAAAGTAACGTTAACAAGACGAACGCATCTTTCTTTTTCTCGCGACGTGTGCCAACGTGATTACTCACGGATGCGAAGAAACTCACATGGCGAGACAGTGACGCTCTATCGTGTTCGGTCACTGTCGGAATAATGTAAACGCCGAGTACCGACGACAGACGAGCTCGGTAAAAGACATGTACACTGGCAGATTGATCATCATTCATGGATTGTGTATCACAGCTGAATTATAATCGTAAAGGAAGTGGAAAGGTAAATCGTGGAGGAGGAAAAAGAGACACTACAGGAGAAAAATGAGCTACAGAGATAGATAGAGAGAGGAATAACATTTTGTTTGTTTTTTTTCGCACGCAGCTAAACGCTAAATTAGTAACAATATAAGAAATATCAATTAGTAATGGCAAAAGATGTTTTGGTTTTTGTTAAAAAAGAGCTAAGTAGAAGGAGGAAAATTTGTTTTGCTTTTTTTCCCAACACCGGAAGATATATAACAACAACAACAGGATTGTTCGCATTGAAAAATCTCGTAATTAACTGGCAGCAATTAGAAATATGATGTCTAGACATTCGTTAAGTTTTTGTGCAGTGTTGCACCATTAGCGGTTCATCATAAGTTAATAACAAAGAAGAAAAAACTTTTGAAATACTTTTGGAAACTAAGTGAAAGTTAAGTAACGCGTGCACTGTGTCATGGGGCGCTTTTTGTTTGTGTGTGTTAATTTTCTAACCAGCTCCGTTATATTTACTCAAGGTTTGGAAGTCCGCAAAAGATTTTGGAGACGGAGCTGGGTTCGATTCCAAAGGCTGGTGGCCACTAGCTGGCCATTGCCGTACGGGTCTGTCGATGGATTAATGGATTTGAAATCCGCCGGCGGATGGTGGACACGCAAAGGGTCGCGAAGTCGTTTCAAGTCGTTCTCAACTTGCGCGATACTCTGCTGAAGTCGGTTGTATTCCTCCACGTCCATACCCAATTTCTTGGCCTTCTTGTGGAACTGCAGCAAGAACTCGCGGTCACGGACATCCGGCAGAACGTATTCCTAATCAATAGCGAGAAAATACATTTATTTTGTGTAGCGAATTCTATGGGAAAAGTCATTGTACCTGCTTCGTTAGAACGTAGTAGGCAAAACACGCGATGGAGGTGCCGTACGTCACAAAATAGGTGATGGGTTCCATAATGTCCTGGGCGCCATCATCAGATTATTCCATCATTTCCTCATAAAATGCGTTTTTGCAAAATAAAGATATTACCCAAGAGTACTCCCACCAGGTGAGGCGGGCTAAAGCTCCAAATTGGACGCCCATTAGGGCCAGTCCGACCCAAGTGAAAGTCGTCGTTCTCCTCTCGGCGTCGGCCATAACCATGTTTTTCTTCTGCAACAAAATAGCATCAACATAATATATACATTTCAGAGTTGACTGTTGTGTCATCATCCTTTTGGCCGACATGATCCGCTTCTAGAAATTGGAAGGAACTTGTATGGCAAAAAGGAAGAAAAGAGAGCTTCGACTGCTAAATGAATGACATCGAATCGGATTACCCGCGCGGGACTCGTCGGCAATAAGGTTAGACCCTTGGCGGAGTAAAGATGGAAGAAAAAGAAAAAGTTTCTTATTTTTGTTCCCCCAACTTATTTCCCTAGCGAGTTTACATGGATGGAAAGAGATAGTGGTACACGAGTTGTCTGGAAAATCTTACTTGCTCCAACGGCAGTAGCTGTGTCTGAAGTTGTTCCAGCTGGGCTATCAGATGGCGCTCTTTTTTCAATTGATGCTCGCCAACGTGTAGAGCTTCGTACAACTGCATCACCAAGTTCTGGACGTCCGATAACCTCTCCATTTCTTCCTGTCATCGTTTGAATAACAAATCACGTCTCACGACTGTAAAGTAGAAATAATCTAAAACGTTTTTTCATCCTTGTCATCGTACCCTGGAGAGTCGCTCGCGGGGCGGCGATGTCACCCGGTAAGAGACGTCGTTAATGACGAGATCAAAGTCCGATTCCATGAGAGACTCGATCGTGTTGGAGGCAGCAATTCGTGTTCCTTCTACAGACGACGATATACAATAGCGTTGGTTATTAGACTGTCAATATCGATCGAGAGAGTCACGACGGGCGTTACAAGACATGCATTTCACAATGGTGGCTCTCCCAGCGGAAAGGTGACAGTCTCCAATACGTTCTGCTGCACTTGAAGACGTCCTTACCGATAGTTTTCAAGACAACACGATCGATTCCCCGATCTTCCGATCGAATCTGTTCCATCAGGTCACCGACGCTGTGCGTGACGGGCCGCAATGAGAAAAGGCTGCAAGAAAAGAAAAGAAGAAGAAGAAGAATCAGGTCACATTTACAAAGCACTCTATTTCAAATTGGCTCTCTTCAATTTCCCTCCCGTTGGCGGCGCGTCCCTTTTTTGAGTTTTATTTCTTCTTTCGCAATGCACGAAAGCCGACGGATATCCCTTTTGCATGAAAAGAGGCAAAGCAAATAACATTCGGCCGGCCCAGACGTAACGGACCCCGCATCCACTTGACAATGAAGACTTCCAAGATGTAATACACAACAATGCCCACTAGAAGTGATATTTACCATCGCTCTTTCCTGGACGGCAGCGGCACGGTGAGTTGTGGAAGTCCTCGGACGTATTCGACGCTGACGCCCAGGTCTCCAGTTTCTGTCAACGTTCAAAATGTTTGCTCGTAAATATTCGTTTGTCCTTTTTTTCTTGTCTTTCTTTTTTAATAAACGCACAACAAGATTATCTATGGGCCAACCATCAAGGAAATCGATAGATAGATGTATATACGGGTCGTGACCGAAGTTCATCGGCCCGGCAGAAAAGTGTCTAAAAGGCCTAGAGATATCGATCGATTCTAATTCGACGCACCTCGGCAGTAGACAACGGCGCTCGCCCGGTGCAGCAGGGCCGCCGCCTAATTTCTCTTCACAACCATTTTTCAAACGCTCCAATTGTTTTCTTGCTCCAAAGGCAACCCATTAGCGATCGCGACATTAACACACACGACGACCCCTCTTCTCTCTCTTTCGGTTTGATGGATTCGGCCATCATCGCGCGCCCGACTCCCGGGAGGAAAACACGCAGCTCACCCACTGCTCGGCGCTGTTCTCCGCTCTTTGAAAATAAACCAACCGGTCACGACTAACGAACCTGCAAGTTAACACGGGCCAACGGATCGATGAGCCTTTCAACTTTTCGTAGCGTGCGGGATTGGCTCGTCGGGACGCCAAAAACTTTTTCTTTTTTGAAAATTCCATTCGGAATAAAGTTCGCGCCATTCACTTATTTAAATATACGGGAAAAAAGAAGAAGAAGAAGAAGCGCTCGGCGGGGTACTGATTTCATTCAGATCGTAAAATGTCGTCCGATTATTTATAGCGCTACGTACGGATGTGTAATTCGTGATTTCTGGCAAGTCTCACCGAGTTTAAGTGCTGCTCCAACTTTCTTGGCGACCGGCCAGATTGGCTCTCCACTCCACTCTCCAAAAGAGAGGCGGAAGAAAAGGGCCCCAGTACTACATTCCCTGGGCCGGGCAACAGCACAACAAGAATGAAAATGTACAACAATCGTCAGATACCGTACGGGAAAATCTTTCATCAGCTTTTGATGCGGACATAACAAAAAGTTCACTTTGCCGATCCACCGACGTGAAGGAGGAGAAAAAAGATTTCCATACAAGAATGATTATTATTATATCTATAAGAAAGAATCAGAAAAAAGAAGAAGAAGAAGAAGAAGGAAGGAAGCTTGTTCGGACTTCTTTTTAGGACCCTAGGGCCAAACTTTCTCCTCCTGTCGGAGTCGTTGTCCGTTCGTGAAAAAAAGGTTAGAGACGGGCAAGATGCGGCGCTTCGTACGTGTATACAAGACAACGCGGAAGAAAAAAGGCAAGGCGGGCGTACAATGGCCGCCGACCTCATTTTCAAGAAATTCTTTTCCCTTTTTTTTCTTCTTCTTCTTCTACCGGGATTGTTTACTGGCGGTTTTTTCAACTCCAAAAAATTGTGGCGGGTACGACACGATCGGAGAGAAAGGAGCAAAAGTTCTTTTATTTTGTTTCTCCATTTCGTATGCAGGAATGCGACGAATGTGCGCGAGTACACAAGAGGAACGTTGTGATGCTGACACAAAAGGTGTCTGCAAAGGAGTGGCCGGTCACGGGAGGGAAATATCAAAATCCAGGACGCGCGCGCGGCCATTTTGGCTAAACGGAACAATTTCATTGATATTGGCCGAAGAATAAGGCAAGTACATATAAAGAGAAGTCTTAATTCGCGCCCAGGGGCTACCAACCGACCGCGCTTCAAACTTCAAGAAAAAAAACTTGAAATCTAGGTTGTTGTTGTTTCTTTAAAGGCTCCTGTTGATAGCAATAAAAGGCGATCTGATTTTTCTTTCTTTTTTTTGTGTTGTTGTCGACTGTGTGGAGAAAATTCAGACCGGAGGCGCCCTTAAAACAATCTCTGCAATCTCTTTTTTCTGTCTTTTCTTTCCTCGAAATGGATACGGCGGATTGCACATCATCCAGCTGATGATGGATTGCGGTGTATCGAGATGTGCACCTATTCGCCCATCATCTGGTGAACGCTGCTTTCTCATTTGAACTGAATAAAGAATTTCTCCAACTTTTTATCTACTAAGACTACGGCGAGGGATTTCGGCCGCACAACAACTGACTCGAAAGAAGAGTTCATTTATTCGGGATCATAAAACTCTTGTCACAGATTTTTCTCCGTCCACCAAATAAGAGAGCTCTTCTTTCATTACATCTATTCAATCTTTTTATAGAGTTTTTATATGTGTCGTCATAGCGAGCGAATAAGTTCCATCAACGTCGATTCTTTCTTCTCCCGCGAGGCTTTACGGCCTGGTAAATGTCTCGTGTGATTATTTCAGGATCACGGACGACGATCGATGGAAGAGTTCGTGTCGATCTTTTTCGTAAATATATTCTAGAAGAACATAAACGTGTCTGGAATGATTTCCAGGCCATTTGGGGGCGAAAAAATGATGAAGAACCGACGGCGTCAACACGACGGCAGCATAAGTTATTCGAAACCACGTGAATAATTTTTTTGAGGGGAAAAAATCTTGCGGAATAATGCGGACGAGGAATTAATGCTTGTGTAAACACAGAGGGGTTGCAAGAGAGACCTCGAGTCCCTGTTACATATATCTATACTATGTATTCTGTAGCACAGAAAACCAGGAAACCGGTGGATAGAAAAAGGAATGAAAACATCACGGTGTTTCTCGGTAGCAGGTCGGCGGAATGTGCTTTATTAATGTCTCGATGCGGGCTAGAATGTAACGGGACGACGTATCACCGAGAAACCGCAACAGCGGAAACGAGGCCGATGATGATTATTTCCAATCTTAATGCCAAAGGAAGTCGTAAACAAATCGAGAAAATCAAATAACAAGCCTACGACTTTGTGTGCGAGTTTCGATCGATAGGATACAGCCTTAACGAACCGGATTTCGATTAAGGCGCGGATCATCAACGCAAAAAAAAAAATAAACCGTTGGATGAAAACGGCGAATTTTTTTTCTGTCGTTGTTGACAGCGGGCAAACACAAGTGCGCGATGCGTCAGATCCTCTGGCACGCTGTAATCAATTAGATCCACTCGATACTGCGTCGTCCTTTAACTCGATGATGACAGACTACAGATCGTTACGGTTGAAATCGTTGGTCTTTTTGTTGCTACGACGCGTCAAATGGCACTCGAGGAATTTTTACTGTCCGTAACGGAACGAGGCCGTCGGGACAGGACAGATGGTCTAGGAGATCATCAGCTACTTCCCTCATTACATATAGCCCGCGCGCTTACTTATTTTCGAGGTCTCTGTGTTATATTTTTACTGTAACAGCCACAGACGGATTTCAGCCGCAGTCGATCAACAAAGTCCGTAGCGATCGGACCCGCTCCGAAATAAATTCGTGTTATTTACAGGCTATCCGGCTATTTAATAGGTAAGATAGAAAATCGATTTTCTATTATATATTTTTTTTTCGATTTCTACATCATTCAATTTCAAAATGCCATTCACACGCGCGCAACAACAACAAATTTCTCCAATTGTCGGGAGGGGAGTGCGCATTGCCTATTTGATGCATGATGGGAATTGAAAGAGAGAATCTTGATTGCGAGAGACCGCTCCTAGTATTCTGTTGTCGGCTTCTTAACAAGTCGAGAACTGGATTGCTACTAGCGTTTTCGAGAAAGTGAATAAACAGAAAAGGAAAGTAGCATAGCATAGTACATTATAAGAAACGGGGCGGAGAGTGAAAACTTCTTCTGGTCCAGTCGGGACAATACACGCATCATCTCAAGAAAGTATATACGGCAAATACTTTCGATTGCATTTCCCACACTCATTTAAATGACACCGACGGCCAGAGAGAGAAATCGGAATTGTACGTAGTAGTGGAAGCCCGGTCGTCTACATTATATCTTAGAAAGTCAACAAATAACCGTAAATCGACACGCACGTAAAGTTACTTATTGTTTTGTTTTCTTAACTTTGGAATTCGTCGAGGCTCTATCCGATACGACTTTATTTCTAAATCAATTTTATTTCCGATTGAATCTATACGGTCCTTGAGAAGAGACGGAAACTTCTTTCTCTTTCTCGTCGCGGGAGCGTGAAAAGGAATTCGTTCTGATGTTTTGTTTCGTCCGAAGGGAGCAGCAGCAGGTAAATAAGCGGGTCAACCTCTCACCTGCGGGCAGCCCCAAACGGCCTGACCTACAGCGGTGAAAAGCTCTCCTCCTCCTTCTTCCATAGTAGTAAAAATACATAAAAGAAAAAACCTTTAATCACAATCATCTCTTCTGAGTCTTGTGTTGTTGGCGCAGCAGATGAAACGAATCGTGCCCCTTTGACTAAAGGCTAAAGTGGAAAGAAAAAGAGAGAATGTTGAAAAAAGGAAAAAAAAAAGCCATGTCATCTAGTAGGACCTAACATAGGCCCCGGCTCTATGGCCCTTTGGGGTTCCCGAATCGATGGGAGAAAGTTACACGGGAGAAAGAGAAGGGGGAGAGAGAGAAAGAGAAGTGGACATTAACATAGTGCAGGTTGAAGAACAGCATCATGAACGCCGATGGCTAACACGCGATAGACTAAACTAGCAGAGCGCTGACCTAGATGCAATCCCAATGTCGCCAAAAAATATCGCTGGCTTTTTTCTTTTATTCTTCATCGTTTCCGCGATGAAGAAGAAGAAGAAGATTTGCTCACGAAAAAAGCCATAAAGGCTCTCCCCGATCGTCCATTACGAGAGTTGGAATAAGAAAAGAGGCAAAGAAAGAAAAACAACCGTCATGATGGATGAGACTGATGATGATGAGATACGGTGGAGAAAGTTTTTTTTCTTTAAAGGGGGTTCCTGTACGTTTTCTGTGTGTGATGAACCGCGCCACCAGACTCCGAAGAGCCGGCATAGCGGCCATTAACCCAAAAAATGATATTACAACAAGAGTCTCTCTCTCTCTCTCGGGTCGTTCAGTGCTGTGTGCTGACCTGGAGAAGACCTTTAGAAAAAACTCTCAACTTCCCGACAGGTGAAAATCTCTCTAAACGATTGAGGCTAATTTTTCCGAGGTGAAAGGGAAAGAAAATAAGAGAGAGAGAGAAAACTTTTTGGGTATTCGTCTTGGCAGTGGAGTTCGCCCGGTAAGCGACTTGTGTCGTGCTGAGGAGAGGACGCGTCTCTTACATAACGAGATCGTCATGTCTGAATCTTATTAGTCTCCGACAACAAGCGAAAATATGAACGGTCGCCTGCCAATTTGTCTACCCCGACAGTTTACCAACTTGTACGGATTTTCCAGGCGAAAAAACTCTTGCTCAGTTCTCAGCACTTGTACAACAACCGATTCCCATTGAAAAATAAAAAATATTTAAACCGATTTAACTTTTATTTTTTCTCATCATATTGGCCGGACCCCGAGCTTATAGTCAGGATTTCAAAAGAAAAAAAGAGAAAAGATACGAGGAGAAAGTCCGTCTTTTTTTTTTTCAAAAAAGAATGTTCCATCCCGCCAAATCCGAAATGCCCCTCGGAGCTATCGTAGAGAAGGCACTACGTAAGCAGAGGCACGAATAGGTGGGTTAGGTAGTTCCCCCTCCCCGAATGTGCCTTTCAGTCTTGAGGTCTCCGCCCTACTACGCTCCATCGGTACACACACGCACAAATAGGTGGCCTCTTTTCACCTGACGAGCCAGTCGCATCGACACCTGCGCGTCAGCAACAACTCGACCGAGCTGCAGTTCCCCCTACACGGATTTTTTTTCAATTTTCCCGACAAGTTTTTATTTTTTTTCTTCTCAAAAAATCGAATTTCCGGAAAAAAGTGCGCCGCCATTTTTTCAAGTTCGGGGGGAATCGATTTCGGTGACTTCATGATTTCAGGTAAGTCACGTACAACCACGTGGTGGTTAATTGTCCACCATTTTTTTTGTCACGCGGTTCTTGAGAAATAAGAGAGAGAGAAAAATAATTTTCCCCAATCATCACGAGATGATTTTTTTGTGGGTCGAGTCAAGTTTTGTCAGCGGCTGACATATTGGATTGGCGAAAGGAGGGACGCAATTGGGTTTCAGAGTCCGAACGCGTTGGTCCGAGAGAGTATTTTGATTCAAGTGATCGGATTACCTATTTTATGTTTTCGTTTTTTTTTTCTGCGTCCGGAGCGCGCGCGACCGAGAGAGAGAGAACCGGATTTGGGCAAACAATTGCTGATCTTGTTACTGAAAGACGATAGGGAATGTCGTCGTCGTTCCATGACGATAGAGAGACGATGGATCAACCTCCATCGTACGGAGAAGCCATGGCCGTCAGTAGTGTCCCGAAAGGCATCGAAAGACCTAGTGCTCCACCTTTGAGCGACATGCCGATCCAAAAAGACGTCGTAGCTCCGAAAAGTGTCGCTGTAAATAGGCCGAGTCCTTGGACGAGTCGACGACCTGTCCGCCGACCGATCCAGCCCGATTTGAATCACGGTCTAGATCCCACATCGGCTGCTCCGTCATCCATCAGAAGAAGACGGGTTGTTTGCAGCCGAGGTTGCGGTTGTTTCGATCTCTTGCTCAGTCTCTTCGGTCCATAAGTTATTCCGGCCGGATTTCTCTTTTTTTTTCTTCTTCTTCTTTCTTTAAATTGAATATATCGCTCTCTACGCTCATCGCTATCATTACGCCCGCCTAACGGATTAAGATTACAGAGGCAGCTCTGGTACGTTCGTGTGTGCGTGCGTGTCAAGTTTTGTGTACGGCCGTGTCGCCGGAAGGCCGGAAGTCTGCCTTGTCCTTTTTCCCACACACATTTGGGTCACTGTTATTATATATCCAACAACAACAGCAACAGACACACAAGTAGAAAAAAAGAAGAACCAAAGGGGGGGAGGAGTGCGCGACTCGTGTGAATGGCAATTTGATGATGAAAGATGTGTGTCGGGAATCTTAGTACTTAGTTAACCCGTTGTTGCCAAAAAAAAAAAAGGAAGAAGGAAACGAAACAGGTTGTTGTTTGGCTGCCGGAGGTGGAAATGGGGCGTTTGCGACGTGGACACAGTTTGGAAGTCATCTTTGAAGAAGAAACGGCGGAATTGCAGTCATCGATCGTCTCGAGTCAAGTGTAGGTTGTCCGGGTCACAACTTATATCTCTTTTTTTCTTTTTCTTCTTTTATTTTTGGAAGGCATCCACACGTCATCACTCGTTAGGACTAGCGTTTATTTATTAGTACAAACTCCCTCGGCGCGATGATATTTCCCCCAATTTCCCCGGGGATCTTTTATTCGGGGCTGTCCGGCTACTCATTGGTCGGACTAATTGTTTTTCTCTCTCGTTCTCTCTTTTGTTTCTGGGGCCTCCCCACATGTTTTTGTTGTAATAACACATGTCCAGCATCCGCAATGCTCTATTATTGATCGCCTACAACAACAACACCCCAATTTTTTTGTGTTTTTCTCGTGTGCGGCAGATTGACGGATGAGGCAGAGTGGAAGGATCATCGTCGTTTGAGCCGGCGCTACATCCTCGAGCAGCAGGAAAAATCTGTCCAGGTGACTCTTTGCTCCAAGTGTTGCCTTTGGGCCAATAACGACATGGACAGCACAACTCAGCAACAGCAAGCTCCGCGCCGCCGCAATTCCACTTATTTGGCTCTGGCGTGCGCCAATGCCGTCAGCCAGGGCGCAATGACCCGCAGCCTACGCCAAATGTTTGAGGCGCAGCCGATCCGCGAGACGCAGCCGTTGCTCAGCCGTGCGGAAATCAAACAAGCCATTCAAGCGGCCAGATTGAGACGCAACAGCGTTGTCGTTTGCCCTCAAAGCCCCGAGCCACCAGCGACTGAGGCCATTGAGGCTTTTGTTACAGCTGTTCCAGCTGTCGTCGTCGATGCGGCGCAATCAACTACTCCAACCAAACAGAAGGCTGCTGCTCCGATCCAGCCGTCGAGCCCGGCTACGAGTCCGATCAAGCCGGCCATGATGATGTCGACCACTTGGCCCACAAGTCCAGTTGGACAGAAACAAATGATGTCGACTCCGCCGACGTCGCCGACCACATCCATTCGCTGCGACAAGTGCTCGTCCATCCTGACTACGTCGCCCGTCTCTTTGGTTGTCGACGCAGAGGAGCAAGTCGTTGTCGAGGAAGAGCGGAGCAAATCGCCCAGCAAGATCATTCCGACCAACCGCGAAGTAGTCGAAGAGGAACTGCCCAAGCCGGACACGGTCAAGAACGCGCGTTGCCTCTTTGAATCGAGTTTGATGGAAGCTGGAAACGGCGGAGGCGGTTTTAGTACGTTGCAGCACGTCAAATCGAATCCGTCGAGCAAGATTTTACGATCGGAATCGACCATGACGCTGGACAGGGCCGGCACTCGCAGTTCTTCGGTTGCAGGTCGACCGCCATTCCGTTGGCCGTCTCGCCAGGATCACATTCGCCGTTCTCCGTCGCCTTCTCCATCGCCGCCGCCGCCCGTCTTGACTGTCCAGCCGCCCAAATGTCACAAGATGTCGGCCACTTTGCCGTCGTACTACCGCAGTTCGCCGTCGTTGACGCAGTACCGTTCGTCGCGCCACTCTCTTCACTCGACCGACGTCGAGAGCTACGTTTCGGAAGGCGGAAGCGACTGCTGGAGCAGCAGCGATTTGGAGAGTGAGGCCAGCTATTCGAGCTCTCTCCGCGACGAAGACGGCGGCGGCCTGGACGGGATGCGCTACATATCGCCGGATGTGATGGAGAAAATCCGCTCTTACGGCATGACTCTCACCTTCGTCAACGGCAAAATGGTTGACGATGACGATGACGATGACGAGCCGGAAGTGATTGCTAAAGAGGCCGCTACTAGGAAAGTCGTCCAATCGATCCGTTCTGCCGGACAGAGCGGACCGATGGCGACTAAGAAATCCGTCGCTCCTCCACCTGTCGCTCCGAAGAAGACGAAACAACATCCGGTTCAGCAGCAACAACAACAACAACAACCGAGGATCGTGGCCTGCCTTCCTAAACCGGCCGAGAAGAAATCGAGCAAGACGGTCCACAAGTTACGGCACAGTTCGGGCGAATCTTCGGCCAGTTCTGGCGTCAGTTCCGGTACTTCCAACGGAGCCGGAAGCGATGGAAGCGAGCACAACTCGCCTTTCGCTACGCTGAAACGCACGAAATCGGCGGATGCGGACCACACGGTGGAACGCAGTCCGTCGCCCGGCCCTCGCCAATCAGGCACGGTCAAAGCCGTCGGCTCCTCCCCTTTTGGATGCTATTCCGTCGTCTACAGCTTCAGCGCTTCCGCACGCAGCCCAATGTACGTCTGAATCCGCTTTCTCCCCGCAGCTTTTTCATTCGACTCGACAACTTTTCCTCCCTTCTTTCTCTCTTCTTTTTTTTGCTGTTGTGTGTTTCATTTCTCTTTTTTTTCTATTTTTTACTCCGCCAAGTCATCCGTCTTGATTAACTCCCCGACTCTCTCACGCGCGCCCCCCCCCCAACCCCCCAAGACATGTTATATATATTATATAATAATATCATATAGACTTATTTCCTCAATGTAGGGCTTTTTATCAACATTGGATATAATCGGATTATATGCGCGCACCGCAATAACACAAGTTTTTTTTTTCCGAAAAATATTTTGACAAAAGGAGAAAAAAACCATTTGATGCGAAAACCAGAAAAAAAAATACAATTTACGGATGACTCACCTTTAATGGTTGCTTTGTTCGTGTCGATTGATCGATCCGCTGTTGAACAAGTGCGGATGATCCAACCGTTGGGTCGGAAGACGGCCTAGCGGATTTAAAGAAAGAGAAAAAATGTAAATCACTTTTTTTATTTTACTTTCGGTGAAGGCTCAAGGAAGAGTACTTGTAAAAGTAAAGAGGACGAGTTTGTATGTTGCTGACATTATTGATTTCCCGCCTTCCCCATCTCCCCGACTACGTAAGGAGATAAAACATAAGGGAACGGGAGAGAAACTTATTTAGGAGAGTCCTGTCGGCACTGGATGCATCATCAGCAGCACCATTATCCAGCCGAGGAGAAAGGAAAGAAAAAAAAAATAAATAGAGAAAACCGCACCCTCTGCGGGATTCTACTGGACCGTGCGGGATCGATCCGGACCCGCATGCCAACTATATCTTTTAAAACAGACACAGAGAAAAACTAAGCAACCCCAAAGCTCTCTTTAAGTTTGATATTCCCCAACCCGACAATTCGCTGGACCACTTCCGCACGCCACCGCCACCTTTTCCACCTTATCGGGCCGAAATCGTGAGACTGCCCGATAACGCTGTTCATGTTGTCCAACAGCCACGCCCGCAGCGTCGAGTCTATGTGGGGGGTTCTTGTGTGCTGTTTAAGGTATTTTTTTTTCAACCGTCTAATTTGAATACCCTTTAGGTATAACGACCTTTCAACGCCGTCTGCGTGAGAAAAAATACGCCAATGATTCACTAGTTCTTCCTACTTGTTGTTGGCAGAGACCCAAAAAGCAAACCCAAAAGAACTAGACAAAACTATTCATAGACCGTCGAGGGGGTGCGAGGCCCAGCGTACAGTTTCGGTCAAGCTTTAACGTGAGGCCTTGAGGCGGATGTAAACAACGGAAAACAAAGATGGAGGCAACGTGAAAGTAACCACAAAAAAAAACGAGCTCAGGTAGACCTAAACCAAAACACAACTAAGCGTGGAACGAAGGTGTATACGTTCTGGTAAGTTGAGATAGAGCTAGGCAAAACACGTACCTGCCATTCGACGGCTGGATGGCTGCTGAATTTCAGCGTAACGCGAGCTCGGTTAACGATCATGTTTCACCACACGAGAAAGCCGAACAGGCACACGAGTAAATGTTCACGTAGTTAGAATAATAAAATAACACGGGATCTCTCCCAAAAAAAACACACGAAAAGAAAACTGAAACCGAACTACTTTCAGCAACCTGGAGGTCTCACGTGTAGACGACGGTCTACACGAATGACTAAAGCCTTTAGGGGTTGGACGAGTTTGTTGAATCACGAAACAGAGGACCGGCTGACTGCGCGTGTGCAGCCAACTTTGAGCGCGCAAACTCACGAGCCAGCGTCCGTTTCATTCACCAAATCGCTTGTCTCTAGTTCGACCTGCTCATCCCCTCTTCTGATGACTGAAAACTGTACGTAATGCGATATGGGGAGGGCTTACTTTCGATCACTTTTCACTTCGTGTGTAACTGGTGTCAGGCGGTCGTCTTCTTTTCTGTCTGCAGCACTTAAAGCCTACAAACCGTTCGGTCGATGAGCAATAGATGGCGTTACTCGGTTACTGATTCTTTTTGTCAACAACAAATTAAGCTTGACGTTTTAACAAAACGCAATCATGGCCAGTGCCGAACCGAATCAAGATGAAATTACGGCCAAACCTGCTGAAGTAACTAAATCACCCAGCGTAGAATGCTCGCCAAAGAAAGGTAAGTTGCAAGTGGAAATGCTAACGAGAACATTCATCTTCCGTTCACGTTCGCCGAAAAGTTTTGACTTTGATTGTGTCGGTATCAACTTTATAAATTGTTGACTAGGCTTGGCTACTCTGTCGACGAGTACGAGTAGCTACGAACCTCTAGAGACACATGATCCCACACTAAACCGTCTGGCCGTCACCATGTTTCAAAAAGTGCATGAGTATCTACAGACTGAACTCACATCCTCTGAAAGTGAGTACCAGCTACTGGAGCAGATGAACAAAGTCACGGCTGCCAAATATAAAGATCTGACCCAGGTTGCCACCAATGTCGGAAAAGGAATCATAGAACTCAATGAAAAATGTAAGCTTCTCTTTCAAGTGTTCACTCAATTGATTGATTATTCATTCTCAAATTGTATAGTCAAAGGTCTCCAAGTGTACCTCGAACAAATTGACCAGATTGAAGACAACATTTCCAAACTTGAGCATGCCGCCTACAAGCTCGATGCCTACACAGTCAGACTAGAAAACAAATTCAAGGCTTTGACAACTGAGAAGCGGTAGCAATTCTAGTCTGTTATACCAATGCAAAGTGTTGAATAAATACATGTTCTCTCATACAAATACTTGTTCATTTTTCAACACCTGTTTGTGAGGAGTTACCTGCAAAGATTACATCTTTGGATGTTGGTTTACATTTTGCAAGTTGTATAACATTTTTGCGGTCTTTGCGTTTATCTCCCTGAGGTAAATTGCGCCCTGATAACCGGTCAACGTCCTCGTCGTTACCAAGCCGACTCAACATCCTCCTTTGGGCAGCTGTGTCCTCAAATGTCCACATAAATTCCGGATTTGAATGTGGAGAGAGCAGCACATCTCGAATGAGGATATGACTTGTTTGTTCAAGGCTGTTTGTATAACCGCCATCAACCCACGACATGTCAAAGTCTCCCCGCGATAAAAGCCAGTGGTCGTTGGATATCGCTTCAGTGTATCGATAGAAATGGCTTCGGCACTCTCTCGAACTCCAGTCAGATTCACTCAGGTCAGTAGAGATAATACTAATGTCCATAGATTTAAAATGAATAATCTTTTTCAAATATGGGAAAAGCTCTTCATCAATGGAGAGTTTGTTGACGCAGCCGATAAACAGTCTTACACTCTGTTGAATCCAACCAACGAAGAGCCAATTTGTACAATTTCAGAAGGCAACAAAGTATATTGCTTGAGTTGTATAATCTAGCAGCAAATTTACAACTCTTGTTAATTAGATCGATGTAGATCGAGCAGTTTGCGCGGCCGAACAGGCCTTTAAAGTTGGATCCGATTGGCGCACAATGGACGCCTCTCTTCGTGGCAGGCTCATTTATAAGGTTTCTTGTTCCTCCAAGATCTTTCTTTTTTCGTTTAGCAATGAAATGTTGATAGTCTCTTTAGTTAGCGGACTTGATTGAGCGCGATAAAAACGAATTGGCCACTCTGGAGACGATTCACAACGGGAAACCCTTTGCAGAATCCATCTTTGACATGGACTGCTGCATCAACACATTCCGCTATTACGCTGGATGGGCGGATAAAATACATGGCAAAACTATTCCGGCTGGTCTGTTATTTCTAAATGAATCCTACAACTTTTTCCTAAAGCTAAATGTATTCTTATATCTAACAGATGGTGATGTATTTGTAGTGACTCGTAAAGAACCGGTGGGAGTTGTCGGTATTAAACTTTATTTTTTACAACTTGTCGCTTTCTTTTACAGGATTTTTTTTAATTTTATTTTTCAGGATTAATTACGCCATTTAATTATCCGCTTTTAATGATCACCTGGAAAGTAGCTCCGGCTCTAGCTACTGGTTGTACCATCGTATTGAAGCCCTCAAGGCAAACACCACTGACTGCACTGCATTTGGCTCATCTTTCTACTGAAGTTTGAAATTGAGTACTCAGATTGTAATACGAATTATACTATAGCCGAACCGATCCTATACTTACAGGCTGGGTTTCCACGGGGAGTCATAAATATTGTGCCGGGTCTCGGTGAAATAGTGGGCTCTGCTATTTTAGAACACCCTCGTATTCACAAGATTGCCTTTACAGGATCGTCTTTGGTAAGTCGGCGGTGCTCTTCTGCCTGTCAAGTGGAATCATCATATCTTTTAGTTATTTATTTACAGACGGGGAAAATCATTGCAGAGAAAGCCGGCAAGTCGTCACTCAAGCGCGTTTCGATGGAAACGGGTGGCAAAAGCGCCGTCGTCATCTTCCCAGGAGTGGACAGTATATATATGAAATCATTAGCGACGAGATGATTCTGAAAACTGAAAGCCTGTTCTCTCGTCACAGTTGACCAAGTTGTCAAGCTTTGTCACAAGGCCGTCTTTGATAATACGGGGCAGATCTGCAGCGCCGCATCGAGAACTCTGGTCCATCATTCGATTTACGACGAATTCGTGTCCAAGTCGGTTCAGTTGGCTGTGAGTCGTCGACTCGGCGATCCTTTTGATCAGGAAACCGACCAGGGACCACAGGTTTTGCATTTACATCGTCCAGCAGCAGCTGAGCTCGTCATTTTCAATTAGTTGTCTGATTCGGTTATACAAGGTGAACGAAGCACAATTTCGGACTGTGCTCGACTACATCCAATCCGGTCGAGATGAAGGAGCCTCGCTTCAATGCGGAGGTCAGCGTTGGGGTCAACGGGGATACTACATTCAACCGACCGTCTTCTCCGACGTCACCGACGAGATGAGGATCGCCAAAGAAGAAGTATACACGACAACCGTTGAATTAGCCAAGAAAGAAACCTGAAACTGAGACATTCCCTTTCAGATTTTCGGGCCTGTTCAGAGCCTTTTGCGATTTGAAACGTTGCAAGAAGCTATCGATCGTTGTAATCGGACGGATTACGGATTGGCCGCTTCCATTTTCACGACTGATATTAACGATGCCCTCACATTTGCGCACAACGTTCGCACCGGAATCCTATGGTACATGGCTTTTCTCCGGAATATATCTTATTCTCAACTAACTGGTATACTAATATTTATTCAACAGGATTAACACGTACGACGCGTTCTCTCCGCACACTCCCTGGGGAGGATTCAAACAGTCTGGAATCGGGAGAGAATTGTACTAATTCCTAACTCAATAATCTTTTTAAAACTTCGATAAAATCCAACTGCTGGTCTTGACAGGGGCCAAGAAGGTTTGGAATCCTATTTGGAACACAAGACGATCACCATCAAGATCCTTCAGAAAAGTTCCTGAGAAACTATTCAACACTTTCTATCGATCGACGTCTCGTCGGTTGCTGGGCTAGTGAACTTTAACCTTTCATAGGACCATAGGACCACTCCCCGTACAGAGTATACAGAAGCGACGGCGGAAATGTAATCAACATTGGTCAACTGCGTGATAATCATTCTGTAGGAAACTTTGGTAAATAAAATAAAAAAGGAAAAGTTTCGAAAGATTCTCTGACGATGTAAACAAGACGGGCCAATGACGAATGGATGTATGGAAGAAACAGGAAACCCGATGGACCAACAGAAGAGAATAAGAGCCGCGCGCCGGCACTGATTAAAGAGTTTTCGAATGGTAGGGGACGACGTGGAGGATAAGTAAATAGAGAAAAAAAGGAAGAGAGAGAGAGAGAAGCGCAGTCTGCAAATAAACTCACTGGGATGTTGACACGAGAGAAGCAGCAGTCGGAGGCGAGAGGAGCGCTGGCTGGCTGGCTGGGCTGCATGGCGTCCGGGATATATATATATATATATTTAAAACACAGGGGCCAGCGCGCCTGGTGACGGATAGTACCAGTAGGGCCAGCTCTAGGATCCACCAGTCATCGCCAGCCATTCGCCGCAACTTGACGTCTCGTCTAGCGTCGAGGCTCTATAGCTCGGCTTCTCATTAATTATTCATTCCGGATTAACTCTCCAAGTTCATAGAGGACGTACCCAAGTTTCTTCCACGAGGTACGAGGCAATCAACTTTCTTTGTTTTCTCTGAAACTCTCCAGGATCGAACTTTGTCGAGTTATTAAAGTTGACGACGTCCCATCACAAATTTTGGTGTAAACAAACAAACGAAAAAAGCGGGGAAAAATGGCGGAACAGACGCGGAAGTTGACGAGATTGCGAGTTTTTTTTGTGTACATTTCAACTTGAGTCGACGTCTTTGTTTGTTCCACCATTTTCTCTTTACCAGACGAAAACTTGTATATAGACACCATAGTCACGCCCCTTATGGGGTCTCGACCCTCGCCTGTTTCTTCTCTTTTTTTTTCCTCGAAATTTTCCGAGGAAGAAAAAAATATTTGGGACGCTCACACGCAGCTCTCTGGTAATGTGATAGCGAGTTGCCGCTTCACCATCCTTGGGGCATATTCATTTCCAGCAATATCTCTCCTACCATACAACTTCAATCCCAAGGCTTTGAGAAAAAAAAAACAAATCGTTAAAAGATTGGATTTTCTTTTTTCTTTTAGATGAAGTTCAAGTGGATTGTCGTCGTGGCCGTTTTGGCCTGCTTGCTTCTGTCGGTTGATGCCCACGAGAAGAAGGTAATTTTCCATAAAAATGTTTGCCATCGGTGGGGCACTGACGAGTCGATTTCATTTTAGCGCAAACCCAAGAAGACCATCAAGAAAATTGACGAGAAGGAACCAGTGGAACAGAAGGACATCCAGGATGCTATCGATGTTTTGCTTGACGACGAAGCCGCCCTCAAGGATAACCTTTGCGCTAAAAAACACTGCGGTGCTGGAAAAGAATGCCGAGTCAACGAAAATGGCGTCGCCGAATGCGTCTGCATGCAATATTGTCCCGAAGAGAAAGATCCTCGCCGCATGGTATTCAGAAACAAATCTAACCACCAATCGTATATTGTCTTGAATTCTTTCCTTTTTTCTCATCAAAATAGATCTGCAGCAACCAAAATGAAACTTGGAATTCCGATTGTGAACTCTACCGCATGCGATGCTTGTGTAAAGCGGGCTCGCCCGATTGCGTCGATTCAAAGTACGATCACGCTCACGTAGAGTATTTCGGTACTTGCCGAGATGTTGCTGTAAGTTTCCATCTTCTTTAAATTCCTCCCGCCCCAAAAAAGAAAGTAAAGACAACAAATTTCAGGCTTGCACTGCCGACGAAATGGCCGATTTCCCGCGCCGGATGCGAGATTGGCTCTTCAACGTCATGAGGGATTTGGCCGATCGTCACGATTTGAGTCCCCATTTCTTGAAATTGGAACGCGAAGCCGAAAAGGACAACAGCCGTCGATGGGCCAATGCGGCTATCTGGAAGTTCTGCGACTTGGACGGTCACCCCCACGACAGGTCGAATAATTTACAATTCCAGTTGGGTTGGGGGGAAGTTAAACAGTTCCTTGAATTTCCTTCTGATTTATGCAGGAAGGTGTCTCGTCACGAACTGTTCCCCATTCGCGCCCCTCTATTGGCTTTAGAGCACTGCATCCAGCCCTTCCTGGACGGCTGCGATGCTGATAACGATCATTTCATCACGCTCCAAGAGTGGGGCACATGCCTGGAGCTCACCGAGGTATTTCAGATCCTGTCCAGATTGACAAATCTCATTTATCTTGACTCGACTTTCCATTTCTTTAGGACGAGATTGAAGACAAATGCGACGAAGTCAGAGATGAAGCCGAAAATGGCTTGTAAAAATCGTTCCCAAGCTACAACATGGATCCTCCTCTCATCCAGTTTTTTAAAAACATTTTCTACATGCTTTTTGAAGGAAAAAAAAAAGGAATATTTTCTACAAGGCGCGAGTCACACACAATTTTTCCTCTCTGGATGCGCGTTTAATGACTGTCCCGTTTGTTTTTTAAAAAATGATAATGATGAATTTAATAATACTAGTGCTGGACGATTATTCTTTTGGAATCGTTTCTTGTTTAGTTGTGTAGGAAATGTGAGAGTGCAGGAAGCAGCACCACAACTGGAGTACTTAATCACTGCCAAAAATGATTTGTTGGTTTTTCCTTTTCATTTGGAATTTTCTTTGCACACCAATTTCTGTTTTCTTTATCTGTCTCTCTCAGAAATTCTCGCCAAGGCCTAATAATACAAACAATAGCCCATAAAAAAGCATTGATTGATTCTTGCAAATCTTTTTCTTCTTCTTCTTTATTTGAATTGATAATTCCATAATCAAGATCATTATCTAGTTAGAGGATTTTTCTTCTTCTTTTTAGCTTGACAATAAAAACATCAAAGTGCACAACGGTATATGTACACAGAAGCGGATCTCTGCCCGTCGAAAGATCTTTTTTTTTTGTTGTTTCCGGATGAATAAATAAATATAAGATATATTCCTTCTTTTTAACCCTCGAGAGGAATATGGCGTCGGTGCGGAATCAATCAAGAGAAGGGAAACACAATACCGCACCGGACGGATGAGAAAAAACAAGACAAAAAAATAAATAAAAAAGAAATAAAAAGAAACGAAGAGCAAGTTATTGCTTTCGACCTTCCCCTTCCATTTAGGTGGAAGTGATGGATGACGACGATAGCCGAACTTCTTTATAACAAGATCGGCAGACGGGCACGGGCCGGTGGGTAGCGTGTCCCGGCAGGGGTGTTTGCTTGTCCAGACACCGAGTACAAAACACCTCTCCGCATCGCCAACAGTGCGACTGCGTCAATCAAACGAGAAATAGATGAGTTGACGGATCGTGCAAGTGTCTATAGCAGACGAAAAAACTTACTTTCTTGCTGGAATGATCGAACGGCGTCGAGCAAACGCACTCTTTAATGTTGCGCAGACTGCGCCAGTCGAGGCTGACGGAATCGATTTCGCGGCGCAGTTGAAACGACGACGTGATGCTGCCCCCTTGCGGACTGGCGTTGTCGGAAAAGACGTCCGAGTCGCCCGATTTCGACGTCGATAGCGGGTGCTGGTGGTCCTCCACCACCTGCATGCTGTTTTTCAAATGCTGCGACAGACCCTCCTCCTCATCTTGCTGTTCCGCCAGTCGATTATCGACGGTCGAGACGTCCAACAATGTCTTCATGGCAGTGATTCGCTTCTGCAGGTGGGCGATGTGCATCTCCAACGAGGTGGAATGGTCCCTGTCAATCAAGCAAACAGTTTTGAAGGCGGCCGGACCAACAAAAGAAAGAAAGAAAGAAAGAAAGCAGAGAAACCGTTATAAGGGAGGGCAGTAGCAGATGAGATTACCTGTTGGCCAGCAAGACATCGGCGATAGACTCCCGTGGGTGAACTCCGCTTTCAAAGCGACAGTAGAGACCCCTCCAAAAGAGAATATTAGATGGGACGAGATTGGGTTCCAGCAGCTCGGGATAAGCTTCGCTCTTGTAGAGGGGATTAAGGAACTCGTCCAGATGGGAGGCGATGTTGCCCCATAGCGAGTAGGTCCTCTCCGACAGCTGTAAAATCGATTGTGTTTGGTGTGGCATGTGAGACACGAACTACTTTACTAGTACAACTGGACCGAGGGGCCATTATGATCATGAGTAATGCAGCAAGCGCCTACTTTGAGGTCGAGGCGATCTTTTTCGCAGTTGCCGACGAATGTGCCGTACTGGCTGGAATAGACGTGGTCGTGCAAGTGGAGTAGGAGCCGCTCGCTAAACTGGAAAGCTGCCGGGTAGGCCCTTTGAAGTTGCCACATGCAGTCCACCAATTGAGTGAAGACGGGCGACGTTTCCTTGGCGTCGCTCTGGAGGTAACCGCAACGGTCCGTGAATTTGTGGCCGAATGAGAGCCAATCTTTTTCAATCAACGACTGGAATCCCTGTAAAGTGCGGTAGTACGGATCCAGAAGGACCTGGGCCAGCGAGCACACTTGTGCAGTCCGATCCCATCCTGAAACGGACCAACCCCCCAAAAAACGGATGAACTCCCCAATTTTTTCCCCTTCAATTTGTTCCACTAATGAAAACTGACCATCGGAGCAGTGGACCAGGACGTTGACACCTTCCTGTAGACTTCGAGCGACTAGCAGGGACGTGTCCAAAATGGCGTGAATGTGCCGGAGCCAGCCGCTCGACTGGACACCGTTAATAAAGGCGGCCATGGACGGAGTCTTGAGTTCACAGGCTTCCAGCAGTTTCGACAAGCTGCTGCGCATCACGTGGATGTTCTCGATCCCGCAAAATTGAAATTTGATGTTTTCATAAAAGTTTTCATTTTCATAACCTTTGCCGGCGGCTCTATTGGCCATCGCATTGATCTTGGGGTGGGCGAAAAAGCATAAAAACGGTTAGTTCCAGGCGCCTTCCATCCAAACTTATTCATTTGCGACAAAGAAACTTTTGATGACTCACTCTGGGTCTAGTGTCGACGACGTACATAAATTTAGCGTTGGGATTGGCCTGGACGATGCCGTTCAATAGTTGCTCGTCTTCGACGCAGCGGGCGCTGAATCCGGAGAGGGGTTGACTGCACCGGCACAATGCCGCCTTTGATCGATAAATTAAAATTAGAGTCAAACCCTTTTGTGCGCTTGGGTCAAATTAGGTTTTCCTTCGAGCTATATAGAGGAAGCTACGCACTTGATTTTTATGTAAATACGTCAGCACGGGTAGCCGACCTTTACTGCGGAAACTGGCGCTACCCACCAGGACGATGGTGGATACCGACGAAGGAACAAAGAGGCATTGTGGGTAAGTGTCGCAGAGCTGGGCGGAGAAAAAAATCATTAATAAACAGCATCGATTTTACTTCAAAAAAAAACAAGAAAAAAACCTGGTAGTCTTTGTTGAGGTTGGTCATCGTCCAGTTGGCATTGGGAACGCCCATCCGATGAAACTCGGTTTCCAAGTCAAAAAAGCTCCAACCGGCCGTCCGCGGGATCTCTTCCAGGCTCGACGTGTAATGGAAACAGTAAAGATCTTCTATATGGACTGCAATTTGGAATGGAAAGGCAAATGAAAAGAGTCATTTCGGGTTCCCTGGACACCAGAAAGTCAGTGAGTATAATCTTACAAGGCTGCGACATTTGCATCAGACTCGTATAGAGGTCGTGACATTCGCGCTCCCGGGGCAACACGAAGGTCACAGACAAAAATGTCTTGCAGCGGATCTGTAGCGGAGCACCGACGGTCGATAAGGGCAACTTTTGCACGGTCGCCACATGCATCAAGAGAACCTAAACGAACCGAGAAGGAAAGAATGAAAAGGCATCCAGGCGAGACGAGAGCAGCAACAGCAACTCCGTCTCTCAATTTTCAAACAGGAGATTACCCATGTTTCCTTCTTAGCATCCGGATCGACGAATATCAGATGAGTTGCCGTCAGGTAGAGTGTCCCAGTTGAAGGTTTCCTGTTATTGTAACGATCCAGCATCCGGACATTTTCAATCTGTCAAAAGCAGGAAGTATAGAGAAAGATTAGAACGGGCGATTGGCCAAAAACTATCGATCTGTTTGCTTGATAAAACTCAGGAGGGGGTAAACTAGTAATGGTAGTTGTTGTAGTAGTTGTAGTAGTAGTTAGTAACACCTTCGTCATGACTGGACTCTGTTGATAAGTTTGCGTTTGGGGGTTGCTTGTCAGCCAGGAACGAATGCGCTGGTAAAATGGTTGTTCTCCCTGAGGGTCGTACTTGACGACCGAGCAGCCGGTGGCTGGAACGAAACGATCCCGATCGAGGGTGACTCTAGCCCAGTGGGCTTCAACTCTGGCCCACACTTGCCGTCGGCCGTCGAAGCTCAAACTACGGTTGAGCCCGTCGGGACCCGTTTTCGTGTTGGCGGCGGAGTCGCCTTCCTGAGACTCTCCTCCGCCAGCACTGCTGCCGTTCGGCGTCGAAGAGAGCATCTGACTAACACAGGGGATCGTGGCGCTGTGAGCCAATTTCATCCGCCAAGGATACGTTGCGCAGTTCATCGAATTCAATCAAACCAATGACCTCGATCCTATCTCCTACCGATATCGATCGGAAACGAGGCCGCAAGCGAGATATTGAGCCGGCTCCCAAGTCAAACACACGACACAGGAAGAGCAGCAGCACTACGCCGAGAAGAAGAAGCAAACAATGGACGGTTTTTTTCTTTTTGTTTTAATAGGAGAGTCACAGGAGAGGGAGCACAAGAGTGGGATTTATATGAAGGAAGATGACACGATAGAGCTGCTTGAAAACAGGAACTCGAGAGACGACTTTGGGGAAGGTCCTTCACTGAGAAAAGGGGGAATTATTGACGGAAAATAAGGTGTGATCAGCGGCTTGGATTTCGATCCAGGTAGCTCTAAGCTATCTCCTCCTATCACTGTCGCTCAGAGGGTGGCCTGGCTTTGTAGAATCAGCGAGCACAATCTAGTAGTAGTGGGAGAGAGGTGCAAGGGGGTCTAGTAGTAGTTGTCGACGAGCTTTAAAAAAAAAGGAACACCAAAAGTCGACGACGACAGCTCCCCGAAACCTGCAACCGTCGTCGACGACGAGAGTCGCGGGACACGCAGGGGAGGTGGCAGTCAGGGGGTGAGGCGAATGAGTAAAACTCCCAACCAAGTTCTCTCTCTCTCTCTCTCTCCACTAGCCTAATGCTCTCACAATGTACGATCGATTTTCAGTCGCAGAAAACGTCGAAAAGGGGGCGATCCTGTTAGCGGCGCGCGCAGCCACCGGCACGCCGGTTCCCATATCCGCCCACTCTCTGCCCCAGAGTCTCCCCTGATTTTCCGACCTTCCAGCTTGCATAATAAGATCTCGCTATCGTGAATAGCTGTCATGATGAAGGCGATAATTCGGACTGAAAGGCAACTGCTGGCTGGGTACTGCGCAGTGGAATTTCGTCGACGACCGATATGCCGAGTGTTTTTTAGCACGTAAGTGAGAAAGAGTTTGGCACTCTGATGGATTCACACTGACATTTGTGCAGCACGAAAACCCATTCTGACTCATCCTCATTAGTTCATGTCTGAGAACGAAACCTGAGGAAGCTGAATATCTCTTTCAATTTGTCGTTTCAACCACTGACGGATTGAATTCTTTGTCAGGAGGCTATTCGATCTGAGAAGGAGATGTCTCTATGAATCCTACAGATAAGGAGACGGGGCAGTTATCGATCGCTCACCTCACACTCCAAGATGCATCAACACAGATATTTGTCAACACCATCGAAGCATGTCATTCGATCCATTGCACCGCGTTCAGTTAAAAATAAAACGCCGGCTTCTCAAATTTATAAATGGAAGAAGTAAAAGATTGAGAAATATAAAATCTAGGGTTTTTCACACATACTTTGGGGGTTTTGATGATCTCCATTGCAAAGGCCGATGACGTACCGGATTCTGTTTGCCTTTGTATCACGAAATAAAGTGGTGTTTCCTTTTTGACAGTCGAACAATAATCGTGTTTACTCCAATGTGTGTTTTTCTCAACGCCATCTGTCAATGACATTCAGAGAGTTTAACCGACCGCCATCTGTCGCCATTTTATATTATAATAATTAAATTATCAAAAAATTGAGAAGACAATTTCTTTCAAACAACCGTGTATTTAAAATCTCATGGCAATTGTTTTTTTTCCTTTTTTCTTCATGTCTAAAAACTATGAACTCGATTTTTTTTTATTTATTTCGCACCCGGTTTTGAAACTTTAAAATTCATTTAGTGTCTATTGTTTCTTTTCTTTTTTTGTCCGCCGCACGCACACAATTACCAAAAAAAACTCACGTACCCATTTTTCTCAACATATTTGCATTTGCACATGCGGGATGGCGATGATATTTATTCCGTGTGTTAAAAAAATGGAAAGGGGAAGGTTAGGAGAAAAAAAATTTGAATTATCCATTAGAGATAATAAGGGTTGGGTGAGTCTGACATTGGTGAGAGAAAGGTAGTATAAGGCAAAAGGCGATGGTGGTAAATAACAAAAAAAAAAAACTTATTAAAAAAACTTAGGGGGGTATAGGTTTACATCCGCGTGTCACGACCGGTGCTGCACAATCGGACAAACATGTCACGAATACACATTTCCATCTATTCAGATTTTCAAAAAAAAAAAAAAATGCAAAGAAGGAGACGATTGTCTCTATGTCGTCGTTATTCCATTGCGGATGCCTTTTTAAACAGTCTGCAGTTGGTTGTTGTGCGTCAATTTGACGTTTGAAAAGCAGCCACCGACAGCGTTGGCGACCGGCTCCAAAGTCGTCTGAACGAGAGCGACCCAGACCTGCAAGTGACAGATGGAAATTGATTAGATTTTCTCGCTCGAATGGATTTGCTGATGCTGTTGGAAAATCGAATGACTTACCCTTCTGATGTAGAAGAGGAAGACGTCCATGATGCGCAGGATCGGCGTGGCGAACCAGACGGAGAAGAAGGTGATGAGCGAGAAGGTGATACCCCAGACGAGGGCCAACGGCAGGGCCAAGAAAGCGGACAACAAACGGTAAATCCAGAAGCGCGATCCGGTGAAGAGAATGTAAGCCGAACGCCAGATCGGGTCGAATCCGTGAGCCACATCCGGCTCGGCCAGCACGTCCTCAAAGTTCAACTGTCAAAGAGAAAGAAACGGATTTTTTGTTTTTAAAGTCGTGAACGAGCCTTTCTCATCAACAAGAAACTGTTGCGACGATGACTTTCTTTCGTCTCCATCAACAACAGGCACGATGTCAATAATCATCATCTTGATTCTAGGGGGGAGAAGAAGAAGAAGAAGAGAGTGTCTACGTAAAATACAGTGCAATGAGCTTTTAACGAGCATTTTTCTACACCGTCGTCTGGCATTGTTGTGTGTCCGTTGCCACTGCGGTGGTAAGCCATCACGCGAGGCCTCATAGCCTTTTTTTTATGTGCTTGCGTGTGTGTGGCTGGCTCTTGTCCCTACAGTGAAACCAAGACGGGCGGGGTCTACAAAAACCCTCCAGAACGGAAAACCCATTTCCAATTGTGTTGTTTTTCGTTGTTGTTGTTGTAGTTCCTCTCTTTTGGTTGAACAAAAAAAAAGAAGAAATGAAACAGGAAATTCGGTCATTCCGGCCAAGAGGCTACGGCACACAAGAGCCCAAGACTTGGGAAGGAAACCGGTAGGTGGCCCCGGTCCCGTCTGGCTCTCAGCTTATCGCATTCCAAAGTGGAAGTGATCTGGTTCGTATTAACGATGAGCAGATGTTTACTCGGAGACTAGCACAAGGTCGAGGGGGGCTTCTCATCCAAGAGAGAGAGAGAGAGGAAACATCTCTTACGTTGATGGTGTCGTTGATGTGCTTCTCGTCGCGGTCGAGAACGTTCAAGCCGACGGTGAACGTTTGAACGCAGCTCTGTGTCCGACGGTGGCAAGTCTTTTCCTTCTTCTCTTTCTTCTCCTTCTTTTCCTTCTTCTTCTTCTTCTTGTCTTCGTCGCCGTCCTTCTTTTCTTCCTCCTAGGAAAGAAAAATCATCGTCAAGTCACAGTCCATTGAGTTTTATATTTTTGATAAAAAACGGCTTAAAAAACTTACAATCTTTTCAGGGTTCGAGTCGTCCTTTTCACCTTCGGATGTCGTCGAGGCCTTCTCCTTCATTTCAATGACATCCTTTTCGGGCGTTTCGGCCTTCTCGTGGGCCTCTTCGTCCAAAAGCGGCATGGTAGACTCGTTCAAGTTCAACTTGGATCCGGAGCGGGAGGCGGACTTTGTTTCGGCCATATTTAATAATTTGACTAAAGAAAGAAAAAGAAAAAAAAAAAGGGTTAGTTTTTATCTCAATTCGACAGTTCTCTTTCCCACAGAGAACCGGCAAAAGTTCAAAATAATAGCCATCAAAGAATCCGGAACAAGAATGTTCCCAGGGTTAGCCCGAGTGCCTTGCGCTTGTTGTGTCTATGGATCGAATTGACCGACATAATTTTCCAACAGAATAGAATAGAGTACTGGGGTTATATTTAGGATAGACCCCAATCAATGTGGCCCGGCTATATAACACAAAATGTAGATTAAGGTTTCGACCCCTTGGGGCCACATTGCGGTCGTTTTTTTCGTTTTTTCCCTCTCCTGTTTTTATGTATGTATAGACCAAGAGTTAGGTTGCCACAGCGACGACGTTAAAGCTAATTAGTTAACAAAGAGTTCCCTCCTGTCCGGGGTAGCGAGAGAGAAGGGGGGGACTCTGCATTTCCGTCATGCTAGGCCTGCTTCTCTCTTTTTCTTTTTTTATTTCCTCTTGCTGGTCATTCCAGACTTTTGACACAACGCCAACTGCGTCCGCACACACACGCACACCTTTTCCCGCAGTGATGATGATGACGGTGGCCGATAGTGGGTGGGTGGAAAAAGAGAGGGGGGTTACAATGAGAACAGGAAACACACCTGGCTTCATCTCTACCATTATTATCTATTATATGGAAGAATACATACATCTGGCTTTAGTCACGCCGGCTAATACTGACTTGTATATGTATCTATTTGGAAAGAAGAGAAAAGTCACCGTCGTCGTCGTCGACGTCCTCGGTCTCCCCCTTTTTTTATTTTAGAGAAAGGAAATCCAGCCGGGGGATTATGTTTATAATATTTTTTGGATGGATAGAAAAAAGGTGGAGCTGGTGAAATGCAAGCTAACGGGCTTTAGCCATCGCTTTCGCTTGATTGTCTGTTCGTTGCCTTCGTCGTAAAGAGGAGGCAGGTGGATCAAAGAACAACATCGGGGGGACCTTGATAGGATTCGCCGGCGGGTCGTCGTCACTCTACTCTACTACTACTGCGCTACGACCAAGAGCCCAAAGAGCCATAGAGTTCCCTTTTAAGGATTATGGCTACTTTAGCCTGATGTGTAGAGAGCTCTTTTCCCTTTCTATGCTAATCTCTCTCTCGAATTTCGCCAGAAGATACACTCGGCTGCTCCTCTCCCAGACGGTGCTTAAAAAACAAAACGAAACGCAGTAAAACGAGATTTTCCTTTTGTTCTACTACTAGATACTACTACTAGTAGTAGGTAGTAGACAACTTTCAATGAAGAAAGTTATGGAGGCGCTTGATTTCACCGATGGCGGAAAAAAAACCGACTACCTTCCCGCAGTGTGGATCAAAAGGTCAAGCCACTGAAGAAATCCGTTTTTTTTTTCTTCTCTTTTTCCTTCTTTCAAATGTTTTAAAATAATAAAATGGGAAAGAAGAAAAAAAAAAGCCAGCCCCCCTGAACGAATTGGCCCCTTAGACATTGACAATGGGAAACCTGCCGGAGGATTAAATAAAATTTAAGAGGGGAGAAAGAAGAAGAAGAAGACGGTTGATGGTCAGAGGGGGTTTGGGGTTTTGGTTATTGTGTATCTCTTTTCTCCAGAAAATAGGTTATACTACCACCCCGGAAAATAAGATAGAAGGGGGAGGAAGGCGGAGGACAAGAAAAACCGTTAACAATATCCTCAACTTCCCCAAACTTTTAAATTTGTTTTTTTTTCTATTTTCTCAAAAAAGTGTTAATCAAAAGCTTAATTTTTTTTTTCTTTTAAAATAAGGTTTTAAAATCCGAATCCGAAGGACGAGCAAATACAATAGGTTCTCTCTCTCTCTCTCTATAACGGCGGGGTGGATTTTAAATTTGAAAAAAAAGACTTTCAATGTCAAGGTGACTGGTTTTTTACACAAGACATTGTGCGGGGATGTTACAATAAAAACCCGAGAACCGAGGGGGGAAGGTAGTACCATCAATAGACGAGGATACTGTGAAGAAGAGGGGTCCGCTTTACAGCTGTCTTTCCTCTTTTGACAACTGGAGAGAGAAGAAAAAAAAATCTTCCTCCTCCTGTTGCTGGTCCACAGTAAGGAAAGCATCCGATTTCAGGGCGAGTGAAATGATCTGTAACGACAGATTCGATGGCCGTCGCACCCCTCCAAACAGTTTACAAGCAGAGGGGGGACACACGAAATGTTTGTCGGGTAGAATGAAGGAAAAAAAAAAAAGAAAAGACTAGAAAAATGGTAACGAACCTTGTGGTAGATAGCGGCTGGCAAAGTTGAAAGTCGGAGTGTGACGGAGGCACGTTAGGACGCTTCGGCTGAAGAGACGCTTCTGAAGTCTTCGGGTGGTAAGTTCCTACACCAAAAGGTTGGCTTTACCCTCCTCGTTTTGCGCGCCCTTTCGGACTCGATCCGAAATCTTCGATCCCATTGGTCCATCCGAAAATGGCTCCGCCTCCTAAACGCCATTACCCCCCTCTTCGTTTCGAATGGCGCGGGCTTTTTCTTCTTTTTTTCTCCTTCACCATTTTTCTCTACGATTGTATACATACACATTTAAACCCCCAGTGGAATGAAGCAAGGAGAAAAAAAAAAGACTTTCTACTTGAAAAAAGAATTTTTCAAAGTGAGTCATCGAGCCAATTGTCACTACGCGTGACCCGCTCCCGACGCCATATTTTTTTGGGGTGTACTAGAAGAGGAGGGGAGAGCTTAGAATATATATCTCCTTTTGATTTGTTTCACATGCACAGATGGTTTAGCTCTAGTTCCAAAAATCCCGTGTGGAAAAGATTCTATCCAGTCGGCTTTTTTTTTTATTTGAAAATTTGAAAATGTGGAGCGCGCGCTTTTTCTTTTCTATATACAATCGGGTGGTAATCAAAATAAATGTTGCCGGTCGGACGGACACGTGTGATTTCTAGGCCTCTCCGACCGTCTTATCGTTATTATCAAAAAAATAAAAGAAGAAAAAGGGGAACAAAACAAAAATGTGTGTATTTTCTCCATCCTTTTACATGGAGAAAATAGCCGACAACGATCCCTCTAACACGCCCCGCGGGAAAGACGGTCCTCAACATTTTAACAAGACGAAATAAGAATCAAATGTAATAAAAAGAGAGTCACGACCTTGAAGTTCAATCTCTCTCTCTCTCTCTCTCTCAAAAGAACTAGTGGCACACAATACGAAGCGGTGCCTCGTGTTTGTAATCTTTTTTAATATTTCCCCGCGCGCGGCAATATATATATTGTCGAAGATGTTGCTGTTGTTATATACGCCCGTTTAATTTTGTGTGGAACCTTAAAAAACACACCTGGACGTCGTCTTCGTTTAGGTGTTGGGCCCGTTTCTACGCATAGTAGGTATTTGGCGGGTAAAGGATGCGTGAAAAAGAAGAAAACCAAACTTTTTTGGGGTTGTCATCAGCTATTCAACGAGCATAGGAAACGGCCAGTCGTGTGTTTCCGAGAGAGAATTTGATTAGCTTTTGTTGTAGACACACACACACGCTGGGTCGTTTGCGGTGGTGGTTCGTATTTCACGCGTTCGTTCGGATTCCTTCTCGGTCTGCGGTCTCAATATCGCATCTGATTCATCAGGTTTTCTTTCACCATTTCTCTCTGCTGTTTCAACCCCCCCGCCCCGCCCAAAAAACTCTGAAACTGCCAAATCTGCGATCAATTGTTTTATTAATAAATGGCGACCTCGTTGGCAACTCGGCCAAGAACACTATTAAAGAGCCGCCACAACATCTCGAGAGTCTCGTGCTATTCTTGGGTATCCTAGCATTCTTTTGCCCATTTCCAATCAATTAGAATGCCGTAAAAACCACTAGACTACTAAAGGGGAGAGTACCAAACAAAAAAAAAAAAGATATCTTCTCGTTCGGATTCGTTATAAGATGCAGAGAGTCCAAAGCGACCGTTAGATGCCTTGACCCATTGTCTTGTTTTTCTCATTTCGGCTGGCCACTCTCTCCTCGAGCCAAGGAATTCGGACGTTTTAAAATGTAGAGAGAGAGAGACGTATTTATTCCACTACGTTTTAAATAAGGAGATTTCTTCCCGTCGGGGCTCTGTGACTGCTGATCGCGGCGTATATCATTGGTCAGTCACGTCACATCCCTTACTACAGACGCACACGCCAAAAAGCCATCAAGGACTTTTGTAGTAAAAATCTTTTCCAAAGTCCTTTTTCCCTCCGTTCGTCCGTCTGGCTGGTGTGTCTGGGCCGGCCCTTTTTGTGAATGAAAACGCTTTCGATGATTCAATAAAAAGAGCGACGCGCTATCTTTTGCGCAGATATCATGCAGCAGCAGCGTTGTGCTAAACAACAACATGTTTTATTAGTATGGGTGTTTTGTTGGAATGTTGTCTTTTTTGCCGCGCTCGTCGTCGGCGAATTAGTTCCCCTTTTTTGGCAGATTGTTTATCTGGTGGTACAGTACGAGGAGGAATCCACAGGGGGAATGTACACAGAGTCTAATCGAAGAGACTATAGAGTGTAAATCATTTCCAAAAGTCGTAAAAGAAAAAACAGAGATGGGGAGAAATAGAGTTTTTGACTAACCGTCACGCCCCAGAGGGTTAATGACCCTGGGAAATGGGAGAAAAAAAAATACGTACAGTGAAAATCTTCTTCAAACAAGGTCATTCGAGGTCAAATTCTTTCTACCCAAAAGAGGAGGAAATATCCTTGACACGGCTGGGCAACTGACTGCTGGCACAAGGGGGTGTGTGTATGTATGTATGTCTGGGTGCAAGTGTGTGTGTTTATTTGATTTAAAAGGCTGGCCGACCTTCTCTCGGCTGCTGCGCAGACGATGAGAGATGGACCAACTGTTAGTAGCCATCTTGGTCCCGTCACACAAACCCCCCCAAGTCACTTCATTCTCTTCCCAACCGTCTTCTCTTTTCTCTTTTTTTTTTCAATTATTTAAGAAAAGAAAAATTACGGAAGAAAAATAGTTGGCTGGATGTAAACACGACGGTAATGAACTTGATCCAGAGTAACTTCAGACGTACGATGATCTCATTCCGTTGGACTTTTTCGAAACAGCAACATTTGAAAGAGAGGAAAAAAAAATGTTTCTTCTTCGAATCGGCCATGGACTACTGAAATAACACGCAGAACAGTTCAAAAGTCAAGAGAGTTATTTCATTCCAACACTTTGGTTGTATTCCAAATAAAGGCCACACCATCAAATCAAATAGTTCATAATGAAAATGCCGAGATGTAAAAACCTGGCGGGGGTTGGCGCGACGACAACAAACAATACCTAATTAAGGTTAATTAGATCGTCCCCGGCAGTGTATCAAGACTCCCTTCACGATTTTTTCTTTATTTTTTTGACTGACCGATTTCGTTCCCTTTTTGGGCAGAAGTCGTCGTGGAATGTTTCAAAGTTGCGGTCCGAAATGGCAACCGACATTGGGGCCCTTTTTCCGGTCAACAGACAACGACTACTTCTGTTTGGTGACCCGGATAACTTCTTCTCCTGGTCTTTTTCTTCTTTGGTTATTCTAACAAACACCGCAAAATACGGAGCCAAATAGACATCTGCGTACGTACGTACGTAGTCTACAATAACTAGAAACCACATTGAAATAATTCGTACGGAAAAGTGAGTCACGCTATACAATCGAGACGGATATATGATTATGATTATTTTTCTTTCTCTCTATAGACTTGAAGAAGAAGAAGGATATTGCACACGCTGCCTGCCTTCCGTCATTTTATGACGCGCCAGCACGACTCCACGGGAGGTATGTATATAGTTATTTATTTGGTTTGTTTTTGTCTCAAAAAGAGTGGCTGAGCTTCTTAGTCGAAAAGAAGAAGGAGAAGAGGGGATCGACGGAAAAGTAGGAAGAGAGGGGGAAAAAAAAGAGAGGAATAACATTTGATAGTCTCGTCTGGTATTATGTTACGCGGGTTGCTCGTCTTCACCAAAACGACGGCACGGCCGCGCGCTTCGTACAGCAAGTTCATAAACCTACGCCGGGATTAGCTTACCAAAAAAGACCTACCAAATGGATGGGGGACCTTCTATTTATCAACATTCCACATGATGACCCTCTACTTCTTTCCACAAAAAAAAAAAAAATAAAATACAAGAAAAACAACAAAACAAGCTTACTAATCATTTAATTGGGCCTAGATTCATAATAATTTAAGGCTGGCCCGGAAGGAAAACAAAAAGAGATTGAGGAATGCGACTGATTCGAGGGCCATCTATCGGCATATCAACATCTATTTTGGGTTTTTTTTTTCTTCACATACCGGCTTCTACGCTACGCTTCTCGACACGCACACGTGCCTCCTACCGATGCAACGTTCCAATCACGCAACACTTTGGCGGAGAGACCGCCGTCAACCTAACGTCGGCGTCGTGTTAACACGGGCGACTCGTTAGCATCAAAGAGGACACAGCGACGCCGGGAGCTAGTGACAAATCTCTCCGACGACGGAATTTACTGAAGGGCAGGGTATGCGTTCCGCACGGACGGGAAAAAGCAAACAAAAGATAAACCAAAAAAAAAAAAAATCCTTCCAGTTCCGAACTGGCATCAGCCGATATTCTACAAAGCGAATTGTTTCCAATTTTGATTTATCGACGTGATATGGGCATTTTCCGGTCTTTCGGCCAAACTGGACCCGTGGGCCGGATGGAATCAATTAACTCGGCGCCTGCTTCACATTCCGTTTAAACTTTTCCATTGAATGCAAAGGGTGGTTGCGTGCACGTATACGGGTATATCCGATATACTGCTCAAAAGTGTCCACTACTACTATTTCCCTCCAATTAAATCAACCCTCCCTTAGTAGTACTAGTGGTAGGAGTAGTAGTAGTACGGCTTGTTTGCTGGATTCATGCTAGGGATGGACCGCCGTCTAAAACGTAATGGATAAGAGCTATAAATCAAGTCAATTGGTTGCGCATCTGCGGCTCCCGCATTCTCTCGCATCCACTTGACCGTGATTCTTTTTCCCCTACTACATTTGATTCGGCCTCTATTCCACCAACTTGTCGCTCTCTCAATGCCGCCTATAGTCCCCAGCTGCATTCAAATCCGATGACGGAGTGCGTTTCGTCGGAAACGGCACGTCACGGAAACAGCTATTGAGAGATTAGCATATTTCCCTGTTTTTTTTTCTCTCTCTAGAGGGAAGAACTGATGTCATCCGCTATATAGTATTATATGGGATAGTTTAGAGACAGAATACGTAAGAGAGACCCTATAGTCTGAGGAGACGGAAGATAGGAAAAAGAATTCACAACGTCACATTGACAAGAAAGAAAAAATAAATCGTCGAATTCCGGCGCGCCCTTCTTGTGTCCGTCCGTCTCCCCTCTAGACCATTTCTCACGTTATTTCTCTCACCAATCGGCGATTTACAACGCGCTGTGTTACAGGCGATAAATAAAGCATCAGCTCCCTTTCGACTGGGGAACTGGACAAATAAATCAGTCCGTAAGCTAAATTTAAAAGAAGAGAAATTCTCCGTGCTGGTAACTACTAGACGACTACGACTCTGGTAGCCGGGCGCCGACAGCTGTTCGACAATAATAACACTTTGACTGGCCATCTTAAACTTGTGTGTTTCTTGTTTTAACCTCCCCCGTTTTTTAAGTGAATTATTGGCTCATGCGCCTGACGTCAAAACCCCCGGGCTCGAAAGACGTCATGCGCACTGAGAACCCCCAGTCATTGATCGATCCTTTGTTATTTTTACACTCGCCAAGTTCAATGGCGACGGATTGTGCACAACAGCCGACATTAGTGGGGCATCTTTGTGATTGTTTCTAAACTAAGTTTAGACGACCATAAGTGAATCAAGAGAAAATATGACCACGTGATTCACATCAACATGTCGGCAAGACTATCCGTCGTTTTAGTTGGACTTTGGGTGGTTTTGTGTGCAACTAGCAGCTCGGCCGCCACCGGACATGGCCAGTTGCTCGTCGACGAAATCTACTCGAGTGGAATCGACATTGGTCACATTGACAAAGGACCCCTACTCACGAGAAGAATCAGACAATCCAGTGGGCTATCTCCCCCCATTTCTACAACAATCGAACAGAATACTATCAACCAGAATCAACAGCAGCAGCAGCATCATCCGCCTTTAACTTGTCACCGATGTCGTTCGTTCGAGGACGGGGATCGGTGTACCCATCTACCGGCTAACTCGAGCATTTTCGAAAAGACATGTGGGCCACAAGCAACATCCTGCATGGTGATTTACGAATCAATTATCCTCCCGAATCCTCCCCAAATGTTCATAAAACGATGCACAACAACACGGCCCACGTTGACAATGTCTAAAAACTAATAAACAATGCATATTTACCTTGCAGGTGAAGAGGTTTTCCTACACAGAGAATGCAACGTCTGCAGTGGAATTGTGGTCCATCGAACGAAATTGTTCGACCAAATGCGAGCCTGGATGTTTGATTTTAGGCGACAGAACAAAAGTAAAGACACAAACACCACTAAAATCGTTGAAACTTGTTGAAATATCCATCTTGTTTTTTGCAGCTCTACGCCTGCATCTCCTGCTGCAACGAGAACTCGTGCAATACAGGAAATGGCGCCAACAATCGGAGATCTTTGCTCGACCTGGTGGCGATGATGTTTTGCACAACAATCATTTTATTACTTTCGACTGCCGCTTCCTCTTCGCACAACAATAATTTGGTTTCCAGTTTTTTACTGTAATTCATGTATTTATTTGGGGGAAAGATATTATACATTATATCCACAGCATCAGGAGCTGAGACGGGAGCTGTACACACTAGAACGAATGAACACGTTTTTCATATTATTATTAGAATAAGAAAACATTCTTTCGGGTATTTACTAGTCATTTCAGTTTTCCTTCAGAAAACAGGCCCTGACGAATCCTTTCAGAGATCCCTCAAAATATGTATAAATATACACAATATTTATAATATATATATATATAATATAAGCTTGGTGCTTGATGGTATGGAAATGCAGGTGGGGAACGGGAATTTTTACGTTATGTTATGTATATGTATGTACAGGCGGTTTCTCTTTATGTTGTTGACCAAAGCTGACCAGTGAGATCGTGGATCCATCGCTGTAGTTCACGTACGGTGTATAGGGCCGTCACTTATTTACATCAATTTCCGAGTCGATTCTTGGATCCAGTTGAGGTAGTGCAACGTTTTGGTGTAAACACCTGGCTTGTTCTTATCGGCGCAGCCGTCACCCCATGAAACTAGGCCGAGCAGTTGGAATTGCCCTAAAAGATTACCGACATTAAAATTCGTCTCACGGTAGGTAGCAAGAGGATAAATATTTTACCGTTGACGGAACAGGCCAGAGGGCCGCCAGAGTCGCCTCTGCACGCGTCGATACCGCCCTCCAGGTATCCGGCGCAAAGCATGCCATCGGGGAAACTCTCGGTGCTGAGTTGATTGCCGTAAACTTCCTTCTTGATGCAAGTCTCCGAAGAGAGAATTGGTACCGAAGCTACTTTCAGGACGTTGGAGACACTTTCTTCGTCCTTTGCTGTTGAATCAGTTAGAATTGGCATTAGACGGAATAGCCAGATGATAATAATTGATGTTGTATAGTTACGTTTTTGCATGCCCCAGCCGGAGACGCTGCACCAAGTACCCGGTTGGTAAGCGCTTTCTGATGTAGGCATGCAAATTGGCTGGGCAACGTCACCAAAAACGACGCCTTTGCCATTGAGCGTGGCGAGTTTCACCAAAGCGATATCAAATCCATTCTTGGTTGCTGGATAGAGGAAGAGCCGTTAGTGAAACGACAGCTAATAGATCTCTTTATGAGCTTTCAATTACATCGGTATTTAGGATGGATGATGAAATTCTCCACTTGAAAGATTTGCTCTTTGGCGTTGGCAACATTAGTGTCGTCCTCACCAAGGACGACGACAAATTCATTCTTACGAAGATGATCGATGCAGTGGGCAGCTGTCAAGACTAAGCGGTTTGAAATGATGGCTCCTCCACACCACTGACGGAGGGAATCGCCGTCCTTAAGCTTGATGGAAGCCTTCGTAGAATAGAAATAAGCCCATCAGAGATCACGTCCAGCTAAACAGGTTGGTAACATCGTTGTTACCTGCCACGGATAAGCTCCAACAGGTGCGGTGACTCCATTAACAACACGACCTAAGCGGCTGCTTGTTGGGCGAGGTGGTTCAAAAGACACGCTGCGTTTACCGCACATCGCACTCGATCTTTGGAATTCTATGGCACACCAGGGATAAGTTATATGTTTGTTCAAGTTAAAAGTAGTCTATTAGACTATTACCAGATGGGAATCCTGCTTGACGTTTGGTGCGAAGTCCAGCAAGGGAAGGAGAGTCCCAGTCGACTTCAACGATGATGGCGTCAAAACCGCCTTCGAAACCATCAAACGGCTTATCCCCATCATTTGACTGTGCATCAGCTGTGAGATTCAAAACATCCATGGTCATTTAAGATTATTGATTGAACTTATTACTGCAACATTACCAACTGGACGGGTGAGTGGCACTTCTTGGACAGTTGCATTCTCTGGAGTGTTCCTCTGAAATGTTATCCAGAAACTACGAAGGGTAGGCTTTGCCAGCCTGCCAACAAACTTTGCGTCTAAAAGTCTGCACTGGTTTGACTGGAGATTGTGTTGGAATCCTACACACTTGAATCTGTTTTCCTCGCTGCAGAACTTGGCACACTAGAAGAAGTTGAGTAAAGAGTAAATGAGTCTGTTCGTGTCGTCATCCGATTTGTAACACTCACAGATTCTTGGGAAACGTCTTCAATCAAGGTATCTTCATTCATCTCTCGGGACGACTTCAGCTTGCCATCGATAACGTAATCTTTCCTCTCTGTAGGGATTAATCAAGTGGCTGATTGATAAACTTCACAGACAGTTAATTACTCTAAATCGTTATTACCGCAATCAGCTTCGTCTTTCCCGGAAGCGCAATTCTTGACTCCATCACAAATATCAGCAATTTGAAGGCAACTATCCAAAAAAAGAAACAGAGGCAAGTTTAGACAAGGTTTGAAAATTGGTGCAGACGAATCGACTCGTAAACTATCGTCACTATCGATATCTGGCAATCTGGCGCCAAAATAAACTCGGAACTTGACCAAAGGCTAGGTCATAAAATGACGCAAGGGATCAGGTTTTTGCAGGTACAAATTGAGAGATCGAACGGTGAAAACGGCTCACCGAATGGGCGCGGATAGATCGTTGCAAATCAACGAGGGGAAAGCACATGGCGAAGATCCAGCTTCATTCCTGTTTTGGCTGACAGGACCGGAGTGCACACCTGTACGAAAACAAAAACGAAGAAATATAAATTGGGAACCGTGTTTTGTTTTTCTCCCAAGAGAAGTAACAGCTCAAAAACACCTAGAAAGGTAGGGAAAAAAAAGTCGGAATACTTTATAGACCACTTACACAGAATGAAGAAGGATGCGTAAACAAGGTGGGCGATTATGGTGACGGAATACATAATGCAACACGAAACTAGGAGCGCAACAGGCGGCCAAAAAAATCCCAGCAAGAGACAAACAAGTTAAAGATGGTCTTGTGTTAGCGATCGGCAGATTGAAAGGGCGAGTGTGTGTCTTTCGTTAGCGTTGACCGACTTGCGACTGATGGTTTATACGCCATTCGCCTCGGCTGTTATATAGTGGGGCCGCGGTCTGATGAATTCTCAGGTACACTGGTAGGTAGAAAAGAGGATGTAAAGGAGGGGAGAGAATATAGAGGGGAGTTACTAGTTCAGGGTTCCTCTATCGTCGTCGTTGACTCTCTCTCTCTCTCTCATTCCCTCTTATTTACCTTCAGGTGTTCGACGACGACGACTAACACAGCGGACGAGTGAGGGCTCGTCTGTACTGTGTAGTCCGTGGACCATGCGCACGCATCTTCACATTAGCATAGAAAGTGAAGGTGAGCCAAAGTGCTATACCGACCACTTGGAGGTTGCCGAAACCTGTGACTGACTTAGCCTTAATTGATTGAGACGTACGAACATGTAGGCTAACTAGCTAGCTGCAGGTGTCAACCGGTTGCTGCTTTTATTATGGCGAGGAAGTTTTGAAGACGCGTAGTTCAACTTTCTCAGACTCGATTGATGATGACGAACCAGACATTGGTAAAAAACGAGGTGGCTCACGCTGTTATTCATTAGATGACGTCGTTTGTTGTTGTTGTCGGTAAATGGGGTGTTACATAAACGGGCCGCCGCTCGTAGTGCACATTTCAGTGCAATCATGTATACTGTGTCATTGTGTATACTCTTGTTTCTTTTCTTTCTTTTTCACCTGCATGTTGGCTGGATGATTTTAATCGATCTAGTGCGTGATGCGCCCCACTAGCCTTGTCCCAAAAGCATAAACAATGAAGTCGTCGACGACGACGGTGACGAAGTCTCATAGCCTACCCCGGCCCATCTGACGGGGTAGGTTGTTCCAATCCTCATGAATACGTAAACCCCACCAAAAAGACCGGTTCTCACCAGCTACTCTGTAGCCGCGACAAATATAAAAGACGTAATAAATATTCAGAGATTTCACGGTCTTGTTATTGTTTGGTAGCTAGTGCGTGTCAAAGGCGACCCTGTTCCACCGTCGGGTCCCTCATGAATCTTGTTATGCTAGACGCTAAAGAGGCACTAACGCTATATAGACCTTCTCCACGTGTTTATACCATCATGTGGCATCAGCAGGAGAGCCATCCGGATCCAGGATCCTTTTATCAATCAAGGAAATCAAGCTAGGCCATTAAGTTGGACGTTAACAAAAGATGGTCCTCAACGATAAGTCGCCTTTCTTTCCAATAGAGAGGAAAAGTGCTGCTGAGCTCCAACAGTAAGGAATTCAGGCCAGTATAAATAACAAATATCTCTCCACTCTCTAGAAAACTGTCTGGACGACGTATACAGTGGAGAAAGTTTAGCTTTGCTTGCATTTCCTAAACACGAAACGTGGATTACCCAACTCCGGAGCATTGAGTTCTCTTTAACTTTTATCATACGTACATAAATATAGTCTAATAATAATTTCGTGACGGGGAAACGGTGGATTTGGGCACCTCCAGGTATTATCATTTAATTCGACCGAGGACGACGCAGCGTATTAGCCCTTGACCCAGTCAGACCCGCTCCATCCTTTAATGATCGGATGAAGGCGCCGATTTGGTAAGAAAATTCTTTGTGACATTGACACATGAAAAATAATACCGCACCCTGCATTCATTTAGTTGACGTCAACACCGGACAACCTGTTGAAATAGTTTTGATGTCAATCGTCGTGATGGATTTGCATCGTAAATTTTCTTTCGTAGACAAATGGGCAGATCGGCGAAAGAGGAGAGAAAGGCGAAGGTGAAAGTTTCTGAATGGGTAAAGCCATCAAGTTGGCCGCTGAGAGGCAAAAGGATAAAAGAAAACGACCAATCGGGTCAATGTTGCTTTGATGTCTTCTGGACGGAATATAACGCACGGTCATTAGGTCACCTGCTGGCTTGCGTCCGCTTGCGTCTTTGAAGGGAAGGCCGTTTCGTGCATCCAGAGAACCTTTGAACCTTAAAGATGGCTATCAGACAAGTCGGATGGTGCGGGCCGCTTCTGTGATGGCCAACTGTATGTCAAGGTAAGAGACTTGGTCACTGATGCAAAGACACGCCCGAGGGTGAAAACTAGGCCACAATCGGGAGCGCGTACCTGCCGTTTATTCAATCTCGGCATCTCTACCTCGCTATCCTCGCTTCAAGGATGATCAGCTCTCACTCTCGCACCCTCATAAGTTTTTTTCTTCTTTTTGTGTTGTTGTTGTTGATGGAATGCCGTCTCAGGCTCCGTCATGGACTGTTTAAATGTCAGCCGTTCTTCGGTATCCGGTTCCACCATATTTTGTTGACACAACGTGTTCTCAAAAGCTAACACATTTTCACGCTGACTTAAAATACCGTGACAAAAGTGAAACCGGATTCGGAAAAATCAATTCTAATTCAAAATTTGTCCTCGATTTACTAAAACGATGTTTGTAATTCGGTAACACTTTTAAATTTACGTATTTAAATTTGAGGCTATAACTTTGGTCAATCCGAGTTTTCAGATTGAACGGCGTGTAGTAAGCCAGTTTGACAAACCCTTTGACACGCGTTCCGGCAGATTGGCAAATCCAGTTCTTGGAGGGATTCGGAAACGAACTGGAAAGAAAATAAGAAGCCCCTTCTAAAAGGAGACACGTCGGCACCTAAACGCGGGTAAAATGGGGAGCCAACCCTTTCGGCTCAGAAAATAAACCGAGCGGAAAAACGTGAATCGCGTTGAACAAAACACCATTACTACGAAAAAGTATACATAACTTCTTGAATACATTTTGTACTGCCAACTGGCCAAAGAATCGATTTTCCATCCAACACCCTCATCCCCGATATAAGGATTCTAGTTTACGCATCTTACATAATCCGACAACATTCGGCATAGTGCGGTCTTCAATGTCATTCAGACATATGCAGAGGATTTTGCCACCGAAAGCTAGAAAATTCTGACGTTACCCCGACTGATCCATGATAAATCTTTAACAGAAGCCCTTAAGGTATGGGGATGAGGCAGGTAACATTTCTATATGTCTAGCAACAAAAAATATGGTAAATAAAATAGCCTAAGGACGTGTCATTATGTAATCTGTTTGGTTGAGTTGTTTACTACCATGTGAACAGACCAACACATTTTTTAAAAGAATTCGCTCCAGGATAAGAATCTACAAATTATTTTCAAAGAAATGACTGTAATCACGTCACTTAATTGAGATCTTGATCCAAGTTTGTTGTCTCGTGGTCTAATCATAATTTACCGGAGAACAACAAAGTTAATAATCTGATAATAATGTCAAGGTATGCAAATTTAACCGGAACCGAGACTACTACGTTATTAGGGATGCTGCGGTTGATGACGCAGGAATATAAGATATGCTTTTAATCACGTTGCTTTTCCGCATGTCCCACGTGTTTTTGCCTTCTTTTTTATTAATTCCTGCAGTACAAACAGCCTCCACCTAGCGTTTGATCAAAGAATTGCAGATCCAGCACTCTCATGATTCATCTTGATCTTTAATTCAGCATGTGCAAGACGGTATCATTTATTTCACTGACGCCGAGGAGTTATTTAAAAAGGTAGGCGAGCACCCATGCAATTAGTTTGAAGTATAAAGCTTCAACCTTTGCTTCAAGGTAGGTAAGAGCTTTGAACTTTCCCTTTGAGGAGTAGCAAATGATTCGGCTGTAATCCTACGCGCTGCTACAAAGAGATGAAAAGTTTGAAAAGAAATTCTAGAAAACTGGTCCATAATAACATGGCTCTCGGCGCGCACGCCATTGAAGGATTTTGAATCCTGGCAGACTAAAAAAATTAGAGATTTACAAGTTTTGGTGCATACGTGTGCAGACGGGCAACATCGTAAACCCAGTTGCTATACAGTAGTATCCCTGCGCCGGAGAAAGTTGTAGACAATTTTGAGTTAAATGCCATCGACGATTCGATCGAAGCCGATCGATATTTCGCAACTGCATACTACTAGATACAAGTTTAGGGTAGGTCGATCTAGAGAAAAAAACAAGAAGAAAATGCATCAATTTGTTAAGATTTTCAATGTTTTACATAAGGTGTATATAGCGTTCATGTGGTGGAATGAACCAACCATGTATTGACAGAAGGAAAACTATAACAAAAACATCGGAGGAGACGACCAGAGGAATAAGGACGGGTCGGTAGAGAAATACGGGGTCAAGAAGTTACGTGATTGAGTACGTCAACGTTGAACAGTAATCTAACAAATACATGGTGGGTTTGAGAAATAGACGGCGAGCTGTGACTAACGAAAAAGAGAGAGAAAAAAAAAAGCTTTCTGTAATGGGAGAAGTTAGCCGGGAAGTGGATGCTCTGTAATGACATTGAAATTTGCTGTTGCGTATGTGTACGAGTTTTTGTTGTCCAATAGAACTGGCTAATATACAAGCGCCTTCAAGGATCGTTTAAAGATGAAATCCCCTTTAATTTCCTAAGCTTGAGAAAACCGGAATATCGTGAATTGATATGAAAAAATAATAATTAAATCCATCCCTACGAGTTGCAGACACTTGTGCTGGCTGCCAAAAGAGACAACATCAGGTTATACATAGAGATATATGAATACGAATGTAGTAGTACGAGTTTTACAATCGGGACAGGAAATGACTAGGGTAATAACCTAAACCGAGTTAGATCTGCGTGATGGAACCTAAGCTCTCTCTCACCTTTATTCCTTCCTAAATTCTTCTGCAATTAAAGCTGCACGTTACCTTTAAAGCCCGTCTTGCGAATGTACAAATCAATTCGACGGAATGGAGAAAGACGAACAACAAGAAATTTTTCATGTATGCAAGAGAAAGATTAATTTTTGCGGAATATAAATCCGAATCACTAATGCTGTGTGTCTGTGTGTGTGATTGACGATGTAAAGCTGCCGATGACCGAAACTCGTTACTTGGTTGTTAACCTGACCGGACGCGACCTTACGGGTAATCCCGAAGCGATGGGCAGTTTCAGTTTAGTACTAGTAGTAACAAATAAGAAATCAAAATTATTAGATGATGAATTCCAAATTATTTTTACTAATTAAACTAATTGTTGAACATTTCAATTTACCTGTCCTATCCTAAAGCTGCACTCCATTGCGAAACGACACAAAATATTCAAACTTAACAATCTAATTGATGAGACAAAGTTTAGGCCAACAATAAAAAAAAGGACCTACCTGACTAATTGAACTTCGTCGTTATCAGTTGGAGAGAGGCCGTTGGTGAGCGCACCATTCCTGGGCTGAATAAACCGAGAACACGATTATTCAACAAACAGAAAGATTAGGGAACTAAAAAAAAGAGACCCTACAACAACATACCCTGTCAGTTTGAGTTGCGACATTACACGAAGCAACCTTGGACGCCGCCAAATCCTTGTTCTTGTTGACGGTGCGACCGCTGGCCGCGCGCAATTCGTTCTTCAACGTCTTGATTGTCGTATTCTTCTCCTGGAGCTCCTCCCGCAAGAGGACCAGATCACGCTTCAAGTCCCACAGAGGCGCCGTATGGGATCCAGCGTCCATACCACAATTGCCATCTGTTACCGTCTCCACCTGGACACACAACATTAGGCATTAGACGGTTACGTGCTGGCGATCAAGAGCATTCAAAGGACAAATACCAGAAGATTCTGCAGAGTGATGAGCTGAGACTTGATGTCGGCTAGTTCGTTGGCCATCGCCGTGTACTCTTCCAATTCGATGACGATGGTCGCCTCCGCAGGCGGCCAACTATCGCGGTGTCGAGACGATGAAGACGGAGAGTTGAAGAGTTCTGCTCGCATCGTCGTCGCCCTGACATCCGACGCAACAGGACTGCTGGCCGCCGCTGCTGCTGAATCCTTGAGGCCGTCGTCGATATCACTGACGCTGGCCACGCGTCGTCGCACTAGTCTGTAGGACAAGAAATCGATCCGTTAAAATAAACTATCGCCCAATCGTTGGCTTCAACTCTTCAGGAACGTGTCAGCCGTCACAAGACAATATCGCGCCAAGACGGCGATAAATTTTCCAAGTCGTCGTCGTCGACTCACCGTCTGGACACTCGCAAGGCGGTACAGATGGCGAGATGGCCGCCGTGAACGACCATGGCCGCACACACGAGCCACGTCAATTTTAACGAGCCGGACAAATTTAAATGACGGAGCGTGAGGTGCAAGATGTGAAGGCAAACTGACGTGCGTGGCACGCGAGAACAAGGCAAAAAGAGCAGCTAGTCCTCTCCAGGCTAGCACAACAACAACATCAACGGACGGTAAATGCCCGCTAGCATTTCCTCCACACAGAGTTCACTACCGGCCGATGGGAATCTCATGAAAACACGGACGAAGGGGGGAGGGAGAGCATGGTCGCTGAAATGGAGTGGACTCGTAGAGTCGTTCAACCCTCCTCCTTCTGATTCGCTTTTAGTCGTGAGAAAATGTTGCTGGCGCGGGAACAAATCACAAGGGATCGGCACCGGAAAGGGGTCGAGAAGGAGTTTCCCTTTCTAATTTCACGTTTTCTCTCAGTGAATCCGAAAAAATAAAAGTTAAGACTTTGTGTTGGAACCGATATGATTGGAAAGAAAAGCGCTGATATTCCGCTTCATTCGATGAGAACAAAGAAATGACTACTACTACTACTTGCTTGTGCTCAGACTGGCTGACAAAAGCGAGATCGAGTTCGCAAAGATTACGGGTCCGTGACCGGGGGCTCACGTGCGTGAAAGACGAAACAACAGGAGAAAAAAAAACGGATGAGGGGGGATATTCTGCTAGACAACAAAAGTTCCAGGAGGAGATGAACTCGGGTTGAGACGACGACCAAGTCGTGAGCTGGGGCGCCGCCAAGACAATCGAGAGACACGGATGAGGAAAAACGTCAGAGTCGCTGCTCTCTCTCTACCTTGTGGTTGACTCTTTTGTCTTTTCGAAGGATGAAATAATTCAGGGAAAGAAAGAAGAAGAAGAAACTATTTTGGTATGACGCCAGCCATCCGATGAATTATCTGACAGGTGTCTAAGAAACTCAAGGGGTTGGCGACGGACTCGCCACTTAAACTTTTTTCTAAAGAGAGAAGGAATGTTTTTAAATGCCAACATCAAGTTCACTCAGCGTGTTTCTAAAAGGTCTACTTCCCCCGTAAATTACTGTAACAAAAACATAAACCTATAACGAAGACGAAAAAAAATTAAAAAAATACACGTGGATCTTACGACTATATTCCGTTTCTCGACAGTTGACTTTAAAACCAAACCGAGCGAAACGATAACCAATGGTTAGACGTTAGGAAAAAAAAGTTGTTATTTTTGGTAGAAGCCGGTTACCAGCTGACTTTGCCAAAAAAGAAAAAGAAGCGGCAGCTTAGTCCGCAAGAATTTTGTGACCAGTTGCGTGCCGAGCACAATCTTTTTAGGCGGCCCTATTGGTTCGCTGCTGGACACTTAACCGTACAAGGACATTAGGAGAAATGAGAAACGTGTGTGAGAGTAATAAATTGTACCTCTTAAGACAGAAGCAGCGGCCGACGCAGCAAATGAAAGCCAAGAACAGAGTCCCGTGCTGTTCCAGCTTCTATCGCAAAACTCTCTGGCTGAATTCCAGCGTCCGTCTGTGCTGAACGCAGCACCAGACGGGACAAACCAGGAAAAAGATAACAAGAATTCGTTGCTTCATTTTTTTTTCTTTCTTTCTTTCTTCTTCTTCTCGGGGAGGGAAAAGTATCGATAGTTCCGTCTGGCTAAGATCTAAACAACGCCCGCCATTGCCCAACTGGAATTTTTCTTTGCTTCTATTCACCAAACGGCGTCGCCACTATTCGGTGGTAGTAGTAGGAGGAGGAGGTACTGTTGGAACAAGCTCATCACAGACGAATGCGCTCAAAAGTCACGCTTTCTTGCACCCACGACCACCTGCTACCGGCTGTTGCCTTGCAAACTAGTCGCCTGGAACGCCCTGGTACGTTCACGAACGGCTGAACGCCTTCACTACCAACACCACGACGTCGAGGGCTCTTACGGTGCCTCGTTCCCACTGACCTGTGATGATAGGATGAGGCATCCGATTGGTCATCTTCAGACAGCGGATAATTGATCATAGACATGGGCGGAAGATTGTAATGGAACAGATCGGATCTCCAGGAATGCATGGGGGAGGCCGGAACTGATAGAGACTGTCACGATAAGGAATAAAAAGGAATTTACATTTTGAAACACTCGCAGGAGGACGGCAATTTGCCCAAATTATAGACAACAAAAGTTACCTGGCCGAGCATGACAAGACCCGGTTGGTCGGCGATCTCATCATCTATCATAGCATCCGAAATGGATGTAGCGGCAGAGTCTTCCTCATCACCGTGATGGCCTTCGTCTCGGCTGTGATCATCACCTTCCCTGTCATTAAAAAGAATAAGAAAATTAGAAAAGATAAACTCGGTCGTCGTTGGAGCAAGAAAAAAATACTAACGGCGAAGGATGACACTCGGCGGCGCTGGAAGGTGTCTGCAGCTGAAGTTCGATATCTTCGATGAAATCCTCATCTTCCTCGTCGACATAAGCCACTTCAGCCTTGACGGGTTCGACGACGCCAAAGCGTTCGACGACGTCAACCTGAACGGTACTTGGGTCCGTGGCTTCCTTCTCAGAACTGGGATTGACCAATGGAGGCGGATCGGGTCCTAATTGATGACGCATTTCTTGTTCTAAAGAAGCGACAATGGCTTCAACGCTGAGACGAGGCCTTAGTTCGACAGACTTGTAGTCGCTGCTTTTGCTCCGGCCGAGTACTTGAGCGGCTCGATGTTTGATCAGCGTTAATTGAGGAGTTGGCATTCTGGCTGGACTAGGTTGTTGCTGCTGCTGCTGCATCTTACCGCTGGGCTGTTGAGCTGCTCTCTGAATCGCAGATGTAACGGTCGAAGTGGCTAACCGTAGAGAATTAGGGCGTAATTTGGCATGGCGGGCCAATTCGGACGGACCGCGGAGTTTGTTCGCTGGAGAGGGGATAGCCGTTAGAGCGCTATTAGCCGAATTAATACGATCGACGGTAGCTTTCTTAATTTCAGTGGCGCTCAACGGCTTCTTGCTGTAGAAACCGAATTTGAGCGAAAGGGCCGACTTCTTTTCAGAGACGGTCGGCGACCGGGACGTGCAAGTGGCGATTCCCGAATCGGCGACAGAGTGACTCTTATTAGAGCCGAAACTCGATGCGATGGACATGGTCGATGGCGACGGTGAAACAGAACCCGTTTGCGAATCCCTAGAGGCCGTCGAGGAGACCGTCTTGTTCGATGAGACTGGCGGAGGATTGAGAATCGTCCGGCTCTTGGAATCGAGACTAACCGTCCGGAACGGTGGTACTTTGTTCAATACGTTGCCAGTCAAATGCAATGGTGGTTTGGCTTGGAGTGACTCAATTTTGGCCGTCGTGACGTTGTTGCTTTCGGTTGTTTTCAGTAAGCGCGGTAGACTAGAAGGTCGAGGGATGTTGCCGTTGGAGTCGATTTGCCCACCTTTACTCAGCTGGATGCTGATCGGACGGGCGATGCTGACCGAGGGCGGCCGTAATTTCGACCGTAATTGCGCTATGTCGTTGCCCGCATCGTTCTGTTGTGTGGTTGGGGCGTTGTTGCTGCCAGGCCCTTCGTTGAGGACCAAACGACATTTGGTGGGAACCGGATACTTTTCCATGGCGGCCTGCATATGACAATTGGCGGTGGAAAAAAAAAAGGAAAAAGAAAACGTTGGGTCAAATGTCAGGCGCACTTCAGAACTCTGGAAAACGTTTCGTGCAACACTGGCGGCTTCGGAACACTGGCAATAAACGACGGCGAAACACGATTTTCTTTCGCCAACTCAAATGAAAGAGACAGAGGGAAATAATTCACAGTCGGTCGAAAAGGATGTCTTGGGTCGTGGAAAGTTGTGGAAGTACAAGATGGACTCTTGATAATCAATACGTTACGGTTTCCTAAGAGGTTAAGGCGCATGCGCGGCGGAATCGATACCCCCTATCGAAACTCCCACGTGTCGACACTCGACCCGATTGACGATAAACGAATTCGATTGTTGCTGTTGTTGTTGTTGTTACGTAACTGGATGGTAGTAGTATGAATTTTTTAGATGAAAACGTACCTTGCGAATGGCGACTATGCTCCTGCCTCTGCTGGTTGCTGCCTGCTTCTCCACCACTCCAGCCTGGCTCTGTGAGGAAACACAGTTGCCCATTTGCTGGTTGTGAAGGAAACCTGGAGGGTAAATGAAAAAAAAACTGTAGTCAAGTTTCGCATGTGTAACATGACACAACAGGGCTGGGGCTTCACTAAAAAATATGTTAAACAGCCTACACCCATACAATGACAGGAAGTAGGTATAAATGTTCTCCGACTGGCACACCTGGTGTACAAAAGGAAAGCCACCAAATAAAAACCAGAACTGACCTACACTGAATAGGGTTAAGTATACAGCTAAAGACTCTGCAAACTGTGCCGAACAACAGCACAATCCCAAATGATGAAAGGTGCTGTGGAACGCAACAGCAAATGACAGCGAGAGAAAGCTCTAATTATCCAATTGCCAGAAGACAAGAACAGGCACAAATCTCCCTTTTTCACTCTGTTACCTCGAGTGAATCAAGGCCTTTCTCTCAATTCACGGAGGCGTTACACTAGAATAAGATGAACGTTTAAAGGTCTGCAAGTCAACTCACCAGAACCACCCAGCATAGTGAGTGCTTGGTAACAAGTCGTGCGGTGGTGGAGAAAAGGCAGGACAGCAAATATTAGACCCTTGATTTTGCGCCAGGAATGTTTTCTAACGATGTACTGATAAAAATAAATGACTCGTTTTCCTATTTGCCCGACGTCACAAAACACACACGCAGTCCGTGCCAGAGCACTAGCAGAACAGGTGAGAGCTTAAATCAATAAAAACAATATCGCCATCTATGAGCCGTAAAAAACAAGAAAAAGAATCCACCGATTTCGTAACCTATTAAACCAGATAGTCTTTCTAGTAGAGTAAACAGATTGCGTCGTTGGCGAAGGCCGATTGTGAGAGAGGAACACACAATCGGAATTTTTCAACAAAGCGGTGCTGGACTGATTCACTACCATGCGGTTCCTTTTTTCTTTCCCTAATGTCGTCCCCCGAATTTTTTTTTCCCGGCCATCGGTTCAGCATCACTTGACGCTTTAAAGATGGCGCTGAGGGCGCCACGCGGGCAGGTGGTCGGTTTGGTTCAACGGGAAAAAAATCTTCCCATCGTAATCTTTCCTGGCACGTCGTGACTACTCAACTGAAGTAGTGATTATAGCCATTCCAAACCAGTTTTTATATGTTTCTGAAACAAAAGCCCTCCGGCTCGAAGCTGGAGCCATTTTTGCTCCTTTGTAAGAAACAAAAACAAGCTCTATCCGAAAATGGGACGGACAAAGGAATGCGTTGCAGAAGACAAAACAATCATCATCGCATTTAGAAACGCGCGAAATGAGTTGCGTTTGTCGTCGTCGGCGGAAAGTGACAAACAAGTTGCACGTGTAACAACAACGGCAAACAATGTGCGTGTGATTGCATCGCTTCGTGGCGGAAATGAGTCCTGTTGTCGTCCACGAACGAACGACAATCAAGAGGAAAAGAAGAATGCGAAATAACAGGAAGGAGAGAGACGTAGAGTAGGAAACGGTTTTTTTGAATGAAACTTGCCTGGTAAGAGAGAGAAATGCGCTGACGTGACCGGCAACGATTATCCTGCATGTATTTTCTATCCTTCCTTGTGACAACAGAGACGGAGTATATACACACAGAGAGCAGATAGCACTCACGCGAACGTCCACAAAACAGAACCGTGCAACACCAATGTCAACAGACGTCTGTTCGTGACGTCTAAAAACCCGGACGCCGACAACACAGAAAGACCGGCTGGAAAATTAAAAGAGAAGAGAAAGAAAAAAAGGAATTTTTGAGGGGGGAAAATCGGATCACGAGAGAGTGAGAGAGAGAGGCGGTATGATAAAGAGGAGCTCATCGGGGGCGGTCGTTCAACCTTGTAAAAACCTTCACTAACGCACATTTCTGTTTCTCCGTACGTAGGTCCCGCCTCTTGACAAGAAGAGCCGGCCCAGCCCGTCGCAGCCTACAGAACGCCGTGGACGTGCTTGAGGTGATATTGGAGTTTTTCGTTCCGCTTGAAACTAGACGGGCAGGTGGGACAGTGGAATCGCGGCACAGCGGCTAAGGCGTTACATTCGGAACGATGGCGGTTGAAATTCGAACGAAAGATCCGCCTACAGCCCGGGCATATGTTTATATCAGTTGCTGGTTTTGGACGACTAGACGCCTTGCCTGTATAAAGATGTAACACAAGACAGAGAAAGAAAGAAAGAAGAAAAAAAAAACATGCAGGATTATTGGGTTGTTAAGGAAGATACTCTGGGGATTTCATGTGATCGTAAAGAGTCGGTCGGAATATTTTTTTCGGCAATACGGAGAAAGTCACAAAGACCATGCGCCATCGCCGCATTCCGGACTGTTGGTTCTTCTCCTAACAAGAAGCTGAAAGGAGGGCCGGCTGTCACGACTCATCAATTAGGACCATAATAATTTCAACGACAGGTGGGTGGAGGTAGAAACGAGAGAGAAAACATGAAGAGCGGCCCACCTGACACGAGTGATCTCTCAGATAGGATTTGCGGCGGAATCGGCATCCACAATCGGAGCAAGCGAATTTCGGTTCGACGGAGATGCATTCGAATTTCACATGCCTTGTTTTTTTTTCGTGTGTTTTCGAAATATTTCAGATTCAATCGAGAAAAGAAAAATAAAGAGAAAATGTCAGTATTTGGAAATGCTGGACGATTTGGTTTGATAATATCATTTGCCTTGTGTAAGAGTTGGGGTGAGTGTATCGTTTGGCGCAATTCGGACATTCCATCGCAAAGGATCCACCTAATTCAAAATCGAAGGAAGCAAGAGAAAAGAGAAAAAAAATGTGTCAGTGAAATTGCACAATTGGCCATAACATATGCGAGTCACAAATGCAGCTCAAATATATACTAGGCCTCTTACGGCGACGAAGC